>UFQX01005271.1:2916967-2954467 GCA_900497675.1 Arapaima gigas | reverse complement strand
ATGGCTGCATTGTGAATTACACCTCTTTTGTGAATAAAGCGAGCCTGCAGCTAAGTGGTGTTTGAAGGCACAAACACCGAGACCTGCTATAAATAGTATAGATGGCCAATAATTATCAAAGTACAGCTTGAAAAACGCCTTGAGACAGATGGCAGCGGAATGAAGTTGACATAACACCCTTCTCTCTCATCTTCAGACGGAAACAAACAAACAATTTAGTGTCATTATTAGCACAATGTGTCAAAAACAGATTAAGACACAATTACATCCCTCTTGTAGTGCTGAAAAATCACTGTAGAAATCATCCTGGCAGCATTCACAGTTCCATATATTTATTAATAATAGTAAGGATAATAAGCATCGATTTTGAGATGCCTGATCATTTTAGTCCCTGTCTTTCTGTCCCTTCTCTCTGTACAGGACAGTATAGTTTTTGACAGAACAACGGATGGGACCTCAAGCTGATTCCTGGACAACAAAGACTGTGGTGTAACAAATACCATACAGCTTTTTCTTAAGCCTGGCAGCCACCACTTACAATTCCATTATAAAAATATTAACTTGCTTTCCCCACGTTCTCAATATTTTTGACTTCTTGACCTTTCAATCTGAAACAACTGGGAACACAAAAATGATGTTCTAAGACCAAATAAAGACAATGGATAAGAAGGGAACCCCAGAACTCTCGGATACTGTTTGTATAATACTTTTCAAAGATTACTGACTGTGACAACATGAATCATTTAAGCTACAAGTTCAGTTTCCATCACTGAAACATGGAACACTTCCTACAAAGAGCATGTGTCAAAACAACCGAGGCTAAATGGTTCTTTTACTCTTTTATATTTGTCCCTGTCTCTGCTTAAAGAAAGGTTTTTTATAGGTCCATAAAGATAATAGGAGCAGTCTGAGAGATCTAAGTGAAAACAAACACAGGATCACATTGGAGTCATTTCAAGCAAACACATCAGGGCAGTTTCTTACGTTCATATCTCAGCGGTGCTCTCTGCATTGTGGAGTTTTTTTTGATGGGTTGAAAACTTTGTGTAGCATTGTGACCCATCCCAGCTCAATGTTCACTTTTTTGCATATGCGATGGAGATTATGCAGAAATGATGCCGCATGGGAGACTGTCACATCGGGGAGTGGACGGCGAAGCTACAATTACAGCTGCTTGGTGTGAGGTGAGTTGCTTCCATCTGTTGTTTGAATTTTCAGCTGCTTATGCAACTGAAATAAATTTTTTAAATGGCAAATATTTTTATAGGCTATATCCTTCTAATTACACTGTTGTTATGGCTATGGAAAATCAGAGAGTACGGTTGTGCTGTCGTGTAAAACACAAGGCTTGTAATTGCCTGTGGAACATGAAGGGTCTTTATTTTTTTGTGTGTATGATTCTCCTAGGGGAACACTTGGCATTATGGGTTTCATTCCAAACAGCCTTCGTCTGTTAAAATTAACAAATCTTGGTCTGGGGTTAAAATGACCAGGGTCACCCAATCAAAGGCCGTGGCTCTTCCATAATGCATGATGCGAGACATGGAAAAGGGACCTGTGCCTGTACCTGTACCAAACGTAGGAAATACATTTCACGACAGTGTAGCTGTCTTTTTCTTGTGCTATTTTTTCCTTAGAACACACTTTTATCCAAAGTAACTTGCAGTTTTTTCCAGATATTTTCCGGATATTTTTGTTGACCGGTCATCTCAAGTCTCAATAGTACAGCAGCAGAGCCCTTCCTAAGGCTTGTATCGATAACGGCGAAAGCCACGTTGTTGTTTCTTCGTGGCTGTAGTTTCCCTCCTGACTGATCACGTGCTAACTGGCGGGAAGTGCAGTGAAGTGCTTTTGGTGACAACGAGAGCTTCTCTCTGAGCCAGGAAACCATCACTTTACGAAAGCCATCACCCCTCGATGGGGATGAGTGGAGATGGACGGTTCAGAATTGCCCAGAGAACATTACCAAATCACAAGAAAATGTTCAGCGATAGAGCAACCAGTCCTACAGTTTAATGACAAATATTCACATAACCCTGCAAAAAGAAACTTTGAAACAGAGAAAACAAATAAAACTAACAGGTGAGCAACACATTCGCTCATTTCCCGTGCCCATGCCCAATGGACACACTCTACGTGTCCAACAGAGCGCGGTCTCTGCTAGGCTGGTCCTCTCCGAGTGCCACTCATTAAACTGGCAGTTAAATTAAATCGACAGCCTCTGGTTTATTAACAGTCAAAAATAAACAGTTGTGCATTTCCTGTAGTCTAGACACAACAGCAAAGCTGGCAGAGGGAAGAAGAAACATGGCCTTTGAAGACCGAGACGCACATTTCAGCCTGAAACCTCATTACCGCTGCCGAAAGGAAAAAGTGTGAATTATCAAACAAGGTTTTGAAACTTCCCCCAATACTTCCTTTTACTTTTCTGACTTGGTGAATTATGTTTTTAATCACTGTCATGCCAAAAATATCAGCATGACCTCTATTGCTTTTGATACTTGGGTGTACATTACACCTCACTCTACAACTTTGCTTTGCTTATGCTAATACTTGTATTTGATTTACATGGTTTGTTCAGAAAAATGTTCTTAGATTCGTTACACATTTATGCTTGGAAATACAGAACCATCCTTTTAACAACTACAGCCTTAATTTCCCGTTCACTGGCACTGCTTTCTCTTTCATGGACACACTGAATAGTGTAGTGACGTGGACACAAACTAGATGACACCTCTAACTGGATTTATCAGATGCTTGATGACATTAAGCCAGTCACCTTTCCGAAACCCCTCAACTAAAAAGATATAGTAGGACTGAGCTCTAAGAGAGATTTACAAAAAAAAAAAAAAAACTCAAAAGTCAAAATCCACTACAGCTTTTTGCTAATGTGCTGTACATACATATTTTTGCAGAGTGTTGAAATTTCAGTCCACGTTAAAAATAATGCCGTCAAAATGCAGCAAAAGTAAAAACCACTTAATCACAGAACAAACACGACAGAAGGGAAAACATCGGATTCCGCTACTTGGTATATTTGGTTCTTGTTCATCCATTCTAAAGGACGCATTAAAAAAATACAAAAAAAACTTAATTTTGTTGAAAGTGGCTTCTCTTTGTCCTGCAGTGGAGTTTGTCTCGCTTGTTCCACTTGGCTACGCAGCGAGAGCGGATGAATCAAGAAGCGCAGGAGCGGGGCAGAAATTATTATTGATTTAATCACATAATCAGCAGCAAACACTTCAGGCTAAGATAGCAAATCCATAATAGGCTTCGCACATAACCACCCTAACAAATTTAGTGGTGGACGGTCGCACGCACTTAGCAAACAGAGGTGCAAGGGTCACCTTCAGTCGCCGTCAAAATATTGACATTTCTGCCGCTTAAATATGTTTTCGGCAGAGTGTTATCAATCAACGATAAGAGTCCAATGTCTGTAAAACATAACTCCATTGGCAGGGGGATTACAGAAATGCTTTCGTGTCATAATCTAAGCGCTATCTGTCAAACAGAACTCCGCATGAAATCAATTGTGCAGAAGACAACGGCCCGCTGTGGTCTATTCGCCACAGTATAAAGGACGGGAACGGGCCGACCTGTGATCTATAGCCAGGGCTGCTTATCTAACATGAGCAGCGGCAGCTTCCTACAGCATCCAAAGAAGGGTCAGTGGCCCGGATGCGGAGAGGACCGCAGTCGGGACCTCCATCAACCTGATGCCTCTAATTGCGCTTCTCATCCACGAGGGGTCAAACCTCCTGCGTTTATTTACATGTTTTATTTACAGTGGAGTCTGGACAAGACAGGATTATTACTGCGTTCGCTGGCCTCTTCACCCCTAGCGTTTTTCTGATGCTTGGGATTTTGTTGATTTCATTTGACATTTGATTTCTCTCTGATGTTTTATTCTACTGTGCTAATTTAAAATATCGCAAAGTCTGCCCTGCAAATCACAGCAGAAAATAAGCAAACCAAATAAACGGGTGCCCAGCAAAGTGAACTAAGAGCATTATAGTGAAGCAGTTTCAGTTTAGCTTCCAGCGTCTAAAAATTCTAAGAGTTTGAAAACACATCTCATTGTTGCCACTCTGAGGCGGATAAAAGAGAAATCAAGGACAAATTTGACAAGAGCGGGAGCTGCATCCCAAAGATGGAAGGCATCAAATCAGACGTATAAATAGTGCTTATGATGCTCTCTTTATGGTCGTTCATTCATCGCATGCTTTTCTCCAAACTTAGGGCTGTACACTAAGACATTTACAACGATTTAGCCACTTACCCAACCGGGTAATTTTTACTGCATGGGTTTATGATAAGTGCCTTACTACACCAGGAGCAGGAATTCAGACCAGGGGTCCTTTGATTGCAAAGTGGTGCCTCTGCACACTGAGTATCTGCTGAATGCGTAGACCCCCAATGGGGACAGTATCAATAACACTTTCCACCAAAAGGCCAAGAAGTGATTAAAAAACATGTGCCAATAGAGCATGTAGACCAAAGCAGGAGCAGACACTAAATACTGGGTATCCAGAACAGAAATATTTCCCACAGGTACAAGAACAGACATTTTCATTCCTTCCTTTTTATTACTTTAAGTTAACACAGATTCATTACTCACTCGACGCGTTGAACCCACGAAACGGGAGCAATTCACGTCCACAAATACGTCTGTCTGATTCACGAGGTCTAAATCGAACGGGCCGCTATCGCAGGTTTGCATATGCTTTACATCAGCACGTGTTATGCAGTTTTAAAAACATGGCTTCTGCTAGCGTTGCTCTTCTGGGAAAAAGTATTACTTTTCTTGATCTGCTTTGCATACACGTGTTTACCCGTGTGGCTTTGGGCTATAGCCTCTAATTGTTTATAAAGGGCTGTGCTTCAGTCGTTCAAACAAATTGCAAGTAATTAATGTTAGCTTGTCTTTACATTGAGGAATGCTGTCTAGTCTTCAGTAATCTAATCTTGCGTTTAAAAAAAAATAATAAGAACATTTACACTTCATTAGATTGTAATGTAATGTTTCAGCATACAGCATAATGACCACTTGTAATTCCACTTCATAAAAATTATCTCCTCTAATGGAAAGGCTCACACAGCTGCCTTGGCTGCCATAAATGTTGCCGAACCGCAAAACCTTGCCGCTCACTGATGTAAACTGTACGATGACCTTGTGAAGTGTGATGAATATGGTCCCAGACTTATTGTCTCCACTACATACACAAACAGATTTTAATATTTTTTCCTTCCTTCCTCTTTATATACACTACTTAATTTGTTCAAGAAAATGCCAGCATTAGCCCTAACTCACCGGCGTTAAGTCTAAACACAGTTTTACCTTCCTATCCAGTGGTTATCGGCGTTTATCTGAATAAACGCATCTGTCAGACACCCTGTCTCAAAACAATACAGTTTTCCTCTCAGGCACGCAGAGTTAAACATTCACAATAAATGGAAATTCCCCTATCGAAATGAGTAAAGCAAAGCTGCAGAGCTGTCGGGCTTTTCATCTTGCTGTCACAAGTTTACCGTTCGGTGCCATTCGTTAACGTATTTTTCACATCGGTGTCGTTTTAGGAGAAGTTTTTAAAAATGTAACCGCACTGTACTTGATTTCAGAGGATGCAGACAGTATAGTTAACCTTCCGAATGGCCTTTTTTTAGGGTTACAGCTGAATAAATTTGGAATGGGCCCTGAGCGTGTTTCACGCGCACTGCTTTAGATTTTGACAGCACGAGCAGAGGTGCGACCAGCAGACTGAGACTGAGAGTCGTCGTAAGTCACCGAGTATTCCGTAGATTCATTTGTGCGGTATTCGGTGGCGTCCAGCGTTGTGCTCAAAACAAAAATGCAAGAAGCTCTCGTGGGGCAGCGCTAAGCTGGTCCCTGGCTGTACATCTGTGGGCTGGAAACAAAGGTTTGTTTGTGTGCCTCAGCCGCCGTGCTCATGAAAGCAGACACTCGCTTGGAAAACTTTTCAGGGAAGCCCTCTAAACCGGCATCCTGGTATAAATTTGCAAAATGCCATACAGGCTTGATTGTGCGGCCGAGGGGACGCAGGGCGCATACGAATGGGCCTTTGAAACATCCTCCACCTCGCATGGCTCGCTGGCTAACGTGTAATAAATCAACAAAAGAGCGTTTCAATGCAGCCTCCGGGCAGCCGCTAGCCCACTGTTATTTTATCTTTTTACAGTATTTAATTGGAAGTTTTCCCTGAAACACTAAACCCCGCTTCCAAATTACTTGGACTGAATCTAAGAAGGGTCCGATAAGCACATTTTTTTAAACTCCCTTAATTTTTTTTTTTTTTTTTTTTTGGTTTAAAGGAGGGCAAAATTTTACCCTGGGAGAATAAAGTTACAAGTTCGCCAGGCCTTGCTTTCGAAGAGCGAAATCGGATGCCGGGCGGATCAGATAGGGAATGGCTGGGAAAATGCAAAATTGGCACGGGCGTGGAGTCGACGTCGTGCCCCCGTGGCCTCGCCCACTGCACCAGGTGTCCGCTGCATTCACACGATACCATTATTCATAGACTGAGCTGGAGTATTAAAACTCCCGCAAAAAAATCATTTGCAACTGAATGCAGATATAATCCTGAAAATATAAGTCTCCATTAAATGTCGGCCATTAAGCAAACAAGGGCGCCTTTGTGCCAGACATTATGTATATTTATCAAGCTTTAAAAAAGGAGACGGAGGGGAGGAGAAAAAAAATCCAACTGTTTACATGTTAATTGAAAACTTCATAGCCCTGTCTTGAAACTATTTATATACAAAATGCAGAGCTTTTTTGTATTGTTTTGTGACTTGACTGTAGTTATGCTAATGTGAGATGTCTGTCTGGAAATTAGGGTCAGTGACGTGACCACTTGATGCACGGGTGGATTTGTGGGTATGAACCCTGTCACAGTTGCTTTGTTTCAACCATTCTGCACTTGGCATTCAAGAAAATATCTCTGGAAATAAAGAAAGGGGGGGGGGGGGGTCCTGCGTTTTTAAATAATGTGTCTTTTGTGTTCCGGTAGCATACGGCACAGAAAATACATATGGTTTATGTTCAGATGCTTTTAATTTATTTTGAAACTTTGGATGATGTAATATTTTTCCAGATCATTTTACTGCAAAATATCATACAGTTGTCATGAATATAATGACGGAAATGGCTCAGAGGAAGAGAATCTTTGTTGTGCAAATTAAAACTGCAAATCTAGAAAATTTTTTTTTTTTTTTAGTTCAAAGTGTACATACAAGTTTTTATACCTGCATACTCATGAAATGCAATCCATTTTACAGGTAGCGTCCCCAGGGGCACCAAACAGAATGGTGTATATTCTCAAGCATTCTCTTTAATAGGTATGATTGTCTTCTACCGTCCTGATCAGAGCTAGAAAACAGCAAATGGCACATAACCAGCTTCTGGAGGAGCAGATACTACTGTCTACTAAAAATGGGAGCTAAGCACATGTTAGATCCACTCTGTTTCGCTCTCTGTTTGCCTGTGAACAGAGCAGGTGCGCCGTTTTAGAAATTGCCCATTATTTATGGCTTTCGGGTACTTTGTTTGTTCAGCCGGTGAGAGAACTTTTATTTCACCCGGCTGGAGAAGCTGAAGAAAAGAGAGCCCCCTGATTTAATTCCCGCTCTCGCACGAGCACATGGCAGACAAGGAGGGGAAATTATGAAATCTCGTCAGCCCCTGCCATGGCAACCGGACAAATGGCTCCCGGGGTAGACTGTTGTTAATAGGAAGGCGCAATATTTCTCTTTGTTTTCTCGCACTTGACACTTTTATCCCTCACATCTGTCTGATTCATGGGGCCTGAGTCGACCACGGCGCTATCTCAGGCATGCTCCGACTCACACAGCCTAAACACTGCATGGTCCTGGCATGTTCCTGTCACTGCTGCTGGCTGACGTGGCCCCGTTTACCGTGTTCGACCACGCTCAGTGTCACCTCACACCTTTCCGAAGGCCTCGGCCCAAATCTGTCCTGCTGTCTTCACCAACTTCTGCAGCTGGAGTTGGTGGGACGATTTGGTCTTTGAACCTGGAAGTTTTTTTGGAATGTTTAGCTTGTTGCAAATTGAGGTTCGGCCGAATTTTAAGAATTTTAAGCCAATTCATTTTAAGCCATTGTAGCTGATAAAATATTTTATTATTTTACCTTTAAATTTCTTATAGCATTTTTTAAATATCAGACCAAAATGCTATGAAATAAATAATGCTCATGGAAAGAATTCATACTGCAAATTTGCACTGTTTCTTTTAAAGTCTCCTACGTGTTTCCTTATCGTATGTTTATCACGTTGTTTTTTATACTTTTTGAATATATGAGTTGTCCTAGAGTGTATTTATGATTTTCTGCTCTCCTGTAGTTAGTCGCTTGAGTCGTGGCTACTGCGCATTATTGCACCCAAGCCACCGCGTGCAACAGAATATTGCACGCATTATGTGTCCGAAACTTCTTTTGAGACCCACCGCAGAGATGCTGATGTTCTTATCAACGACAAACTTTTTTTCTGATGAAACAAAAACAGAGTTCTCTGAGAACAGAAGAGAACCACTCAGTGTCGGTTCACTGTGCCAATTGGAAGGCTTGTGCTTGCAGCAATCTGAAGCAAATGAGACATTATGAATCTCAACAAGTGATCTTCTCACCATTTTGATTCCAGTATCACTCACGAAGTGTTGAAGTCTTCACGGCCGATTTGAGAAATATAAAGCATCCCCACACAAAGAAAGTTTTGAACTTTCGCTGCCACGATACCTGCATCTTAAACGGACGCAAAACAGTGTCATCGGGAAGTTTTCATTGGGGCACATAATTGGTCGCCTAAATTACAGAATTATACGGGTCCTTTGTGTTCAAATATATATTTTTTTTGCATGAGTACTCCTGAAATAATTCCCTGGTCTTAAATTAATGTTGTTAGAGGGCCTGAGCTTTGGCCAGACAGGTGCTCACACTCACAACTACCCCCATGGATTAATTGAGAGATGCGGGAGGCAGAGGGAAAGAACAAAGACTGCTATCTGTCAGTTCGCCCGCCTGACAGATATAATTAGATATATGAAATTGAAATTCCTCCGCAGGGGTCCTGTTGACAATGTGGCTTCCCTTTGAATCCGTTCTCCCCTTTTGTACTGTCATTAAAGGCAAGATGTTGTGCAGTTTCTGGATGAGAAAGCAGAAGCTCTCTGTGCGGTGGGGGCACCGTGTCGCCAGACGATACGCGCGGCGCTGCTTGTGGCTCATTATTACCCGCGTTGCTTTTCCGCAGCGGCCGTGAGGTGGAGAATCACCACCCCGCTGCCCTTCCCTCAGACCTCTCACAAGTGCTCTCTTCCTAAGAATCATGCGATATGCGCCTCAGAAATATGTTATCATAATAATAATTCATCACTGGTAGTAGCATAAATCTTTGGCAAACTTCCCCTCTTATTAATGTGTTGTACCATTTTTAGCACTTCCTCCTGTCCCTGCTTAAAACTTTGTTGTTTGTCTCACCCACACCTGAGTACTCGAGACCACGAAAAAGAAGGGTTTTGGAAATATTTTGTTGGGTTTATAGGAAGTTGTTGAAGCCCCACCCACAAACACATTACATCATTTAAAAGCACAATGTAGATAAACTTGAAAACATACATATGTCGTCCGGGGGGGACAAACGGTGATTGGGTCTCAGGAAAATACAAATAAGCCTGGAAACGAGGAAAAAATAATTGTGGATGTGTGGATTTGTCTTTACAAAGGTTAAACACAGAACACGCCACTGGTATTAAGCATAACCGTAACAAGTGTTAAACTTTCATTTAACCCCTAAGCGTAATCATACTTTGAAGTTTCGTGTTTCTTCAATTTTCCTCCATTATTATGCATTTTGCCCCTTCCTGATGACCTTGGTTGGATGACTATTCTCAGCATTATCTTACAGGATCAGCTACATATAGAGCAGGAAGTATATGGTGTATCAGATCAGTTGCAAAGAGGACATTGTCCCCAGCAGCATTCAGCCAGGCTGCATATGAACATAGCTGGCTGCCAAGTACAAAGGCCCTTTGTACTTTAGCGGCTCTTCGTGATCTGAACCCGCATGTGTGGTGGATGTGTGCTATACAAAAACAAACTCCGTGCTAATCTGTGCTGTAAAAAAGTAAATGAAAAACAGGGGAATTTCAGGGATTAATGTGTAATACACAGGAATTATGAGTGGACCAAGCATCAAATTAATAATAGATGAAGCCTGAAATATTACTGCACTGAGTCAGTTTTTACACCGATTATAGGTATTACTATGTCAAAAATCATAGTAATTATGCTTATCTTTCATCTAAAGTGTTAGATATATAAAGTCTTTGTACTGGAGGAATATATGCAAGAATGGAATGGTGCCTGAGAAAATCTGCAGGTATGCCACCTGTCTGTTTACTCTATACTGAGTGTGTGTGAGAGAGAGATTTATTATTTTCTTTATTTATTGATCTATGAGCTGCCTGTTTCTGCTGTTTGTTTTACAGTGTTCGTGTTCTTAGGATCGCTGTTGGAATTTGTTGCTTTGCTTTGGCAATACAAAAGTACAGATTTGTTATGCCAATAAAGCATACTGAAACTGAGATTGAGAAAGAGAGATGAATGGAAGGGGAAGACTTCAGTGTCCAGGTTGACTGCGTTCCTTCAAAATGGGGTGCTAATTACCGAAATGCATTCCATCTGTATGTTCCAGCACATTCAGTGGCTTGTGTATTGTGCACCCAAGAGTCCAACCACAAACACGGACAATGAAAGAGCAGGACGCTGGCCAGAATGCCCCAGAATGGAAATGTTTACTGAAAAGGAGCAAAACAGAAAAAAAAATGTCAGATTAACACAGGAGCCATCCTTACCACCATCCACAGTGGGCCAAACCCCCTTTCTGTGTGGTGTTTCACAAAGGCCGCTGGACGCACATTAAAAAGAGATCCCTGTCTGCCTTTTTAGGCTGCAAACACAGCAGTTAATAATAGACAGCATCTGCCATATACACAGCAACAGGTTGGGCCTTTCTTAAGTTCTCTTTTATGATCCATGACTTTTTTTTAAGATGACAGATACTCCTCAGTTACAAACAGATTCCCATTTTATAAGTGATTTTATACTGTGTTAAACAGAACCTGACAGTAACGTGACATTAAACATAATGCATGTATTCAGTCAGCAGGACCAGATGGCTAAAGATGAAATAAAAAAAACTGCAAACGTTTCTGGGATTTCTAAAAAATTTTTTTGCAACATGATCTTGAGGAATTGAAGAATAATGTTATTCCAAAAAATATGTTATTTCAAAAATATCCAGATATAAACTGTTACTATGCCTTTGAGAAAACCACATAACTAATAACAACACTTGCTGCTTTACTTGGTTTGGTAGCTTCTCTCAAACTTAAAATGAGCATTTACTTATCCTTTTATTTATTTACTTTCTTGTTTGCGACACATTTTAGTACAAAGACAATGTGGATCTAGGAGGAAAATGTCCAGCAGCATTTTTTGGTGTAATGCAGTGTATACTGCAGTAGAGCCAATGAAAACAGTGGGGCGGTGGAGAGACCCCCAAGGAGAGACGCACACCCTGTACACCCATTGCTGTTGTCACTGTCGTTATTTATTTTCAACAACACAACAACCAAATGTAGAAGCTGCTACAAAAAAAAAACCTTAACAAAAGTTAAAAAACAAAAAAAAGAAACAATGATACAGGAAAAGGGAGGGTATAAAAGAGTATGAGGCTAAAGCAGGTCTATTGATTCTGCTGAATGAAGCAGTGATAAACTTTGATTCAGAGGTTGTATTTTAAAGCCAGTATATATTCAAATTTGTTTTTACAGTTTGTCACAGTGTTTTAACATGTGGAATACAGTAAACAAAGAACAAACTGAAATATCAATGGAAAAAGGATAACATCTGCTCTTCTGTATAAACCAGATACACTGGCTTTCTAAATATAGTGAAAAGATTGTAGGAGCATGAATGATATCCATAAAAATGGGCCTACGCAGGTGGTCTTACAAACCTGCTATGTCACAGAAAATTGGAATTAACTGGAAAACAGGAAAAGAGCTTTTAAAAACTTGTTTTATGCAGAGAGAGTGGTTATTATCTTGAAAAAGTTCCTTACTATTTTAGACTTTTTTTGGCACAACCTTAAAAAGTTTGCGCTTTGTTATTTTCTGAGATGCAATTGGGATGGATCTCATGTCCTTCGTTTTGCCCTTTAATTTTGTTTTTGCAGCCAAGTGTCACAGTGGGTCCTTGCATGTTTATGTGTGTGTTACTATACACAGTGATATGGCTTTAAATGTATTCAAAACACATGTTATCTGTTAACTGACAGCAGACATGAAACTACTAGTCACTTTTCTCACACACTCACAAACAAGCACACACACACACACACACACACACACACACACACACACAGACCCATATACTATACCAATAATTGGATGCCTGGTGCAGAAGGTGCCATTTTTTGCAGCAAAGTCAACTTGCATCAATACTGCAGTCATCGCAGGTCTATTCTGCAGGCATTTGTGGAAAAAAAGAGAAAGCTAGTGATGAGAGATTGACGACTTAAATACTTCATCAATCAATGCTGGGACCAATGTGTTGTTGGGTGATTGGTCGAGAATTCAGGCAATCCATCTTTCCACCATCAGCTACTTTCAATTCCTCTCAGGTATTTCCCTTTTTTCAGAGCGTCTATATGCACTCTGTTAACCTGCGATGTGGCAGTTAGACCTGTGAAATGGACAGCGGCCTAGTTCCTGTCGCCCGCTGTTAGTGTTACATCTTGACGCAAGAAACGTGTTTGGAAAAATTGTTCGTACGCTTAGCTGAGTAAATATTTCTGTATGAAAATACAAATAGAAGGCTCGGTTGTCATTATTGCTGAGGTGATATTGATTAAAAATTCAGCATTATAGATATTAAAAATGGGCGATGTTAGTCGGTTACTACTCCATGTAGTGATTTCGACAGCACATTTTACATTTGCATTTTAACCCTACACTGCTGTCAGGATTCGTTTTTGCACCACAACATGCCTGTTCCGAGCTATTTCTTTAAAAAATGTACAATCTCATTTTTTACCACCCCAGTACACATGGTATATTCTTTTTTATGTCCTCACACAGTAAATTTTTCATTTTGTGTTTTTACTTTATAGAAATTTTTTCATGCCACTCAAAGAAAAGGCAGCTGCTGAAACTGTAACCCTGTAGCCAGAATCCAGTAGTTGGAACAATATACTTTTGCCTTCCCTCGTGCACATAGTATACCATTAAACAAGATGGAGCTGTGAAAATTACACAAGGGAATATTAATCATAAATGCTGATCTCCATATTATGGTGAATGGATGTGTTGCTTGTGCAAACAAAATGGACCAAAAAAACAGCGCTTAAGGGCCAGAGTTCAACAGCTTAAACTCTGTAGTGGAAATCTGGTCAATTAAGACATTTCCCAGTTTCATCCCTTGAGTTTTGTCAAAGAGCAACAGCAGTGGTTTTATGTTCCTCCCTAAGGAGTTGACCCGCGTTTTTATCAGCCAGTTCTTCTCAGCTGAATCAACACTCCAATATAACTCTGGAATGTAAACACTTAATTCTGCACTTAAATCGTTGCCTCCCATGTTGCTCGCCAAGCTCTGGGTTTGGACACAGGATCCTTTCCTGAGGTAGAGTCACACGTGCGGTGATTCAGAGGTAAGTAGGAGAAGCACTGGTGGGTCAGTGGGTGCATGTACCATGTTTCTCCAGACACACTGGTCAGAGCCCCTGCTGATATGAATGCTGTGTGCTGTCAGCGAAGTGGGGGGTGGGGCACATGCCACCCAACCGGTGACCAATTTTGTACCCATTGCATGCATTTTAATGCTTCACCCAGGACAGACCTCAGCAGGTACCAGGTCTCGTCCATCACAAACACGACTATTTTGTCTGGCTTTGAGTGGACACGTGTCAACAACAAACGTTCATATCAGCTTACGTTTACCTATTTAGCTGTTGCTTCCCTTCAAACTAACATGCAATGGGTCATTTTTACAGCCTCAGGTCAGAGCAAACACTGTGTTCCACTATGGTACCCATAAGTGCTTCATTTCTTTGTAAAAGATTTTTAAAAAATTCACTTACAAGCGTATATGAGTGTGTACACATAAGTGTGTATATGTTACTTGTACACTAAGCTGTGTTCTTGTGCATGTAAGCAATACAGTGCATCTTACAGTCTGTATTTTTAACTTTATTTTTGTGCTTCTACTATTGTATTATTGTTCTTACTGGGCATCATCAGTTTATAAAAAGCCTAACTTTTAACGGGTTCCGTGGACAAACGAAACGCTTGAGCATGCGGCGAATTCCCAGTCGTGCGTGGTGTAGAAGGAAGACGATTGGACAGTCACTGTCCGCAGCCCGGAACAATAGACAGGACAGCTTTACGGCGCGTTGTTTCTTGAATGAGCAGCCCGCAGAAATTGTTCCCATGAAGCAGACCCTCTGATTTGCATCAAAGTGAAAGCAGAGCTGCCACCCACAGAGAGCAATACCTGTAAATCTTTCCTAATAAAAAGAGCTGTTATTAAGAATGGCCCCTCGTGGCCAAACTCCTGAAGATAAAACAAAAGGAGGAATATAATAAAACGTCTCCCTTGGAGTCACTCTAAATCATACACTTCAGTTTGTGACATTTGGCTCCTTTGTTGACAGTGAGAGAAAAAGAATGTTGTTTTTGAACAATTTTTGATCACATTGGTATCAGTAAGCAAAATTTAAACTCTCATCATAAATGCTGTAGAATTAACTTCTACATACAAATGACCTCACCTAAAGATGTCCCGATTGCTTCCGAAATTCACGGCAAACAAAAAACCAAAATCATTTAACATTTTTCACGAGACTAACTATTTTACGGGCAACGTAATTTCTCAAGAATCTTGCAGTTTTAAGTATGAATTTCATCAAAAACCTTCACTTTCTCCTTCACTCGCCAGCATGTGATTTCACTATTCACTTGTGTTTATTTGTGCAGTTGGCACATTAACCCTGAATAGCTGGAAAGCCTCTGGTTTTTATGTTCCCCTCGTCTGTACAGCTAGAAGGGAGCTAAAGCCACTGTGGTCTCCTTTCCACTGGGTTTCTTCAAGGGTTTGAAGCTTTAGCCGTCTGTTCAGCCCTCCACACGCTGCTGAGTGTATCATCCATAACAATTTAAACAATTTGAAACATTTGTGTTCAGGCTGTAAACGGACAGCTGATTCATTGTGTGTTTCTGACAATATATTTATTAGTGTATGGTTCGCTAGTTTCTATCTGTAATCAAGCTCTCAAGTTAAATGAAAAAAATTAAGATGACAAAACTGAATGCCAATAGAAATAGCACTGGTGGTATTTTCACACAGAAGGAAAGAAAAATATTCATGAAGTACTTAGCATACATTATGCATGAAGTGCTCGTGTTTTTCTCAAGCCCGGGGAGCGCTAGGGCCCTAATCTGGGCGGCCTGGTGGAGCCGTCGTGGTCCCTAAGGGGGCTATGGTGGGCCTGCACTCACACATGTGCCCACCAGCCACGCCAGAGTCAAAGGACACAGACTGGGCCACGTCAGCAGCCACACTGTCACCTCCCCACAGCCCTCATTTGGGGGGGGGGGGGGGGAGCAGCTGATATTTCGTTTGTGTTTTNNNNCCCCACACCCCTCTTTTGGGGGGGGGGGGGGGTAGCAGCTGATATTTCGATTGTGTTCTTCTGCCTAATAAAGGTAGGGGGGCAAAATAATTTCCTATCTCTTTAATAAAGAGTTAGCAGTCCGGCAATTACACCGAAGGAATTCTTTATTTGAATTATTCTGCAATGGCATAGTTATTTTTTAATTATGCGAATGTGCTTTACAACGCATTAGTCAAGCATGATGTCACTGTGACCCAACACAATACAGTGACGCATTATTCCGGCAAACTAAGCCTTTGTTCCTGGCTATTTAGATGATGGACAGGAACCCTGGTGAGTCAGGGTACAGTGTAGGTCTTGGCATCTGAGGCCCCTTCCCTGTCCTGTCCAACAGGGAGACCACATAAAGAAAGTTTCCATGACCTTTGATCTTTTCCTCAGTATTATACAAAAAATATTTTTTCGTCCAGATCCCCCAGTTTCTCGAAAGAAAGGGGAGGGGGGGTCTCTGTGAGTTCAGTTAATGACTGTGGTGCCAGTGACAGAAATTGGTTCCAAGCTTTAAAAGGGGATCTCAAGCAGAAATATTTAATCTTCTCAAACAAAATAAAAGGTAGAAAAGGAAAAAAGCAATAAGGGATCCATAGGAACCACCCCCCCAAGAAGATATTTTCCTCTTGAAGTATCAAAAGAGATGTTAAGAATAGCATATTATATTTTAATCACAGTTCCACCTTACAGTTAGAGAGTTTCATAAGCCATTCATAATATAGATTCAAAATCAGTAAATGTCAAAGCAGTGTTTCATTATAAAAAATGTAAACAGAATATTACATGGCATATTAAAAAAAAAGTTTCCGCTTTTAGTGCGACGGCCTTCCCACGAGCCCAGTGCGGAGTGGCATCCAGTTTAACAACACTGTGAACTTTGAAGGAGTGTTTTTTCCGGCTGTGCTTGCAAACTAGGCATCAAAACTGTTTATAACACTTCTTCTGAAAACCTCAGCAGAGCTCAGGAGTTGTCCCTCTGTTGCCATTACTAGCATCCGTGAGCGCGAGGTTTACCAACACCCGTCCTTGTGTAAAAAGAGGACTCATTGTTGCAGAAGGATTCGGACTCTGCACGCATGGCTTGCTGTAGCATATTAAATTCTGACTGAAGGAGTCTGTGTGTCGACTGCGGATCATGGAAGCCTGAGAACGAGCTCATAAACTGGCACAAGCTTCCAGAAACAGTATTTATTTTGTTAGTATTTTTCAGTGTTGTTTTCTCTCTGTGGTCTGTCGCTGTCATGTTCACGTTTGACTTCCCCTTCAACACTACAGGGTAAAACAACTGACAGAATGTTTTTCTTTCTATTAAAAACGGTTCTAAGTTTGTTTTCCTACCAGGAATTCATTACACATTACACACATTCCTCTGTTTGTTAAGGCCAAATGTTCCTTCAAATCTGTTGGCAAGCTGAAAATTGACATATTAATCACCCAATTCCCATTAACTTAAATGGAAAAATTACAGCTGGTTCCTGAGCCCAAAAAGTTCTTCCCCACAAAAGTTGCTGGAGTATGAAAAAACAACTTAAAAGTAGGAAAATACAACGACAGCATATGCTCTTTTTGCAGACGACATTTGACAAAGTGTTAGGACCCCAAGTGTCTAGAGGTGCAGGGGTGTAACATTAACTGTTTGGAATGCTGGGGTTTACCCAGCTGAGGGTAAATTATAAATTCACTAAAGATGAGAGATTAGCACACACAAACAGGTGCTGAAAGTAGAAGCAGCTTGTCCACAGACTGCACTGAAGAGCAGTCAGTCTAAACAATGACTTGGCTCCTGCTCCGGCCCAAACTCACCACACACTTCCTTACAAAAGTAGCATCCTAACAAAGAATAACATGACAAATCTTTCATGACAAGTTCCGTCTACGAGTACGTGAGATCACATAGAGGACATGATGCTTGTGTGGACTCTGGTCCTCAGGTGTACGATCGTGCTGGACAGGTCAAAGTGACAGGTGGTGAGATACTGTCTGAATAGGTGGGTTTGTAGTCGTTCTTTGTGCTAAGACAGAAGTAAAGTGCAGAAACAGTAAAACAGGACCAATTCTAGAATGTATCCTATGTAGCTGGATTTTTATTGTTTTCTTCCTAAAAGAGAAAATGTTGCACAAAATTTGAAACACAGCCTTCTCTTGCGGACAAAGCAGAATTTACTCCCAAACATCTGATTGTAAGGCAAACAAAAAAAGAATTCTCTTACAAATAATTGGATTTCATTAAATTAAACAGAAAAAGACGTAATGAATTCTTGAGTCACCAAAAGTTACCCTACTTTACACTGAAGAAGCAAAACTCCTATCTTATAAATATGACAAATATCAGAACTGTTCTGAACAGCTTTAAACCAACACTTAAGAGCCACATGTTTAAATTTGCTTACATATAACAAATACACAACCCCTCCATCCCCTATTCCTAATCATTATCTTACTATTAATATCTACTATTAATATCTCTTTTTTCGTTTTATTATTCTTTTGTTTTTCAGGCAACAAGGTGTACAGTGGGTGCTTCACAGCTGCTGGTTGGCTTCCAGTTGAGCTCAACCTGAGCGGAGCTTTGTGTTCATACTGTTTCTTGTGGGTGCTCTGGTTTCTTCCCACAACCCAAAGACAGGCATTTCAGCTGAATTATAAAACTGTCTAAGCACGCAGTTCCCACACTTAGTGCACTCATTCGCAAAACTTGTAACCTCTCTGCAGTGATAAACTATTACTTGCAGTAATGATATTTTCTTCCAAAAGAATTCTATGTATGTTATCGAGATAGACCAGTTCAACGTTTCTTGTGGCACATTTTTATGGGATAGGATCACAGCGACCCCACACTGAACAAGCGGTTGATGAAATTGTAACAAAAAATGAGATTTTGGTATAAATATAAAATGGTGTGGTTTGTTGGAATTTCCTTCAGCAACTTTTTAAATATTGAGTCATACCTACATTTGCAGATAAAATGCTGTTGGTTTGAATAAATCTCCCGTGCAGCTTCACCGTGCAGTACTTTTGCACATTTTGTGATTTTCCCTCCTGGTCTTCATGTAGCCTGGTGGTGAAATGCCTGCACAGTTATGGCTGTTTCACAGCACTACTCCTTTAAATGCCTGCACTGCAGGTCTGTGTAACTGTCAAATAACTGAAAATAGTCTAACAGAAAAACATTCTGACAGGTAGAGAAAGAAAGAGAGATGTGAATCTCTTTCTCTGCAGAAAGAGAAAATGCTGTTAATAATTAGTCTGCATATAAACCTTTAGAGCACCGAACAGAGTTCTAACAAGCTGCGAAACTCCTTTTAAGTTCTCTACACAACCTGGCGTATTTAAAAGACTGGCCTCCTGGGAGCCGTTGGGGGGGTGGTGGGTTAGAGTTAGGATTACATCTATGGTTAAGGTTAGGACCACACCTGGAGGCGCTGCCGACGTACTCTTTCCTGTCTACCATCACTTAGTGGGGAACAGGATGACCGTGCAGCACCATGGCAGAAAGTGCTGGAAGCTTTTTGCCATGGGTGCACCTTTGCATTTTCAGCAAACCTAACTGTTTTTGCACCTCACACAATGGCAGACTGCAAGCGCCTTGATCCCCTTCTCCGGGCCAAGGGATCATCCTATTCCAGCGGATCAATGTCCGGTATGGGACTTTTGAGCGGTTGCCTCCATTTGTCCACAGATGGGAACAAAAGAAGATGCGTCCTGAAAAAAGTGTCATTCCTCATCTGCGAGGGCACTGCCTGACACATAAGGAATCTGTATGCTCAATTAACCACTGGCAGCCTCATTTTTCTGCCCCCTCTCTCCTCGGCCCACCTAATCTTCCGCTCCTTCTCGCTGCGCCTCCCAATTTCTGTCGTGTGCCGAAGCGGCCGCCCTGCCGATGCCCCAGGCCGCATGCAAACACTCAATTACAAACAGGCTCGTGGGTGTTTGAGTTTCAGTAAAGGCTCTGGCTGCTGCTTGCTTTACACTCCATCACTCTGCTGGGAATGAGGTGACCGTTGAGACACCTGAGACTGGCAGCAGATGTGTTACTGCCCTGCCTTTGAGTTCCTGCAGATGTGTTTATCTTCAGCCCAGCTGGTTTTTAAACCGGTATTTAGTTGCCACGTCGGCAGCGCGGGCCTCAGTGCGGGAAGGCACTCTAATGGTATCGCTTTAACAAGGGACTAAACTGTACTTTTGGAGTCATTGTTAGTCACAGTTAGTCACTGTAAATGAAATACGCTGACATGCATATCCATTCCAGTAGCTCAAATGACTCTCATCTTACTTTTTTCAACAAGACACATTAAATAATCAAAGAAAAAAGAGCGTGGGATTTGTAGATGGGGTTTCTGGCTCAGTGTTAGTCAGGATTCTAGCACCTACTGGTCTGAAACACAAGTATTTACTCATAAGAGACATAAATGAATGAGAGGATAGAGATATTTTAAGCACACTTTCATGTATTTTTGGCCATATATAGTATATATTATCCTATTCATCCTTATTCAAGAACCAGTGGGCATTGGGCTTGAAGACTACACCCTATGGAATACCAGTACATCACAGGGTGGCCACACACATTCACACACTATAGGCAATCCAGCGTGAACAATCAACCTGAAACACGTCACCAGACTGTGGGAGGAAACTGGAGCTCCCAGAGGAAACACATGCAGACACTGGAAGAACAAGCAAACTCCATATAGATTGAGCTGGATTCAAGCCCATACCAGAACAGCCCAGGTGGTAGCACTCCTCAGTGGTCCACTGTGTCACCCTTCCACATATATAAGGACCGTCGGAATTATGCAATTAGTGCTGAAACCTCTCTGCTTGTTATATCGCGTTTATTAACATTCAATAATATAAAGAATCCTCACACAGTTGGGGTGGTACTAACCTCTTAATGTTTCAATGGTACTGAACTGTCATTAGTATTATTTATCTATCTGTCATTTTGTCTGTCTGTCTGTCTGTCTGTCTGCATCTACACCATGCATTTTTTGTATCCTGATGTGGTATGTAAAAAGTTTAAAATTTGTATTTGCCTCAGATTTCCAGCTTCCTATTTAAGCATGTATTGCGGGTCAAACGTGCATGGATGCCCTGCAGTACTACTGTTTGCATGGTAAGTGTGTGCAGGAAAGACGGCGTTCGACCCACTCTAAAGTAATGAATGTGTCAACAGAGCAAACATACGCAGTGCGCTGAGCTGAAACAGCTGCAAACGCAGGGCAAGCTAATGACACCAATGCTAACACGGCGGTCCCGCCCCTGAAATGGACTTGCTGCCGTACTAATTACAACAATTACGAAGACAGAGATTGTTCATCAACGGCCCTTTCTGCGTCCCTCTGTGGCAAACAGCGGTGGAGCCGGGGACGAGTAGGAGGGGGCGTCGCCCTCTAGTCTGAGCAGCAGAGCGAGGAGGGGTGGAGGCGGAGCCGGGAGGTGGGCCGTTCCACCGTGCGGCAGGAGACCACAATTGACCTTCTCGTTGCATCCTCATTAGCACCAAGCATCAAAGCCGTCACCATGCTAGGGCCGCACAGGCGGGCGCACGCTGCTCCCTTGCCCCGATGGGGTCGGGGGTCAGACACACGAGCGGCGGCTGAGTGGGAGGGCATCTGCCTGGCCTCGTTCAGGCATACATGGCTCGCTTCTGCTTCTGTCAAGCTCTTCTTTCCCAATTTAGTGGCTGCACTTTGTTCGGCCCCCCGCAATGCCTCTCTACACCACGTGCACACTAGAAACCCAGCGCCCCCGAGGACCTGCATGCAAGCGCGTGTCCAGCCGACGGCCTCGGCAGCTCCTGCTCCACATCGCGGCAGACTGCAGGAAGGGCAAGAGGGCTGGAGGCTTGGGGTGCCAACGCAAATGAGCGCCATTCATATCCCTCCACCGGCATATGGCGCCTCATTGTCCTCGGCCACTGAGGCAGAAGTGATGCAATTTGTTGCCATGTCCTGTCACTTCACAAACTGCCCGTACGACCGGGGCCGAGAAAGCGAGCGCAGATTGGAGGGAAGGATAGCAAGGACCTTTGCGTTGTAAACAGTATAATTACAGAAAAAAAAAACTACAAAACCAGGAATAAATGTTGTATCTGTTTTCATTGCAAATAGTTTGCTGTTTTATGTGAGTTCTGTGTAAAATGGGGAGAAAACCAGCTCAGATGTCTGGCTTCTTTTACAAAGATGAGACAGTGATGACTTTCCAAGAGGGTGGTTCACATTTTCATCCAAATAGTGCCAGAACATTCTATTTGCAATGCAGTTTATTAAATCTCTCATGGTAGTTCATTATTACAGTGCATTTCAGGACTTAAACGTACAGAAGGTTGATTTGTGAGCATCTGGTTCAAGACTTCTGGTTTTGGAGGACTGATGTTGTACCTTCCAACTTAAGCCAAACAATTTTTTTTTTAATGTGCGGCTGTTTAAATAAAAATATATGTGTGTTATCTGAAACAAATACATAACTAATTTGTCACTCTACCAGCACCATACAATGTAATATTTAAACACTAGTATTCTTCTGCCTTGTGTTAAATTTAAATTTAGACACAGGAACAGATTTAAGGTCATAGATTCAAAACAATTAATTCCATATGGTTCGTCCTCCTGTCGGCCTCCTGTTTTTCTTCTCCAACAATAGATAGATTAGTGACATTAAGAAGCACACGGCTAGGATTTCCCAGCAGCACATTAGAGGTCCAGAAGGTATTAGAAATATCTGCAATGCTTGTCAAGTGTAAAAATAGATGACTTTAGTAGTACTCCTTAGCTGAAGATAACATGGCCTTATTTTACTCTGTTAATTATAGTTTAAGAAGCTACAAAGATGATGAATAACAGAAATGATTCAAATTTTCACAGATTTTATGGCTGTTACACACCTTTCCGCATTTCAGTGAAAAAAACAATCATTTTGTTTATCTAAAAATCTGCTGAGGGTCCACATAACATTATGATTTTTCAAACATTTTTTGAATGCATAAAATTCCATAATTCCATAAAGAATCGTGTCGCAACAAACATTCGCAGCAAAAGTGTAAAAAAAAAAGGTATGAGAAAAGCCCTCCGTGTGTTGGGTGAAGAATGTACAGCAGGGCTTTTCTCCATCACTTGTGACACAAGTTCTCTCTCGCACCCGGGACCGATGTTACTGTAGCTCTGCAATTAGTAACTACTCATGTAAAAGACACCAGGGTTACTATGGCAATAAACAGCAGTCCAACAAGCTATTCATTCACCTGGGCGCTGAACCATGTGATTCAAGTCTTCGAGAAATCCATTTAACTCCATTTCTGAGAGTTTAGTGGTGTAAGGCAAGCTGCACTGACACCCCTCAAGAATGATCCCTCACCTTTTCCAACACTGTTCACATTCACGATTCCATATTTTGAACTATTTCAGCCCTGCATGTCCACGTGGGACCCGCAGCAAACCACCACTTGTCGGAATAGCTAACAAATACAATTTATTAGCATTATTACGGGCAATAAAATGCCTCTACCCAAAACGTGCAAGTGCGGGTAGGTATGTTCAAAGTGACAACCTCACCCCCGACTAAAGTATGCACTGCCGTTTGGTTTACTGTTCCGTTTCTTAGCAATTCATTTATTTCTTATAAAGTTTATGACGTAGCCAGACGGGTAATGAAGTGTTGCTTAGATACAGCTAAGACCTTTACGGGACAAAGTGTAACAGATCCCTTTTTCTCACCAAAGAAAGGGGTGGTGCAGGGGAGAAGTGGCTGAGTAATACTTTAATTTGCCCAATGGGGAGTTGTCCCCCTGGGGAACCTCGGTTCAATCTGTTGCTAGCTGTAAAACGTGTGAGAAAGCAATACACCAAAAATTCTCATATGCATATGAAAAATCATTGGATGAAAGGGACCCGGGGATTAGGGCACGATATATTTATACAAAGCTTTACACATTCAATTGACAAATTTGCTGTTTTGGCATTGTTGCCTAAGACTTCCTGGTTACTATGGCGATGACATTAAACCAAGAGAAAATGGCTTATTATGTGTGATAAATTCAAAGATGACGTACTGTACCTTCCAAGTACATCTAAAAAATCGAGGGGAAATGTCAAGCATTTCAAAAGGAACCAGCAATAAATACTGGTTATGGAGACTATAACAAATTTCTGCTCAAGCGAAAGGTCTCTTTGTTTAAACCCTGGTGATCCTCGGTGTGTTGAATATCATGAGCTGGAAGGGAGATTGGAAGGGGGTTGGGAACTTGGGGGGTGGGGGTTTTGCATAAAGGCTCCAAAGGAGGAATGAAAGAGGCGGTTGTGACAAAAATCTGCTAATGAAGGAGTGTGAACTGGCATAGGCACTTGGCTTCGGCACAATGGAGGGAACAGTCTAGCAAGGCCCAGAAGATTCATGACGTCAACGTCCCAAGGTCTCGTTTCATCGGACACCTAAAGAAGAAAACTGCAAGAGAAAAGAACAACGCAGAAGAAAGTTCGGCGCAACTGCTCTAGCAGGTGTAAGGCAGCAGGTTTAGAGAAAAGCCGACTACTGCATTTCCGAGCTTTATGTCATACTGGACAGGTCTAAGCTGAGCATTTTGTGCTGGCTGGCTGTAAAGTAAGAGAAGATGGACAAAAAAATGTATGAGGGAACCGAAGCATGTGTTGGCTTGTTGGGTACGACCTCTCTGACAAGAGTCGAATAGAACAGAATAAATTGCCATAAAACACATTTTCAGACAACATTGCTCTCAAGCAGGCACACACAAGTGTGTCTTGTTACAGAGGCTTTCCAAACAAAAGAAATTCATCTGTTCCAGTCAAATATTCTGAAATTTAAGAACACGTAGAAGTGTGTTCATTTAACATACCAGGAGAGTCATGAGGATACATAAATTAATTTAATTTAATTGAATTTAATAACTAAGAATTGCACAGATAATATGAAATAACAAAATGAGGAAAAAGTGCAAAGGAACTTAAAATAAAACTGTACTGGCCCCCCCCCCACAAGGGAATGTAGTCAAGAGTGTGTAAGTGACTTTATTCAGGTGTGACCACAGTAAAGGTAGACGGTGAACTTCACTGCCTGTTCCTCCTTTGCAACAGGTGGCAGCACCTCTTTGACTTGTGTGTGCAGCCACATCCTTAAAACATAAGGGTTGATTCAAAAAGAATGGAACACTTTTGTTAATTTTTTTCCTCAATAACTAAGTTACCAAGGCAGAAATACAACTTTCAAGCACTAAAATCTGGGGAAAAAAAATAAAGATAACAACAAACTGGTTTAGACTACATATTCATTTGATAGTGACTCAGCAATACATTTTTGAGCCTTCAGGTCTTTATGAGTCACCCTGTACTACCTACTGTCTGGTTTGAGAAACTGTAAAGAAAAGAGGGAAATAAATAAAGTACTCCTGCAAAAAAAGAAAGAAAAAAATACTGCAGTGTGTAATGTGTAATGAAATATACTGTATACAGCACTTTGCAGATCCCAAACCAGATGTGAGGATATTGTCATACAAAGTTATTACCACTGATGTTTCCCATGAAAAAAATCAGCAGATTAAGTCTGATAACTGAGTAGTTTAACTGTTATTTATCTTTTTCATGATCATTTTTTCGATTGATTTTCAGTAAAACACAAATTGTCCAGAAATTATATTTTTATTCCACACTTAAAGATATTGTGCCCCCTAGATGGACTCTAGGCTAATGTTTAACACTTAGCTGTTTCAAAACTGGAAATATAACAAGGGGTGCAAAGCACAAAGCTCAGAGCAGCTATAAAAAAAGAGAAAATCAATACCTCCATTACAGTAAGTACAAAGAAATGTGATTGAGTTGTGTCAACCGTTCTGAAAGAGAGGGTGAATGCACAGTCAATCTCACACAGCCCACAGTCCACACGGGTTTGTATGATTTCACTGTGTTAACAGCTACTGGGTTAATACTGAAAGAGACAGGTGTCCTAGTCAATATTTTATTTTTTGTAAATCACAGTTTTTTTTTTTTAAAGAGACACAGTCTAAAGATATAGAAATAATGCCCAAATATAACACCACAGTGATAATAATCCAAAAAATGTAAAAAAATATATTTGTTAAAGAAATATATATAAAGAAATATATTTGTTTTGTCTTTTACTTTTCACATTTATTTTTAACAAGTACAGAAGTCTAAGTTTCATTTGCAGTGCCAGGACACACTTCTCCGCAGTGACAATGTGAGGTTTACCCTATATACCAAGCTACTAAGAATTATTTACTCATTTCTACAGTAGGGTCCTTATTAAATGGATAACTGAGGGTAAGCATACAGTAGGAGGCAGGATTCAGACTTGGCTCCACAGCTATAACGTGTACTCTACCTGCTGCTGTAAACAAAGAGGACAAAATAAATTGTAAGACAAAAGTGGAGGAATATATAGGTATAAAGTTAATCACATCAGGGATCAATAATATCATTTCGCTGCTTATTTTGAGTTTCGTTTCTCACTCGAAGGAAAAGCTATCAGACAGTTCTGTGGACGTCGGCCTTATTCCACCCTAGCGTGTGAGGAGAGCTCTTAATAGCCGCCTTGCAGCGCTTGCCGGGTCTCTGCGGCAGATTGCAGACTCAATTACTCTTGTGCCAGGTGATTATCTGGGGTCATAATGTAATCTGCTGCTCACATGTACCATATTTCAATTATGACTTGCTCTGACAACAGCCCAAATCACTGCCAAACAAAGTCAGTCATAAAAAACAGCAGGTCAAGCCAATTACACATATTGAGAGTCAATTATGATTCACTGCTGCTGCTGCTGCTGCTTGAATATTTGTGTGAAGCTTAGGACTGTTTCAAAAATAGATGTTTATTTAATAACAATTCCCCTTGCTGTCAAATCTCCAGAATAACTCTGGATTTAATGTAAGGGCTGGTGAAAGAGCAGACTGGGTGCTCTGCGAAGTCTCTGTGGTGTCAGAGGGATAGTCTCTTAAAATTTCCATTCTGGCTAGAAACAAAGGGAGAGGTCTTTTGCTGCCTTCACGTGTCAGCTGGGGCGACCTGCATCTGTCATTTCTGCCAATAGGGATGCTGCTATTCAACATGTATGGCTGTCATTTCAAAAATTAGTTCTGCTTTGTTCCGGGTGTCCTGAGCCACTTGCCTGTTTATACACATATCCTGCTGGACGCATCACGAAGTTGCAAACTGTTTTATGAAATTCTTTCTGCTGTTTATCTTGTCCGTCTCCTTTGCACAAGGAGAAGAAGGCATATTAGTTCAAGATGACTTGCAATGTTTAGTTTGAATTATAACATACAATGAGTTACCCATTTCTACAGCAGGGCAGTCGAGACTGGAGCAATAAAGTGTTAGCACCTTGGTAAAGGCTGTTACAGCAACCCAGATCCTTAGATGATAAAGCAATAGTTCTAACACTGAGCTACTTGATGGCCCATTAAAAAAAGCAACACTTAGCACCTGAGCACTAAGTTACTTACAATGATTTGCAATAATTTACACTGAACAGAGTATATTCCTCCCCCAGGCGTTTTGTCTGCTTGGTGTAGCATCTAAGCACTACACCGCCTGCTGGCCCAAAATAGTAAGAAAAGACTGCTACTGTTTGGAACCAAAACCGTGAAAGAAAATGCATCATGTTCCTGTTTTTAGTTAGATGGGTTGAAGTCATAGACCCAAACTGAAGGAGAGTAGAGAACCTGCCTCCATGAGCTGTACCATAGCTGCGGGAGAGCTGCTCTATAACCACGGGACAAGTGTGCCGAGTGACAAAGCCTAATCCATTATAGTGCTGTCAGAGGTGACCAAAGACCGACACGCAAGACCAGTCCAGCAGAGCACGGTGACATCTGGTATCCGTCAATTTGGGATCATAATTTGAAAGACACCCCATCTGGCTGCAGGCAGGCAAACCTGCCACTCTGCTTCACAGCAGCTAAGCAGATCTCTGAGATGTGTCATAGTTTACATTTTCATGCGTGGTACTGCTACCATCGTGATTTGCAGACCACATGTGTTCTTCTCGAACAAGATGCATATGGCCTGAGAGATGAATGAAAGGAGGGACAGACTCCCGCTCGCCGCTTACAATGTGTTGCGACTGACCCAAAACTAATCTGGGCCGTGTCACATCTCCGGCAGCACCCTGTGCTAATTCGTTTAATCCCATCCTAGTTTTAACTCCTTTAATTTGAAACATTTTGATTCCACATGAAATATTCATTTTCGAATTCAACAATGACTTCTGGAGATGTACTAGATGGAAAGCCAAACTGGGACATCACTGTTAGACTGAACAAATAAAATACATATCCAGTCACACCAGGAACATTTCCTAAATATGTTCCTGTTATTTATTTTTCTTTCTACATGCTTTCCAATGATGAAAAGTGCAACTGTGGGATGTAGATTTCTTTCTAGCAAGAGGGTGCAACAGTGTCCTGTAAAATGTTTTGTTTTAGTCAAAATAACAAATCCACATGTCAGAAAGCTAACTGTCAACAAAATATGGCGTAAGTGCAGGTGCGTTTGTGATTCTCAGGGTCAGATGTAGTCTAATTTATTTAATAATGATTTGGTCCAAAGACCCTGGAGCATGTTGCTGTGGCAGAACTGTGCATTGTGGGAGTTAAGATGAGAAATGCTGTCTTATTTCCTGCCCCTTCCTCGACAGAAGTGACCCGTTCCAGCCCTTCCCCTGCCCTCGCTGCCCCCGAAAATGATTTTGTCTCAGGCGAGCATCATTAGAGACAAGAGAGGAGATTGAGCAAAAGTGCAAACGGCAAAATGGTTCTTGTCTATTTAAGAAAAAAAAAAATCAATAACAACATAAAATTGATTTAGTGCTTGTCATAAAACATAAGTGTGGGAAGATAGTCGATTTAATCTTCACAGAAGCAGCACTGTACTGACGGAGGGGTCTCGGGCCAAAAACGGTGCAGCCTAAAGACAATCACTGCATTTTCATATTAAAGACTCTTTGCGTGTGGAACGGCAGCTATGATCTCATTAATCACGTGTATAAGGGCCACAAAAGCAAATTGCAATTAAAATCTGCTCAACACGTCCTGCGTGTTTCGCAAGCATGTGTTTTTTTTAATCTCTTTTCCCTCCCATCAATTCTGGTCCACATAAATCAGGAATGTTGCCGTGCATGTAATAGTTGATGGCCAAAAGATTATGGTTTTATGAAGCTAATGTAGCAGAACCTTTCAATTTACGCACACGGCGGTTCTGTGTCTACAGCTTATTTCTCGTTAGGAGAAAATCTTAATTTTAGACGGAAAATACGAATGCACCGTGTGGAATATACACACGTAGGTGAAAATTAACAAGGAAATAAATCTTAATAAATCCTAGACGTGTGTAATTTTTTTAGATATCTTTTGTACATAAACATATTTGTGTTTTATAAATATAAATCGGCATTTGATTCATATTTTTATCAAATGCACTTTTACATAAATGTGGTCATTTTATTAAACATTTTAAGCTGAGCTTCTAGTCCAGACACGAAATGTAAGCAACAAGCTATAATAACAATTATACAACATAAAACAAAAGAAATAAAAAATTGACAGAAACCATTTCTTTCACTGGAACACAACTAACAGCAATTATTTGAAGACCACAGCAGCGAGAGCTTGTATTAAGACAGCAGATATTGTTTTAGTAGTGTTATACAGGAAAAAGGATGCAGAGAATTTCTTTACAGGACTTGTGTTATCCGATTTCAAGTAAAGAAGCAAGAAACATGAGCAGGAAGGAGAGACAACATACACTGAAAAAGGTGAAACAGCAAAGTTTTTGGCAGCCGTAGCTGAGGCTGCAGTCCCAGCCTGCCTGTCATAGCTCATCCTGAGTGGACGATAGGGAGCCATTTCCCAGAATCAAATCATCATCAGGCAAAGTGGCCCTGACACCGGCTAAAAGGGGAGATAGATCGTCCGGCTTTGTGGTGGATGTGTTCACCAGAAGCGTGAGGAGCGACTCCCCTGACACCGCGGTGACACCAAGGCAATCCCCTCATCCTTCATCGGGGCGGGAGCTTGACAGGGCCGGATCATAACCACCAGCCACCTGAGTGTACGTAGCACACAGGGAGACGCTGCGGGAGCGGGATATCTGGGGATTGCCGGTGCCCCTTCCTTTCTTTGTACTCACTAGCATATCTTTGTAACTCGTGCAAACAAGATTTTTTAAAAA
Organism: Arapaima gigas; assembly: GCA_900497675.1. Lineage (NCBI taxonomy): Eukaryota > Metazoa > Chordata > Actinopteri > Osteoglossiformes > Osteoglossidae > Arapaima > Arapaima gigas. The sequence goes on along the minus strand of UFQX01005271.1, from coordinate 2,924,507 downwards.
AAATTTTACTTCTGCTTTAGCTACCTGAGCGCAATTTTCAATGATAAGTGTAAAAATCAAGATCATTACAATTGTTTAGACGGAGCACATCTGGAAATGTCTGTGAAACCACAATGGATGGAAGAAATATTTCAATTTAATTTGTAATTGAACATTGCACAGTAATCCTACTTTCTGTTGACTTCCCACCACCAAACCCCATTGTATGGCAGCACCATTGTAAGCCCTCTGGCTGAGAGAAGCAGGCTTTGATTGCTATTATACCCTTATTTGAAGAATTGGGTGCCTAAACTTTTCAATACAGGAAGGCTCCTGAAAGCAGGGTGCTTCTGCAAGGTCGATAGGTTAATAACATCCAACAATGTGCTTTCACTGGCCTGTGGTTGTCTGGCCGGGGCAGCGAGGTGCATTGGCTGTATGTTTACAGGTCGTAACAGTTCACGACAGACAGCGTTTGAATGTAACAAAGATGCATTGATTTCACCATTCTTTGACTGCAGAACTGGTGTGCATTCTGAAACTTCAAATAAACAAAGGTTTGAAGTACTTCTGAATACTCGATTGTGAACTGGAGTTGGTAGATTCACTGCGAGGGGTCTGTGCCAGGTCACAGGTGCAGCCACCGACTGGAGAAGCCGTGTTTGCTTTGCTCCGCTGTCTTTAACGGAGGTGAAATTACAGAGTGCAACATAGTAATCTGGAGAAAAAAGACTATAATGCAAAAATCTGCCAACTAATGCTATTGTTGATGAAGCAGTGCAGGAAAATAGGTCCAACACCAAAATTGGGCTAAGAGCAAATAAAGAACGAATGACAATCATTACGGAGATGTATAATTTGTCCCTAAGTTACAGTTAAATGTTGCGTTTCAGGATATTTTCCAGCGTCAAACAAAGCGGGCATTGTTAGGCGTTGAAAATACTCCATCACAAAAGGTACATTCACATCGATAAAAGCGAAGATGCTGCATCAGAAAATGCATGAATTACATTTAATTACATTTAATTGTAACGTCACTTAAATTTTGTTTCGAAAAATTGTTTATTTCCAACAACTGAAATATGCAAAAAAATTCTCGAGGTCTCTTAAACCATTTTCAGACAAGGTCATCATGTGGTACAGTTACACTTCTGTAAAACAGCGGGGGAAAGAGGACCAGAACGAGGCCTTCAGATAACACAGTGGGCCGCAGAGAGCCCGACAGTGGCGTGATTGAATGATCTCATTTGTAATCTTTGTTAGACAACAGGCAGGCCTCTATGAAGATTGATACGGAGACGCTGGACCTGGTTTGCCGGGTCATCAAACGGATTGATATTACACTCCGGCAGGAGATGAAGACAGAGTAACTGTTATCATACTCAATGCAGCGGCCTGTCAGTGGCGGAAAATCACCGCGTGTCACTGATTATTGGAGTGTTGCACAGCTGTCATGTGAATTTATTCGAGAGACGCAGCAGTGCTCTCTGCAGAGGGGCCAAATGCTTACCTGAAAAAGCCTTAATATACAGTAAAGATAGCCTGACGTTTTATAAAAACTGAACTTATGGACCTGCTGTTTTATATGTAGTGTCCCTCACGATGGAAGAAAACAGATTTGACCTGATGGGTTATTTGACAGTTCTTTAGGTTATTTGAGGAAGACAAATGGTGTTCCAGACTAAAATGCCATCTTTCATAGAGGCCAAACACCTAATTGAATGTGTTCATGAAGTGTCACAGGCTGGATATTTATATTTAAATTATTAGTTCATTCTAGGCACTTTAGACTAAAGTATTCAATGAATGGAAATATTTTGTATAATAAGCTGAATGTCACTTGGAAGAAAAAGGTTTGGTCAGAGGGGATTATAGATGACAGATATCAGCATCATATAAATGATTGAAGCTTTCCATTTCTATGGAAACAGATTAAGATGAACAATGTTCCTTTTTGTATATGGAGGATTTTTAAAGTTGAAACTCTAACTGGACAAAAAATGTTTATCAGGTTAGCCTTGTGTCAAAGCAATATACCCTGAATGAATTATAACCTCAAACAGGACAGAAGACTTAAGCATATAGTAAAAACAATAAGAATTCTAATTTTACTCACAAAAAAAGCCATTAAACAAATCACGAAAAGAGAAAAGGCAAAAATAGCAGAAATGATCATTTAAAACATAACAGGAACTTTGTACTTATTTTTTACAAAATTGCAATAAACACATATGCATATTTTATAGGATCCACTATTCTTCAACCATAAACAAATTAAAATAATTATAAGAACATTATAACAAGTTATAATAACCTTAACTGAAATAACTATCTGATTATAGTACCAACTTGTTTGATATTATCACTGTATAACAGAAACACGTGGTTTGTTTGAAATGTCACGTTTTTTGTTTGACACTTGGGTAGAGCACACATTGATAGAGGGGTTCCAGAGTTTTAAATAACAAATCCATAAGAAAAAAGTTTACATTACTCATTAATGTCACTGAATGATTTACCTTTAATATCTAAAAAAATTTAAGTCAGTTTTTGTGGAATGTGCACATTAAACTGTTGGATTTAACTCCAGTGACATAGGGACATTTTTTATCATCTATTTTGGCCATCATTGCTAGAACACACAGCACTACTAGAACAGTTTTTTTTTTAATATATATAATATACAAAGGCATAACTTATCTCTGAGTCGACATTTTAATTTACATGGTTCTCATGTGACACTCTGCTTATTAATAAGAAAATCCTCTATTTTAAAGATCTCCTTCATTTGATTTCTGCAGATATTCCATTCACACTCCCCCAGTACCCTGCTGCCTGCCTGCCAAGCTTCTGGTCATTCATCATCATACGCTATATTTGTCAATCTCTTTAGTTCTTTGAATAAGAAGTCTTGAGGAAAATTACTCGGAGTATAAAGGAGAAGCATGGGGGAGCTCGTGTGCACGCCCCCCTCCCACCTGAAACACTGCCTTTCATCTGCAAAGTAAAGCAAGAGCTACTTAACGTACCAAAAACAATTTGTACAGACATTATTCTACCCATTGAAATTGGGCATGCCTCACTGAAATTTCTCTTATCTAAGAGTGCCTAATACATTTTCATGCTGTGCTCCAGCGCCTTCATTTTACAGCTGAGGGGAACCAGCGGCTCCTAGTTGAGTCTGAAATAGGGCCCTGGGCCTCTGTGATCCGCAGAGAGTGTGTGGCTAAACACACAGAACTAAAGCTCAGAAAAAGTCTTTAAAAAGTTACTATTGTTTCTGCTTTCCTGAAGATAATGTCTCCTTTTACACGCTGGAACAATCAAATGTCTTTACAAAATTCAGGGCTCACAGGTTACCTTATAATTCACACCACAACTCACAAAAGAGTGTTAAGCAGTTAGTCCTTCTTCACCATTTATATCAAGGTTTTAAAACTAAATATTGTCCTTCAATTGTCGTAATCATTTAACAGTTTAATCTCAGAATTATTTTGCTTTTATTTACAGTACTAAATATTTCATGTCCTAATCAACTGTTTAAATTTAGGGCAGAAAAAATGAGGGTAAGATGATATTTTTAAATTTCCTTTTAAAATGACATAAATGTTGTACAATAATTAAATGTATATTATTTATGTACGTGTTATTTATGCAATGTATGTTAAGCACTAAACAGTGTTTCAGCAGTGTAAAAAAAGATTTTTTAAAATGTTTATAATGATATATAGTTGCTTGTAATTGAATTTTTTGGTTCATCATAAAATTGATTCATCAAAAATGTTTTCATAGTTAATGATTTCTAACCATACATTTCTTTGTAAATATAAAGCTATTCTATTGCATATAGTATGTATGCATGGTAGTTGACAGGATTGTACAAAAATTATGCATGAAATAGAATTTAATATGTTATTCTATTATTAAGTCAAATATTGCATAAACAATAAATTCTTTAGTCTCAGTTGTGCACTGTTTGGTCTTAGAATTTAGAAACAGTTTTATAAAATACATTTAAACAATCATAAAATATAAGTATTAAAAATTTTAAATGTTTACTTGATACGTGGAAGTAGGTGATTTAAAAGACACACACATAAACACACACACACACAGAAAAAAGTCCTAATTATATATGATAGTTTAATTCCTACATTTGCCAACTGTGGACCTGCTCAGTGCAAAATATTTACTCTTTGTTTACGGTGGCTGGATCGTACATTTTAATCTGAAAATAAGACAAGGTGAAAACCAGCGTTTCCTGTTACCACTGCAGTCCACGCAGGTCAGGAGTAGTAAAACCAAAGTGCTGCTGCAGTTCGAATTTTTCTTTAATTAAATTTTACTTAAAGAATTGACTTTTGCTTCTGAAAACACTTAGATGTGCAAAAAGGGAAATGTACAACTTGATCAAATAACCTCACACCAATTTATATATTGTGCATTAAAGTTTGAATTTGGCATTATGATAAAATTATCAACTCGCCCTGATTTTTCCCGGTAAGTTGGGAGGGAAGTAGCATAGCTTCAAGGAATTAATTATTTCAATTTCAAATGTAAAAAATGTTTAACGCTCTGGTAGTTTTCTGCTGCACAGTCGACAGTAATGATTGTTTCACGATCAGTTGAGGACCGTTCATAAAGTTTTCTTGGAGCAGAAGGGAGTAAAATGCACTCTTTGAGGACTGTGCAGGTTGCAAGTTAATTCTGCAGCTCCATATAATCCATTTTTATTTATGCAACTGCAGATGAGTACAACACTTCTCTTTAAGTCTCCTCCGGAGTACGTGTAACAGAGTGTGTTGTTGTCTGCAGGGCGCGCTCACACACTTCCAGCTGGGATCATAATTAGTGTGAAATTGTGTTATGGACAGCTGAAAAGTAGCACCATGAATGGAATGGAATCCACTGCAGAGAGTCCTGTTTTACACCCTGTCAGTTTTTTTTGCCCCCTCTTTTCTTTTCCGGCCTCTTCTATGGATTTGTTGTCATCGGACCTCGAGGATCTGGCCACCGCTCCTGTCGGAAAATGAATTTTTCCACTCCACACTTGATTGACTCCATTTGTGGGGTGTGACTCTATTAGAAAATGCCACTGGTTGCTCACTGGTTCATTGAGGCTTAGCGGTCAGAAGAACAAGGAGGACAGTCAGAGAGAGCGAGATGGGTACGGTTCGAGCACATATAAAATATATCTGACAGTAAATATACGTTGTTGCAGCACAGCATAAGTAATGTCATGCTAATAACTAATTTTCATGATTTTGTTTATGTGTTGCATGACTAAGGACGAATGACTCATGGGAGCAGCAGTTAGATATTAGCGTGGAATGTAGGAATTTACACATGTTCACCACCTTTGATGTACTTTCAGGACTGAAACTGTATAATGAAAAGACCTAAGAGGAGGAAGTGGAGTCGGTAAAATGACACAAACACCGCGACTTGCGGCTCACATACACACAGCGGGCCGGTAAGATGCGAATCCTGTGATCTGAAATGACACACACTCTCTCGGCCAGTAAGATACCGAGGGTTCTGGATGAATCTGCTGCATGAGAGCAATCTGGGTAATTTTAGGGGCCTGTTTTCTAATAAAGGTTGCAGCTCATATGAATTAATGCAGTTTAAACTGACAGTCGACTGTACGTGGAGAACAGCATTCAAGTTTAGCAGGACGAGTGGTTAATGTCCAATGATCTGTAGAGCAGCTGTTGACATGAAATTATTGTTAAATTGTTAGGTATCCATTTAGCCGATCCTTTTCTCCAGAGCAACTTAGAACATTAGGTTTGTTCGCTGAGCTACTCACAGTCATGCGTCCATTCGGGCAGCTGGGTAACTTTTACCATGTCAGTTCAGGGTAAGTTCCTTGACCAACACTACTGCGCAGGGAGTTTTGACTTGAACCCAAACCTTTCTGATTGCAAGGTAATGGTTGCAACCACAAGTCCACCTGCCGCCTTTTCATAAAAATGAATTAAAGCGCTGAAATTTGTTTATCGTCCTAAATGCAGTCCAGATGGAAAGCAGCTCACAATAATACTGAACCATTAATAAAACCTGCATTAAAGTGGCAGAAAAGCTGGTAGGAGAGATAGTCATACATATTAACAGAGACACCATTCACACGGTGTACTGATGCCACGTAACACACCGCACAGCGAAAATTTACAGGTGGCTTTTTGACACCATTAATTTGGATATGAGTTACAAATCACCAGCTCAGTGGCACTTCTTTAATATGGAAAAAGGGCCGTTTTGAATGAAGGAGGAAGTGGGGTAGGGGAATGGGGGTGAGGGGGGGTGCTTCTGATGTGTAAATCTGCGTAGAAGAATGGCAGCCATTGATGCTGGCTGTCAACAACCTGCTGCTTGTTTGTGATGCTGCTTCACAGATGCAGATAACCCCGCTGGACCTCGGCCACGCCGAGCCAGCCATTGTGAGCAGAGGCCCCAAAGAAAACACAGCTGAATCTCGCAGCGCAGCATGCTTCACTTCAGAATCTGTCATCACTTGGGATCTTCCTACATCTGTTTGTCAAAACGAAGCATTTGTACAAAGGAATCAAATGTTTTGTACTTTAAATTTACTGCAGTTGTTCTGGGACCATTTTTTCGTTTTCATTACATATGAATCATTTACTTTGTGCTCAGTGTCAAAGTTTAAGTCAGAACTGCTAGAGCCTGTATAGAAATATGGGTCTGCAAACTGGACAAAGGTGCTATCAGTGTAATTTCTTCCCTGTCACACATAAGCACTCCCTGAACAATCCTGGGGGGGGGGGGGAGGACAAATAACGCTCTCAGTTTATAATGTTTTTGCTTAAAATTTAGTGGCTTATTTCACTAAATTATTTCACTTTATGAAACTTGCACATGAAACCATCTGTACAACAAACTCGTGGAAATGTGTATTAAAATATGCAGAATCTTTTAAATGTCAACCTTTTTTCGTATTAAAAACGTATGATAGTCCACGGTGCAAGTTAATACCAGAACTGGCAGCAGGGGACACAATGGTTAGAAGTGACATTATTCACTCAAAAGACCCAGGTCTGAATCACAACTTCTGCTGTAGCACCCCTGAGCAAAATATTTACCCTGCTTTGATAATGCAAAGATTACACAGCTATATATACAAGCAAATATTTTTAGTGCTAAGAAGCTTTGAACAAAACACTTCAGGGAAATGAATATATAGAAATATATAGCCTGTATAGAAATATAGACCTGCAGGTTGGAAATAGATGTTGTCACTCTCAGTTTTCCCAGTCACACGTGAACACTGTGGGAGGAGGTCCACAGCTTGGACCTTCCCATTTAAAGCTCATGCCAGACCTTTTTTCCCAATGTCCATCCTGAATGTGACATTACTATCGGTCACTCTTGACCTTTTGACCCCTATTGGAGCAACCCAGCTCCAGCAATGGATTGCTGTTATGAGACTGGAGGGCATAACATATCAGATAAAGATCCACTTGGGGTGAAACAGTATTCCAGGCTGTCTGTTTCACAGTGCCCTGGTGAGTGTGAAGACGGGGGGGGGGGGGGGTCCCGG
>UFQX01005271.1:2783390-2916933 GCA_900497675.1 Arapaima gigas | reverse complement strand
GGGGGGGGGGGGGGGGGGGGGGGTCCCGGTCGACCCGCTCTCACAACTCTCGCAAGGAGCAGCTTAAAGTGTTATGCCACCCTTGCACCGGCCTCTGCCTTGAACTTTGACCACAGGATATGATATGAAGTCAGCTGAATGTCGCCTGCCAGATGGTCCCTCTCCCTCTCTCACCCTCCGTTTATGAACACTGGCCAAGGAAAAATTCCCTCAGCTATTTAGTATAAAATGAACCATTGACTTTGTAATTATGTTATGCAGTATTGCCATCTCTTAAAACACATTTGTTCTTACGAAAGGTTAATTTCACATGTTCTTATGAAATATGCCTTAAGTATGTATAACCGCCACTGAGACAAGCATTTCTAACTGAGCTCCAAGGTTTTGTTTGGGATCTGATTACCATATATATGGTAATAGCTGCAATGTGCACTTACCCCTTCTGGTAACCCTGACTAAAAAGTTATTCCACAGAGCAGATATTTGTTGGTGAAGCTGGTGGCACTGCAGATCAATTTATGCTGCAGTTTTTTAAACACAGTACACACAAAAATGAATTTGGAAAGTAAATCTAAGCTACAGTGGTCACGAAGATCCTTACCAAAGCTACAACATTCACTGTGAAGACATTTAGAGCAAAATATGAAGCAGCACGACTGTTTTCGTTTTCTAAATGCGGCGAAATGGATGATTCATTTATTCACAGTATACCCTACAACTTCATGTGCATGTGACTACACATTTTATTTGTATTAACTGTTACTGCTTTTAATGTTGTCTGTAAGGTAGAGAACCTTTCACAATGCCAGTAAGTGTTCTGCCAGTACAACTCTTGTATATGGCAGTACTAATAAGAATAAATATTAACAGTCATCGACAAGCCTTTTTTTCTGGAAGAAGAGAACGTGGCAACTTTGTTATTTTAATTGCACACAAGTAAGCCAGTAATCCTGTTAATAAGTTTCAGACCATGATGTTAGGGTGTGGTCATGTAAATATAATAAACTGAATAAATGCTGGAAATCCAGATTATCATAATGTTTAGGATAACAGGATCTAAATTATTAAATTATTCCTGACCTAAAGGTTTAACCCTCCACTTGTCCCATTGAATGTGACACAATGGAAATCTCACTCAATACAATAGAAATATAAGGGCATCTGCTTTTGTCAGACCTGTATTTGCAATTTTCCCAGGGATTTAAATAGGCGTTCTTGTGTAGGAGCAGCATACTGGTACCCCAGAGAATAATAAAGGATAATCTAGTCTGATACAGAGGTGCCAGCGCAGCATGAATAGCAAAACCATGCCATGTCAATTAGGATTAGTTAAAAACCTTGCAATATCATACACACTAATGGCAAAATATTACTGCAAAAATTTAGAATGCATAGAAAAGGCAATAGTTAAATGAGTGAAATTTTATTCTCTTGAACAGGATATGTTGGTAAAATTTCATTAGTATGCAACAAAATATTTGCTTAAAAATACAAAGCTATAGAAATCAGCTCATACTATTAAATTTTAAATTGTCTTTTGTTGTTTTGGATGCAAAACACGACACCCTAACATTTTTTCTTTGCTTCACTCAGAAATAATTTAATGTCAGTAGTGGTCTCCAAATGAGCCACTGGCATTTAAAAGTGTGAAACAGATTTTTGTTGCTATAACATTTTGTTGCTGAAAACAGAATACTCCCAGCCGTTTTATCCAGTCAGTAATCGACCTGATGATGGTGCTAATTTAATCATAATACACTCATCCCAGAAGATTATGGCAATTCAATTAAATATTCTAATTAACCTGAAGTATTAGGCAAATGACACTAATAACAAATATTCTCCTGAGAGCTGTTATAATGGAAACCTCCGCCACGATCTGATACTTCAACTCAATGTTTCGTAACAAAAAAGCTTATATCATAGGCCCCGTGAATATTAGATTTCCGTTAATTGTGCAGACTCCATTTGTTTAATTGCCGTGGTTGTTTGAGTCAGCTCTAAACATCGCCGAGTCCTGAGAGAGCCCCGCATTTGCTTTTACAGCATTTTACTCTGGTTTTGCCCAGTCCTACAGACAGACAAAGCCTGATTTTATAAATTGTCACCACTAAATTTAAGGTTGAAGAAACGACAAATTTTAGATATCCATGCTAAAAAGGATTAAATAGAAATAAACAGGAATTGTTCATATTTGTCTGGCTATTTCCCTGTCTCTTTATTTGTTCTTTATGCACACCTTTGCTTTTTAAGCCACAGACTTCAAATTTGGCACAGCGGTGCTTCTCAACCTAAGTGAGTATTTTGGGTCATCAGCGTCATTAAACTCTAAAAGAGCAACTTACTATTTTTAAATTTTAAAATTACGTGGCTGGGGGAAGCAATAGTGCTGATGTCACATGTAGGGCATACATAAAGATGCTGACAGATTTTCTTGCTTTGCACACACGTACACATGCATGAAAGTGTACTAAATTCAACAAGTTTAAAGATAATGAAGTTTGGCAATATATAGCTTATTACCGTCTGCATGTCACTGTTACCGGCATGCGCGTTGCTCTCGGTGTCATCTGTGTGTCCGATCACACCAGCCAGCAGCTGTTATATGTCAGAAAATGAAAACGTAAGAATGAATAAGGTTATATATGATGTACACAGCGCTTCACACATTAGTGATGTAACGGTAATAAAGTTTCGTGATATATATTTTGCTTTTTTCCTTTCCACTTGACTATGACTGAGGTGTGCTTCACTCTCTGTGCCATTCGCCTGTTGGACAGCAATAGCAACAGCTACATACTAAATGCAAATTTAAGGGTAAAACAGTTTGGTGATCATATAATTTGTTATCACTATGTTCCTTTCCACCACTAAACTTTTTGATTCGGACAGGGCCGGGAAACTCAGTTAGCAAAGAACTAAGAAAAAGCAGAATCTTAGTTTAAATAATTGTTTGTGCCTTACTTATTATCAACTGTGTGACTTTCCTGACCTGAGAAATTGCATTTTTTTCTGAAATTCATTTTAAACAGAGGCATCAGTTATCTTTAATTTCAATCATGCATAACACATAAAGGTTTATTTCACTTGGATTAAATTTCTTTCTTAATTTTTTTTTTGTTTGTTTGTAATATGACATTGAACTAATGTGAAGCTGATTCCACAAACAACCTAGTAACAAGGCCAACCACTTATGAAGGTGTAAGATATGTAGTCTTTGGCTTAAAGACACAATTAGCCCAGTACCACTGGGATGATATTTTACTTTCTAGTTATTCACGGTTTCCAGGCCTCTCCCATTTGCAGTCACGCCGACTGCGGGTTCACAGAACAAATAAAAGTCAGAAATAACTTAATTCACAAGACAAAACTTCAGAAAAAATGACGGCGGTCCTTTTAATGTAATTCTACAATCATACATGCACTCGAGCCACTGCCATCCCCAGTGAATTGCCTCTGAAACGCAAGGATTTAATTTGTCAAGGTGTTTACAGGCAATCCTCCATCACTGTCCAGACGGCAGCCGGCCGAAGGCACGCAGAGCTGGCCGAGGCAGGCGGTCCGAAATAAGAAGATGTGGGCTGATTAGAGTTCACGCTGGCTAGAATTGTTTCGGACAGCACCGCAATCAGATTATTAACTCTCATACCAGATACTCTATCTCCTCCCCGGGATTAACATGAAAATTTTGATATGGATCAATAAGCAATCTTTCCTCTGTAAAGAATCTCTGCAAGCTTCATTAATCTGTGTATGTTCATGTCAAGGAATTAAGACATCTTTATTACCTCGGGTTTCCTGTCTTTGGGGGCCTTTTGCGGAGAAAATCTCAAATAAATGTATTAAGAAAAGGCTCCTAACTTTGAAGAAAATTGCTTCCTGCCCCCTTTTGTTGCCCTTGGCACTTCTCACAGGAGAGCTCAGCATGAGCAGAGTCTGTTTCAGGACTATTTTTTATCCTTTATAAGCTCTTATGTACTTAGGTATGAAATATAAAAAAAAATCATGCATATATCTGCGAGACATGCATTTTCTATTCTGAACAAAACCCCATTATGTCACTCCCAAAGCATCTGTGCTAATTAGAAACAGGAAGACAAAGATATTTAACCAGGGAATGAATTTCTAAATTTGGGTTTGACATGCAGTTCTTCCCATTTCTGCCATCTGGTTACAAACTCCTCAGCCTCTCAAATCTCAGCTTATAACATATGTTTACTTTATGTTTACTGTCATTTCTTGCACTGCCGTGTAGCACATTATGAAAACGATTTCCAGGATATATGCAAAGTCGTTTACCACATAAACACACACACCTGCACACACACATAAAATATACACACACAGTGAATTTGTCAGTGGAAAGCAGCTATTGGTAGGCAACAAGTGGGGCGTGATATATAAAGTTATACTGTGTTAGTATAAACATTTCTTTCCAGCACCAATAAAAATGATTTTTTTAATCATATCAGAAGATTAGAATTTAAACGTAAATCAGGCATTTAGGTTAGTTAAGCAGAGCTCAACAGGGGGGCACTTCCTCTGATTGGAACTGGTGATTGCTTTGCTCTTCTACCTGTTGCTTTGACTGCTAAACCGTTCCCACCTTTGCTCCCCGTATCCCCCTGACTGAGACATCTGCGAAGGGAGGGCTCGGGGCTGGTAGGACAGAGGCAAGCACATCTGGAAGTGGTTTATGAGACACATTAGGAAACACATTGCTTGAAGACTCAGAGACGTCCTCTCAAGGAAGGAAATGGTGTTTGTTTACTGTAAATCTCTCTCACCATTTCCTTCCTTGAGAGAGCTTCTCTTTGTCTGAAATCAGTGTCTACAAGCAGTGCGTTTCCTATTGTGTGACCCCTGCACAGGTTTCACTGTGGTAAGGGTCCCTAAAATAAAGTAACAAATCTAATTAGCCATATTTTGGAGTACACTAACAGCGAGCTAACCCGGCAGCAGGTGATGCAGTTTTAGGAGCTGTCACTGTGCTGTCAGGAAAAGGGTTGGAATCTCCACCCCTGCTGTCATATCTTTGATCAAGGTAGTTACTCAGAATTGCTCCAGTAAAAATTACCCAGCTGTACAAGTGGGTAAATCACTGAAAACATTTTGATATTGTAAGCCGATTTGGAGAAAGGCTGAACAAATAAACAATCAAATAAATAATATTAAAGCAATAGTCATGTGACTTGTGCAAAAGACAGAGATGTAAAATGTCAGAAATAGTAGAAAAATGCAGAATTAGAAGATCTGGGAGAAAATCGGATGTTCTCACTGGGGCTTGGAGATCATTCCACCATTGGGGATCCTCGGGCCAGAAATGTGGAGAAGTTGCTTTTCTCAAACTGAGCACTTTCATCTCCGGATGACCTGAGGACGCAGAGCACAGCGCCCTCGAGAGGAATTATAACTCAACTGCACATTGTGGAGCATCAGACCCTATCTGCTAGGAGTTCTACAGTGCAACAGCAAGGTCTGAAACCTCATGTGGGCTGTGATGGAAAGCCAGGGAAGGAAATTCTGGGGTAGAATGACTATTTTCCCAGATGTACAGTGTCATAAGAAAAATAATAAAGGAAAGAGGCTGTATCTTTCTGCAACTGATACATAGAAAACAAAGGTGAAAACTGTTAAAATAAGTGCTCAGTTCTTTACAAAGAAACGCTGTCTATCATAACTGATACTGAATCTCCAGATGATCCTTCTTTTTATGTGGTGAACAGCTGATGACAGGGAGCGACGTACAGGAACAGCACCCAGTGCAGTGACCACTCACTCGCTTAACCCCTGTCACTGGAGCGCTCTGCTGTCAGCGTGGGATCGAATAAAGACAAATGGGTTTATCACCAGTCTGGGCTCAGCCTTATTGGTCCCTGTTTCATCAAGAGGACCAAGTGGTCATACAGACAGATTAATAGAGCAGCCAGATGAAGGAGCGTAGGAAAATACACAGGCATACAAATTGGCTTCAGCACAGTGCAGGAGGAGCAGGACTATGGCGGGAGTGGGGTTACACACACAGCCCTCATCGCTTACACCCCTTTACTAAGTGATCTACTGATAGAGAGAATCGAGTCATGCCAAAACAGAAGAGCTATATTCATTCATTCATTCATCTATAACTGCATGGGGCAGTGTCTCTCCGAAAACCACAGGGTACTGTCTAGATGGGAAGGCAGCCCGCTGCAAGGCAACCACACACACTCGATCACTCACTAATACAAACACGCTACAGATGATGTAGAGTAGCCAGCTGAAACATATGTTTTTAGACTGTGGGAGGAAAGCCCCACAAACACAGGAGGAACATGCAAACTATAGACTGAATGAACCAGATTCAACCCCACATCCAAACGCACAGCCCAAAAGCTAAACCACCATCACTTTATTACATTCAGATATGCATATATGCTATACATACATAAATACAAATTTTTAAGCACATACTATGCTTCTTCTTCATCTCCTCAATCACTGGGGATAATGCTACAGAATTCAGGGTCAAGGATCACATCCCTGTCGTACAGACACATGTGGGTTACCTTGAAGGAGAGAACGTGGGGCAGGGGGAAACCACTTCCACAGACAGGGACTATGCTCTGTACACAGCCTGGGGGATTTAAGATATTTAAAAGTTTCTGCAGCTGAAGGAAATAAATGCAGCAATACAATGTGGTGTCTCCTACCTCCTCCTTTGTCGGGGGTGTTTCTGTCTTACTTTTTCTGTCAGGATAATGCAACCCAGTACCCAACCTCCTCGTGAATTGTGTGAACTGATGGGAACTGTTGCCTGTTAGGATCCTTCTGTTTTTCTAAGGTTACAGATGATTTTTTTTTGTTTTTTTTAAACATATAGCTAAGCAGTAGCAGTTATGGTGAAATTATGTAAAGTTTAGCAACTTTAGCAAGATAACTGCTGTTTAGAACCATTCAGCAGGTAATACTGCCGATGTCCCTTCAGATGCCCTCCCTCCTGCTCTCCCTCACAAACACACTTTCAGTAACCACTTGTCTTTGTCAACATTGCAGAGCTCCAGAACCTATCCCAAAATAACCGGGCACTAAGTGCCGAGGGTTTCACCCTGGATAGGAGCGTACATTACATCACAGGATAGTCACACATACAATCGCACATTATAGATAAGTTTCAGTGACTCAAACAGCTAAGGTGCTGTGAGGCAGCAGTGCTACTCGCTGCACCACCACATCATTTAACCCTTCAGTCAATCTATTTAAATCTGGACTTAACACCCGCCATTTTCCTTAGCACCGCTGCATTTCTGACTAAAGCTTGAGGCTCAACAGCCTCTTACATTGCATATGATCTTGTTCGTAGCCATTTGTTTGAAGCCATTTGGCCTTCAACCACAAGACACTTTACCAGCTTTAGGAGTTTTACTTCTTCTCCGCTATTCCATTCTCTTTTCCCTTTCTAAGTAAACATTTTAACTGTCCATCAGTTTTGTTAACTGTTGCATGACTGTGTTTTGTACTACCCTCGGTTAAATGTTCTGAGGCAACCTGTTTGAAAGGGTTCGGAAACAAACTGAACCAAATAGAAATTTAAAAAAACAAATAAAACAAAATATAATTAAATATATATTTCCTGGTCAATAACGCACGTTTTAAAACAGCACATCTATGTGTTTTAATTTTGCTTGAATATGTGGGCAAAAAAAACGCAGCTTTTTTTTATGCACATGTCTGGAATCAACCGTCAGAGAATCACAACATCCTTGATTCAGTCCAACTGCTTTAGCCTTTTCACTTAATATTGCAGCAGATAATAAATAAAAAAGTGACGCTTGCTCAAGTTTGCTGGGCGCAGTGAAGGACAAATACCACGTCCATCTGATTGATTCAGAGTGTTTTCCCTCAAGATTGATTAAACCAGATTGATAGAACTGACAAGACATATATCTCTGGCATGCATGGATACAATCCCTGCAAAGGAAGATGAAGGATGCAGCATTTTCTCTTTATTTGCCCTTGGCTCATTTGTATGATTTTTTTCTGAGGACTCTTCTAACACTTGAGCTGATTCCCTTTTTATTGATGCCATATATGAGCCTTTGTTTTTATTAGATTCCTTCATTAGTTTTTTTGTATCTGAAACAAATTAATTCACTTTGTGCATCTCAACTTGTAATGAAGCCTTTTATACAAGGTCAGCCTTAGTCAGTAGTGATTCTTTTCAACATATATCAAACGGCTCGACAGATTTAGATATATTCCTAGCTTCTACAAACTATTTGACATGACGTACATATTCATTTTTATACATTTTTGCCTTTAATTAGAAGAAACTACATTTTGATTACATTTACTTAAAAAATATTTTTTATCAATAGAAAAATACGTTTTAAAAAACATGTTGCTTAGATTTTTTTTCCACTCACTGTGCTTCAGTTTTAACTGCAGATAATTTAATTATTGAAGTACATCTATTTGGATTTTTTGCTCTGAAGGTTTTTGTCAAAATGCTTTAGATATAGGGCCAAACTGTGATGGTGTAGCACATGTGAGCTGATCAGCAGCCCAGTCCCCCCCTGCACCCACCTTCCTGCCTGTATCCAATAAACAAAGTGCACACACATCCATCATGTGCACACGTTTCACCAGCCAAACACTTCCTTCATTTCTGTACTAATGCAGGACTCCATCAGTTTTAAGTTTTTATGACAATTAACATTTAACTATTAATTTCAATATGCATTAACCCATCAGTTACAGTTTCCCTTAGTGTGGCACTAAAGCACTGAAGCTCATCAGTCTTTCTTGTACAATCCGCAAGGCATCTGCTCTGGATCGGCGGGATATTTCAAATGTGAAGGATGTAAAGGGTAATAAGTTAGTATCATATTCTTATCTGGAAAGACTGCTTCATTAAATAAAGCATCTTAATTTAAACTGTCAATCACAAGCTTATGCAGAAACAAATCACCTTATAGTTCATCATTTATGGTCCAAATCCTTTACAAAGCTTAAAATGGTCAGACGTAAGGCATGTCTAGGCCAAAAAAGGCAAAACAATGAAAGTAATGACCTTGCATAACAACGGGAGGTGTAGTTTCAAACTAAAACTAGACACAACAGGATTCTCAAGGCTGCTGTCAGGATGCCGATATGAGGATATTTTACATTTAACAAAAATCAAAGAAAAACAACAATAAAATAAAAAGCATTGCTTTGAGTGTGTTGGTTTTCATGTTTTGTTGCAGTTTTTGACCAAAATGTGCTGTAACTATACTCATGAAAAGAATGTCTACCATTTTCAGAGACTAATGACAAATTCAAGATCTAAAGTTATGGAACAACTGTAGCTACTCCTCTATGTATTACTACTGACACTAAGAAAAGCAGCCAGCTGAACTATACACTGGTCAAGCCCTCATGCTTTGTATGTTAAAAATCAAAATCCTCTTGCAAATATAGAGTAATCTTAATTGATTTTTGTTCTAGCCTCAGCCATCTGTAAATTCTCATACGCTGCTTCTAGATCATTGCCAATATTAAACGTCCCTTAATCCAAACCATGGGGGAGATCAGTGAGGTTCAAGCTGTTTATTTTTTCAAATGATGTGATTGATTTTCCATGTTCATAATTACTCCATCTGAGTTGAGGTTCAGGTTTATTCAATTGATTTCTTGATGTGGGGTGTTGCCGTACCTTTCAGCTTCATATCTCTACTCGCTTACATTTATGGACCTATAGCAACTGAAATTTATCGATTTCCTTCCAGCACTTTGGTATCCAATCTCTGGTTATTTGTGATGAATGCTCATTCTCATTTATAGCATCAGAGTTACTGCAAGTAAATCTAATTTGATTAGAATTCATTTGGATAGTTTGCCCTTCAGAAATATGAGACCCAAGTGGTTTCCACCACTGTAATTTATTGCATCTATACTCAAACAAAGATGTGCTGTAATGCAGGTCTGGCTAAACATGCATAATTTAGCTTGTGTATTTTTCCTTAAGCATCATTCCACCCTTTGGATTAACTATGTTGAACATTATGCTTTTACAAACACTGCAGACTTTTTCCAGAAAATTCCAGAATAATCCTGCACTAACAGACAAAGAGAAAAATATTCTCTGAATTTAATTCACTGACTGAGTTCACTTTATCCTCCAGAGCAGGAGGGAAGTGCACGGTGGAGCACACTGCCCTTTTTACTGCACCTTAAAAGGAGGATTTATGATGGCAATGCAGCCTGGTACAATATCAGGCAGTGTTTCATATAAAACCAGCCATCCAGACAAGAGCCCGATCAAAGTTCCCCACTTTGTTCCTAGTTCCAGTGCAGCTCTTAGACAATGTGGATAGATCACAGGTCAACACGATCTGACGTGATAATGGGGTTTTTCATTGCGCCAGGATTAACTTGGCTGTAGGGCTCCGCCTCGGCTCCGTTCAGCCTGATGGGCCTAATTAATAATGATTACTCCCAAAATGTGCAAATGGAACGATAAACGGAGAACCAACTAATTAACCGCTGCCGTTTCAACTAATCATTAGTTAACGTCCCGTTTTGTCATCATTAGATTGAGGTCCTCCCAAAGACAGATAAAACCAGGTCAGCCCTTTTTGGCCCCATAAACCTGACAGCCATATTTTTTCACCCAATAAAAGACAAACAAGTAATTAAAGCGAGAGCAGAATTAAAGTCCACAAAATTCGATCACTTCAATATGCTGCTGCTGGGTGAGCAGTGAAATTTTTCAAAATAAGTGCTGAAATCATCCCCTTCCTCAGACAGAGCTTGTAATTGTTTTCTTCAGTTGAAGGAAAAATGCAATAAAACTTGGAAAAAATATTGGTAGCGACAGCATCCTGGGCATTGCCTCGTTCCTTTCTGGACGTCTTGACAGAAAAGAGCTTTGAATCAGTGCGTAAGTGGGCCCCTGCTCTTCGCAAACAAGGCGTCAGAAATGTGTATACACGTGCTGGCGTTTTCTTCACCTGCTGTGTAATGATGAGTGCTTTTCAAAAACTGAGACACAAGGTCAGCTGAAATGTCGCTGGTAAATAATTGTCTTCATTAAAGAGAAGGTCCAACTGAAGCCCTTTTCGGGATGAGCTAAGTGCCCGATTCGGACTGCGAGCATCAATCTTGTTGAAGTTTCCTGTGCGGTGCCGCAACAGTTCGGAAAACATTGTGACCGCATCCTCCTCAGGGTGGACGCTGGCCAGCAGTACCTGCTAGTGAATTTCAGAGCGTCGGCCGACCGTTAGACGCACAGCAGATATTTCTGCTCGAACTGTATTCCGACTATAATGAGTCAACACAGAACAATGCAAAACATCAGATTTTAGAAAATGAGTAGTGCTGCTCCCGAGCTTCTCAACCCAATTCTGTGACACTGCTGAAAACTGGCTTTGACAGAGCAGCACAGCAAGTGAATAATAGGGGAATTAGAAATTAATGATTACCCTGGTATGTAAATGGCAATTAAAGGACAATCACTGCTGCAGGCTCTGTCCTCAAATTTTGCCATTTGTTTGGATAGGAGCTCATTCAGATGCATATCTGTGAGGGGGCAATGGGGTCTGACACGCATTTATCAAAAAAACCCAGAAAGCTGTCGACCAGATCTAATCGATTCTGTATAATGGAAAAAGTGATCATTATGTTTGCTTTTGTTTGCACAAATGAATGAGGGTGTATCTGTTTTTTGTGAAGGGCTGCAGATAAGAACACAAGTTTCCTGGTCAGTGTCTGTGGGGACTGTGGAGCATCTGGCGAAACAGAGGAAAATGAGTGACTGACACATTAACATATAAATACATGTGTTTTCCATGTGTTTTAATTTTTTCATTTGCTCAGCTACTTCTGTACATATACCCACTGAGATAATGTAACCAGAAAAATGATTATGCAACAATATTTAAAAATACACACGAAACAGTATTTTATCGATAGGTCCATGTGCTTTTCATACTCTAAATGCCTAAACACTGAATAAGAATCAGTGAAAGAGACATTCCTTTTATTGCATGTCACAAAACATGCTCAGACTGTAGGGATTTTGAATCGACCTGTTTTGATTTTTCACGTTTTGTTTAATCTCTAAAGAGTATGACTAATGTTTTTGATATTTCCACACGCTTAACTACCTCGGAATGTGACTACGATATGAACATTAAAAGACTTTCATGTTAAAAAAACTGTTTTATAAAGACCAGTTTTATTTGCTAAATTTACTTGCGGCCAAAATTCAAGTTGCTCCTTTGTTTTCATTGTAAATCTTGATTTGATATTTTAATGATAAAACAGTTTATAGTTTGATCAGAGGTAGCCTTGACCGTGTTTGAAAATGTACTATTACAAGCAATCTTATTTCCTTTTCAGTTGTTGCCCAGGTAACTGTGTCCATGGACTGGAGTCAGGGTTCACACTGACCAATACGGAGTAAATTGCATGTCCACTGTCTGTGCCACTGAGCTACTGTGGAAATAGGATACTTGCGTAGTGATTGACACTACCTTTCCTTCAAAGTTTAAAAGGCGGTGAAATACAGCATACAAAACATCTGGCTTCAGAAATTAACATTATTCATGACACAAACACACAGTTTGTGAAAAGATTTTCAGTGTGATCTGAGCCAAAGAAGCGGCAGAGAAAGTACATAACACGTCGTTGTTAGAAGCCACCCAGTGATGGACTGGCAATCCCATCCAGGGTGCAGTTCTATAGCCTGGATTAGATTCTGGGATAGGCTCTGGACAACTGCAACCCTGACCAGGATTCAGCAATTAATAATGGCATATAGACAGATGGATGTTAGAAGCCACCAGACCACCACGGACTCTACGTTATTTAAATATATCATGTGATCAGCAGCAACAATGGGCTTCCTATACCTCTTAGGTCCACATTAGGACAAGACTAACCATTCATAAGATGATTCCTACCATTAGAAATGCATTAAAAATGTTAAAAGCTAAATATCAGCACATATCAATTATGATATTCTTGACAAAGGCAAAAACTGAAACAGAAATATAAGGTGAAAGAAGATTTACACTGCTGTCTTACAACTGAAGGCACAGAGCATGACAACAGCACCAAGCAGAAGGTGTGTATCAGCACAAAAGAAAACAAAAATAAATAAATAAATATCCTGTTCACAGTCAAAGGCCTCCAGGTCAAATGAATGTCAGAAGCAAGCCGGGTTCAATCCCTCAAGCTGAGTTCAACTGCTGACGTCTCTGCTCGGCAATCCTGGGTCCCTCTCTGCGGCTACGTCGTGAGCCATTAAAATGAGTTGGTTAAAAGGGGGAAGAAAACATTAAACCAGCTGTGATTCATTTCCCATTGTGTACACAGAGAATGAAAAGAAATCCATTGCAAATTAAATTGTTTAAATTGTTTAAAACTGCTGCTCAGAAAGCACAAATACTATCATGGAAACCATAAATGACATTGGCGCAATAATCTGCTGTGAGCCGAGCCACTGATAAGACAGCGGCAAAGGAACAATCAATACCCACTATTCATTTCTGAAATTATCTCCAGATCGATCCCGGACAAGTGCCAGCGATGCTGGAGAACATTGGCATTAATACAATAATTACATAAAGGTCCACAAGCTCATCCTCTCAGCAAAATAAAAACTGTCAGATGGCTGCGAACACTCAAAATCCCATAATCCATCAAAGCATCAGACCCCAACCAGTGGGCTCAAGTGTCTTCATGAGACCTTTGGAAGAACTTCCTTACAAAGCGACATGACTACTGGGTGTACCTTCAGAGAGGAAGATCCTCGCTACTGATTCTCAGCACCACTGACATGTATTTCATCTGCTTAGGAAGAACAAAAGAGTTGCAGGAAGATCAACAAATTAGAAAATGAGTAAGTGCTATGACAAAATGAAATTACTTTGGCATTTTTAAAAAATAACTCCCTTTACAGCTTTGTGGATAAAGCAAGTTAATCCAATTTATTGTTTTAAGATCCTTCCAACATGTTGCCTCACAGTACTTAATATGAGTCCATAAAGTACTTTGGCATGCAACAGGTAAAAGTACTCATACTTAAAGATTAAAAGGCTAAAATTGTAGGTTGAAAAAATAGTGGGGGGTAAGAAACAAATTGTATAAGGTTGGTAAAAAAAAAAGGAAAAAGGGCTCAGGAGGTCCAAGACAGCTGCCCACCCCTTCTGGGCATGCTAGCATTACCCAATTAGGAAAAACGTTTTTGAAATGAAAACGCAATTTGAATGTAATTTCTGGAGAGGTCAGGTTAGCAGGTGACATCTTCAAGGTGTCAGGCAGAACAAATTCTTGAGGCTTCTACTCCTCAGCCTGGTGAAGTTCAACCTAGTCCTGCTGGAGACCATGGGGGAAAGATATATATACATAGAGGCAAAAGATGGAGCAGCGGGTGTTTGTGGGAGTTTCGTCTGGGGGCTCTGGTTTCATTCCACAGTTCAAAGACGTGTTACAGGTAATCTGGTGACTAAACTGCATTTAGTGGGTGTGAATGAGTAAATGAGCATGTGATGGCCCTGACAAAAAAATGAATGAATCAAAATGCACACTTTATTTTAGTGAACAGTGTAATAACTAGAAAAAAATCAAAAATTAACCATTAACACAAACTATATCAAAATGTGAAATAAAGAACCTTTCCATTAGATGTATCAATTACAGCTTTTGCCATGTTGCAGGATTGTGCTTTTTGGTCTCTGTAGTTTTTTTTTAGCATGATGCCTGGCTTAAACCAGACTTACAACTGACAGGGGGAAGTCCACAAAAAATTTAGGTCATCTATGGAAGGTTCTAGTGCCGGTGGACCACACTTATTCTAGAATCCAGTGCTCAGTATCTTGATATACTGATTTGCCTGTGAAGGAGCACAATCTAAAATGGATCAATGGGACACTCAGGTTTAAATGGGATTGGCATATGCATTCAGCAGGAAGTCAATTATGTAGGTTTGAGAGGCTCCTCGAGCCCAGCGTCCACTTTAGAAACTGTCTGAACTGATGCATCCTTCATTGGACCAGGCAGCCAAAAGCTAAACTAAGTGTTTAATGTGTTTTGTCCTTTATAAAAGTATGTTCCAACTACAGAAAGCCACCCAGTTCCACGTGGGCTTAAAATACACAACTGCTTAGCTGTGTATGTTAAAGTTGCACAGTTTGGATGGATTTTACCTGGACTGTACACTTTCACCATGAAGTCTAAAGGTTCTCAATTTAAATCCCACTCCTGCTGTAATCCTCTGATCAAGATGCTTACCCTGAATTGACAATGTGAAAATAAACTGCCGTATACATACGTAAAACACGGAAAAGGTGCTTATCATTGATTGTCACTGTAGAAAAAGTCATCACCTAAGTAAAGGTTAGTAACTTTAAATTTATTACAGTCATATTATTTTTACGATTCTGGCGTTATCGCAAACGCAGAAATTTTAATTTCCTGGAGAAGTCTGCACTTGCTTGGCCCATCTTAAAGATTTTAACCATACATGATGCTCTAAGAGTCTGCAGAGAACCATATTTTACCCAGTTTTATCAAACAGGCTTCAAAAAGTAACCTGTAAAATCAGCTCAAAGGAGTGGGGGGGGGGGGCAGTCTGCCCTGGGCAGCAGATAGAAAGGGGTTGCCATGGCTGTAAAGAAATGATTTTTTTGAGAGGAATTTAAAAAGTCTACAATAAGACTCTTTGAGTGACAAAAACAGGTGAAAACAAATAAAATTATCCAGACTCATTCCAGGGGTCACCTATGAGCCCAGGTGCATTACATTGTGTCCTGTCAACCATGTTTTTATTTCTTTTCAGTATAATAAATTACTATACTGCAACAACCTGCTTTAACCCTGCTGTCAGCTATATTATAAAAGGAGGACTATAGGAACACAAGCTATATTTCTCAGTGGCTTATTTAAAAATGGTACTCAAAAAGTGCAACACTCAAGCTCTTGAACACATTAAACACAAAAAGGGGCCACATTCCTCCTATAACTCCACACAACGGTTAGTACCTATAACTATTTACACACGTGCAACAGCTCCTCTTGGCACCACTATAATACATATGAGAAATACAATAAAAAAAACTAACAACTTGTTCACCGACTGTGCTTCTTTTTCACCCACTAAGAACATTTATTAGATTAGGCGGTACATATAGTTATTACTATAAATAATTTTGCCACACAGTACATTCAGTGTGGGTAGAGGGGTGCCAAATACCTTAGGTACTTCACTCCACCGCCTAGAAAGAAAATTAGGCTCTTCTCTGAGAAGTCTATTCTTTTTCTTCAGAATCTGCTCCAGCATGTCCAAGTGGTCTTATTCAGTCTGCTGACTCAGTTATAAATGGCATTTTATTTAGTTGATACATTATTCAGATATTCGTTCATTCCCGGTTTGGTCAGTGTCAGTGCTCAAAAACCATTGTTCCTAAGTGTTGTGAGCTCAAGGACAGCAAACTGTGCTATGGAGCTCTAATTGGACCAGGCCCTACAAGAAAGCCTCAGAAATGCTCAAGTACTGTACTTTGAGAGATGAAAAAAATGCACTTGCATTTACTATTTAAAGTGCCATTATAATGTTTTAAACTAAATGGCTTACCAACTAAGTGGCTGGAGTTCAATATACTTACAATTATGAATTACTATTGGTATGGACATGTGTAATCATGTTCTGTTTTTCGACTTTAAAGTTTAAATGGACTATTAGCATTTTAAATGCTTTTTAGAAACAGTAATCAGCAAATGTACATACATCACATCTCCGGTTCATCTTTTAACAAACTTTATTCAATGAAAATTAAATCACACACTCGCTTCATAAAACTAAATTCCCGAATCAAACGTAAATCACATTTGCACAAACGGCAATTTAGTAGTCTATAATACATTTTTATCTAAGCACACATATACATACATATACAATATTCCATACTGTACCATTGAATGGAACTTTTAGTTCTTACTCTGTAATGACTGTATGCATGTTAGTATTTTTAGCCTAAGAAGCTGAAACTCTAAACAAGACATGTTTCAAGGGATGCACAGCTGAAGGTTTTCATTTTTTCGGTAGGTAACTTTATGCCTTAAATGACTGACTATATTTCAGTATATGTACACATCAGTGAAATTCTTTGTCACATCCCTACTAGTCAAACAAAATGAGTGTGGAAGACCTGCACAGGCAACTGCATATGCAGTTAGCAGCATGAATGGATGGGGGAGGCAGGGGGCTGTTAATTCCCACTGTGCATGTAAAGGCAGGCACAAAACACAGAGCCTGCTTTATCTGCCACTGATAAGTGTGGGAAAAGTAGCCCTGTAATGGGTTTGATAAGAGTCATCTGCAGCTGTAATATTATTGTCTGCTTGAGCACTTTGAGAGGGCTTATCTGTGTCAATTGACCATTGTATTTCCATTAAAAAAGTATGCTAAAGAATATAACATATTCTAGTAATGAGAATTATGAGCTGCAGTAATCCAACAAAGCACTAGGACACTTCTAGAGGTCACAAGTAAAAGGCACATAAGCAAAATTAAAGCATTAAGAATGTTTTACTAACATTACTTATTTCTTATACATTTTAATTTGTTCATTTATTGGCCCAAGATGGCTTACAATGTTAGATTTTAATATTAAGTTACATACAATGATGGCATCACTTATACAGCAGGGAAATTTTTAGTAAGTTCAGGGAACATACCTTACACAAGGGTATTACAGTGAGAGCAGGGATTCAAACCTGGGTCAGCTCTATGCCACCTGCCTTCCCATTTATTAACACAGAATAATAAACGAATGAGACTTTTCAAAACTTTTTTAATACAAAATATACTCTATACTGTACTCTATATGGTACTATATGTGAGAAATAAAGGACTTGATACCTTCACACAAGAATCAACTTCAACAGGGAGCTTAGAGATATACAGCTGTCCCCCATTAACCTGAAACTCCCAGGTTTGAATCACACGTCCTACTGTAGTACCCTTGAGCAAAGTACTTAGTCCCAACTTGCTCTACTAAAATCACCCTGCTGTAGAAATGGGTAAATCAGTGTAAGTAGCAAATCACTGAAAGCTGCTTTGGAGAAAAGTGTCAGCAATTTAAATAAATGTGATTGTAAGAAAATGATTCAAATTGCATAGACTAAGGCCTCTGCGTCCTATGTATGAATTAAACACACACAGGCTGAGGCCATGCAGTAACACAATAAATTCTGCATCGTACTCATTAATTTCCTTTTGCTGCTCAGAACTGGAGATATTAAGACTATTTGAGATCAGAGCATGACCTTGTTAGCTCACACTCTGTGGTTCTCATTCATTATCACGCCCTTCTGAAGCATTTTCTGTTATAATATCATTCAGTTTATATTCTGAAAAAGCCTCCCGGGACCCAAGAGTGCTGAGAAGGCAGCCTTCTAACTGAATGCCAGCAAAGAGCTTTTTAAATGTTCATTGTGGATAACTGTTTAAACTGGATTGGTCTGGTTTAATATGACCTTAACACACTAGCAGTCACATGTAAAGAATGAAAAGACAGGGATACAAGAAGAGAAAAGGAGACATTAGTTACATCTTGAAGAACACAAAGGAGAAGGAGAGGTGTGAAAGAAGGAGATCGCTGCAAATTAAATGAAATATGCTATTTTTATGTGTAGTGATCAGTAAGTATTTTTAAAGAAAATGAAAGGTACAAGTCATTGCTAACAGACTAAATAAGTAAAATTAAATAATATAAAAACAATCAATCAATATTAATAAATAATGCAATAATGTAATAATAATAAATTATGTAAAAACATTTAAAAAAATTAAATGATTAATTTTTTATACTCATGCCTTGTCCTGTCGGGTCCCATGTTCACTTTAAATAGCAAAAATAGATAAAAGATCATACGTCTGCAGAAACATGGTTATTGTTTTATACAAAGTTAAGCCCCATTGAACTATACAGCATGACATTACAGTTAACTGAAAAACATTATTTTGTCAGTTTAGTTGTAAGCAGTACCAGAGTGAGGAGCATCAGCTGCTCGAAAGCACAAAATTCTAATGCAAAAAAAAGTTGCTAAAACTAATGCAACAAAAAACTACACAGGAATGGACAGGTGCACCCTGCCACACACCCTCTACCTGTGGGATAGGCTCTGGACCACTGCATTCCTGCACCGGACATGTATTGATAATGGATTGATGGATATGCATAAATGCTACCTTTAACTGATAAAATAAGTTTTTAATAAATGCTTGAAAGAAAACCCCCCAGCGTGTGTAATTCTTAAATCATGAATAAATTACAGAAAATCATATTTAAGTCACAATAAATCATACTGTGATCAATAAAGATCATATCTATATATGATATGATGCTATTAAGAAATCCATCTTTAACTGCTTATCCTGGTCAAGGTTGTAGTGATTCAGAGCCTATTCCGGAACCCCTGGCCACAGGCTATGAAGCTACACCCTGGATGGGACAGCAGTCTGTAGCAAGGAGTGCTCTCTCTCACTCACTCACACACACACACACACACACACACACACACACACACACACACAGACAACAAGCAATACTG
This sequence comes from Arapaima gigas, assembly GCA_900497675.1. Lineage (NCBI taxonomy): Eukaryota > Metazoa > Chordata > Actinopteri > Osteoglossiformes > Osteoglossidae > Arapaima > Arapaima gigas. The sequence goes on along the minus strand of UFQX01005271.1, from coordinate 2,897,355 downwards.
AGCCTCCAAATAACCTCAGATACAAGTCTCTGAACTGTAGGAATAAAATGTAGCAGCCAGACAAAACCCAGCACCAACAGGTATTGTCAGGCCGCAATGCTACTCACTGTGACATTGTGCTGCCAGCTAAGGAATTCAGGCCCAGTAAAATAAATTAAATAAATACTAAATGAATTTATTCACAGACATTTTTTCTAGTTGGGTTTTCCTTACATCAGATCTGCAAAGTGGTCAATGGCCTACAAACAGTTAGGAACCTCTGGCCAATGTTTTTGATAGTGTTGTAAATGGAACTGGCAGTACAGAGTAAGGAGAAATTAATTCATTTGCAGAGATAGTCAAGAAAAGTGCAGGGTGCACCCTGGTCAGGACAGCAGTCTGTCCAAGATATCCAATAAAATCTACCTAATCACAGGGAGAGCATGACAAGAGCACGTAAACTCCACACAGGCTGAGCTGGGACCAGCCATACAGCCAAGACACCACAGTATGTTAACACTTAGACCAGTGCTGACCTTGGTTTTGCACCAAATGCATAACTTTTAAGATTCAGTATTAAGTGTGGTCCAAACAATACAGCAAATGAATGACAATACTGGGAGTCTTTCTTCATTTTGTTAAAACATGTAACGTACACGTTGATCTCAGCTGACAGACGTGACAAAATTAGCTGTGTAATTTATTGGCACTGTGTAAATATGGAGCGTTTTCTATGCTTTATTACAGAGGTACAACTCCCGCTTAGGCTGCTGCTCTGGCAAGGAACCCGATTTCAGTGATTGAGTACATTTCCCTAAGAGATGAATTAAAGACATAACAAATAACCTTGGTAAGGTGAAAAAGTTCTGTGTGCAAAGAAAATATGTATATCCCTGATTGAAAAACAGATTGCAATGTCAAGCACAGTATCAAAGCGGGTGGTGGCAGTACAAGTGAACCTCTTCAGTGATTAAACCTCATCTATTAAGAGTGCAATATGAATCAAATGGCTATTAAGAACTGACTACTTGTGGTTTTATAAGGAAAGATACAGAGCTACATTAAAACTATTTTAGCATTGCAGTTTATACTAGTTTAATAAAATCCCATCTATCGGCAGGAAGACAAATTGTTGGCTAATCTGGGAAGAAATCTGTTTAATTATGCATGTTATTTGTAGTCATTGACAACTTGCCTTCTTAACTTTGTGGGACAGTATCTTTCTTTAATCAGAATTGTTGACATATTCCAGCAGAGACGTGTGTGGCCACCGCAGAGCAGAGGGAAACACACAGTAACTGTACACAGGAAAGGGACCGCAGGGGATCGGGTGATCTAAACTGAAATTACCTGCAGAGTGCAGGCCTTACAAAGACAACTATAAAATGGTTTATCATTCATATCTCGCACAGAGCAATTTACAGAATAGAATAGAATAGAAACAGAGGAGCCTTATTCATTATTATTTATAAGGCAAAACACTTGTAGCACAAGAATATTTAACAGAAATACAGTTGTTATTTATTTCTGGTAACTGAGACTGACTTCAAAAATACAGTGCAACTATAATAATTGTTGAGCCAACACCTCATTTCCAACTAAGATTTGATCCAACGACCTTCAAGTCACAGGTCTGTGGGTGTTACCTCTTATGTGCTTGTATATACTGGGTCACTAGAAACATTGTCAGCCTATGCATTAACTTTTCTTTCATAAAAAATATTTCCTAAACATTTGAGGCATTTTTCAAGCCTTTTATACTGAATTCATAACAATGTTGAAAATTAAATTGCAGCATAAACAATAAAGCAAATGAGCGACAATGCTGGGGCTCTGTCTTCATTACGCTAAAATGTATAACTCACATATTGATTTCCACTGACAGACGTGACAAAATTAGCCAGATATTTATTTATATTTATTGCCACTGTGGAATCACTGAAACTTTATCCTGACCAAGATAAATTCTAGTCACTGTCATATTTAAAATTTAAAACTATTATATGCACATGTATATACAAGGACAAGTAAAAAAAAAATCCGCAACTGCTACCGCAGCCAATATGCGCAAGTATTGTGGACATTTATCTGCATATTTTACATGATTTTAGGGTTTTTATTATGTTAGACAAACAAGGTGGTACTATTTCTGATGAAAGCAGTCACTTCACTGAATTCCTGTGAATAATTTGCTTTTCCAAATGTAAATGGTGACAAATAATGGCGGCAGTCAAGGAAACGCTGCGACGCACAACTGAAGATTAACATCATTTGTATCAGTTTGCAGGCGGGACGCCAGGTTTCTCCGAGTGCCCTGGCTGGGGGTTCTGGGAAAGGGTGGGCTCAAATGGACACGATATACACAGTCCTTAAAACCTCAGTTGGTAAACTTCATTAAAACTAGGATTAATTGCTTAAGTACCTGTGATGGAGTGGTGTCCTTTCCTGGGTGGATACACCCTCACACTCAGTGTGGCTGGGATGAACTCTGGACTCCCACAACCCTGCACTGGACAAGTGACAGACTGACTGAGTGTTAAGTGTTTATCCATATTGCAATATGTATAAAAGGATTCAAAGAGAGAGGTAAACACAAAAAGGAAGTGCTGAAGAGGAATGAGAACTACTGTGGGTTGCTGTGTGATGTGTCTCTTGCCAGGTGTGAACTTTCTCCAGGAACCCGGCAGCGGAGAGTGCTGGTTCACAGAGGGTTCACCCATTACGGTGCCCAGGAGCCGGCTGGGAGCTAAGCAGACTGATAACCCCGAGCGGCTGGCGAACAGGCCCAACGATTTTCCCATCAAGCCACCCAACACGGAGCTCTCCCGTCCAGCCAATCCCCCACCGCCATCGATCCTCCCCTAAGCGAGGCTACCCTGCCTCGTACCATGAGCAATAATTAAAAAAAGCAGCGCATTGATTTTAACTAATATTATGGGAGATCTGGGAGCCCACATGCTTACAAAACAGCGACGGTTCTCGGGCACCATTCATACCAGAGTAAAGGCGCTCGATTACACTTCAGATGCGGTGAAAAAGAAACGCAACGGCTCTTAAACAAGTCAGAACTTGTATCTGTTCAGCTGTGTTTTATCTGCTGCTCTGGTACCCAAGCAGCCACAGTGCTTAAAGTCCTAATAAAACAAGTGAACCGGTCAATAACTCGGAACTCTGCTACTGCTTGTTTTGCGAGGTAACTATTGTGGTAAAAATCCGCTGGGTAAATAATCTGGACAAGAGGCATTGGGAATTGCTGAGCTTTATTATTTTACAACATTTGTGTTAGTCTTCTCTTCTATGTCCTATCAGGGATTCGTCTTCATTTGTGTCCCTGTCATTCTTACGGTGATGCCATTAAAATAGGTGTGTTTTTTGGCTCGTAGTCCTGTCGTATTGCCTTCTTTGTTTTTTTTTTTAACATGACAGAAGAGACTTGAGTCACAGAAAAAAGCAACAGGATCAGTATTTCAGGGATATACAAACATATTAAATATACAATTACATACAGATTGAAATGCCGAGGCTGGTCATGTTGCACTGTTTAAGTTCCAAAAATTGTGTCAAACCTCCCAAAATTCACAAGTTCTATGATGCAGGTCCTATTTCTCCATTTTAACTACTTGAACTGGAAGCACAGTTTACCAACTGTACTGTTAACATCTTTATATATGTTACATACAGTCACACATTATTTTAACTTTCAATAACATAATGAGGCAATTTGACCCACCCAGAACTGAATACCTGAGATTTTTTTTTTTTTTTTTAGATTTTATTCATCTCTACCAGAAGCTGTAATAATTGTCATGTTATTATGATTTAATACGACACTATAATATAATGTTTTATAACCATGCATTTTGTGAGTGTAATGAAGCAGACAGATGATTATTCTAAGGATACAGGTTTTTCCCCTGTGCATGAAGGTAATTTCTTCCCTAAAAAAATCAAGATGGAAACTCGTAAGTCGACGAAATAATTACCATTATGGAATGAAAAGCTCTTGTTACTTGTAAAAACGTGGAAAAATTTGCCTCGTATTTGGCCGTAAGACAGCAAAGGGTATTAAATGATTTTATTTGTATATGCAAAAATTCATACATTAAAGATCTGTATTTCGAGGGATCCTTATATGGTCATCTTGGCAGTGTTCCTGAGAGTCTGCAGAAGTACGACTGTTTCCTGAGCCCAGTTCATCCACCATTCTCCCCAGGGCTTCTCTGTAAAACTGGTGTATCAACAGACTCCACTCAGACACAGGAACACATGTTCCCAACTTTAATTATACTGAATAAGGATTACTGTAAATATACTACCTAAGTCGGCAGGAGACACACTAAAGGCTTATTTCATACCATAATATATTGGTACAAAGTATGATTTGAATAAATTAATAAAATTATAAATTTATGTTCAGTGTGCTGTAAAATGATTCAGTGTGTTGTGAACATGATTGATTCAGTACAAGAGTGTGAGACGAATGTTATTTTTGAGAATTTTTAATGCACAATTCTGTCAAGACTTTTTGTCACTGCAAAAAATAACAGATAAGTTTTTTTTTTTTTACATCTGAACTTTGGAACATGTACATCTGTTTAGGGTATAAATGTGGATGATGAACTTCCCTTTCTCCTCACCACTCTGTGGTGGTGCTGCTTTACACAGACGAGTGAAAATGAGGTTTTTGAATGTTGCTGCTACTTGATGATGGCTTATTGAGAAGTGTCCCCGGTCCATCGCTCTTTATGTCACCAACCAGTACAAGGCAATGGGGCAGCGGAGACTGCATCATCCTCATCATCACTATTAGAAAAGTCAATTCATTTTGCTCCTTCACTGGGGCCAATGATCATCCTCAGCATTTAACTTCTGTTTTGATGGCATGAAATAGCACCAAGGTCAATTTTAATAACTGCCTGTACTCACTCAACAACCATCAGCGCTATTGACATCCAAGTTAAGGCCTTGCTGACTCTGACTGCAGATGAAAGACTAGCTGCACAATGCAATCACAGCGACAGATTATTATTGATATTAGTAAACTGGCATCAATACAGATCTGATTAGTGCTGAGAAGTTGTATAACTGAGAGGCACACTAATGCCATTGGCAGGAAGACCACTTTTAACAAAATAATTTTGTAGGTTTAGATAAGCACAAAAAACTGACTTTAAGGATTCTTTGTCTTTTTTCAGACTTTTTCGTAAATATGCTAAACTAACAAAAACATTTTCATACACTATGAATCCTTTAACACTGCAACAAAAAAAATGAATACAAGACACATTCATTACATCTGCTATTAATATTTACTAAAATATTGTAAGAAAGAAGTGGGTATTACACTGTACAGTAAGTGTATAAATATAAATCCAAAACTACAACTAAAAACGTTCTTGCTTCGTTATTTACAGCATCAGTGTTGGTTAATAAGAGGTCCCACTGAAAAATATATTCAAATATGCATCAAAAAGTCTGTTATGTTTTCACAGCCTTCTTACAATATTACAAACCCCAAAACTTCTTTAATTACAACCAAATGGTGTATAAAATACTTATAATAGTGCATGTAACTACTTTTACGTTTTATTTACACAGTTTTGTACAATTTCGGGGCATCACAGTGATTGCAGTATTATTTGAGATTAGGATGTTAATAGTTGAAACGGATCTAGTAAGAAAAGCGATACTATGCATATTAATATCATTATGGGGAACTACTGCCATCTAGTGACAATGTTAATGCCTTTTTATAATGATTTTTTTTTACATCTTAAGAAAGCAATAAGCACCCTAAGGTTTGCATGAAGTAAGTGATGGAGTCAAATGTTCACATTATATTATGCTGCAGTCTGCTTTTAGTGATGCATAAAAAATATTTTATTACTCATAAACCAAAAATTAGGTAGTTCAAAGTTCAAGGTTCACTTTAGTGCCATTCTGCCTTATACAGATGTACAAGAGAAAATAAGATGTAGTTTCTTGCTAAGGAGACAACATGATAACAACGGACAAGGCAGACAAAATGAGGCAGGGATAGGTAGATAAACGGATAAGAAAAAGAACATAAATAGTAGCATAATAGTTTATAAAATATAAAAGGTGATTCATTTAGCATAATATTCATGTTCATACTGCTAGTTTGCTGCATTGTGAAGCATAGATGTGAAATTTAATTAAAACATAAGTTTGTTTAATACAGGAAATCTGAGTTCTAAAGCATAATCTTAACGTACCACTACTGATTTAGGAAAAGAGTAAATTAAAAAAAAAAAAAAACACCTCTTGGACATTGCCTTGGCTTCGACTAATTCGAATAATTAAAAACCAATAGCAGTAAATAATTAAAAATGATAAGCAAGGAGCAAAGAAAAAAACACACTTTGGTATTTCACAAACAAGATTTGTTTTGAAATTGAGACCTAACAGGCAAAAAAATAAAATCAGCGTTTCCCCGTGAGTCGGGCTGCTGTCTTCAGTAATCCAGCAAGAGAACCAGAGCAGTTTGACATTAGGCGTCATTTGTTGTCTTCAATATGCTTGTTTACAAATCGTTAAAATTGGATCTCAGATGTATTTCCTTGCAAAGCCCATCAAAAACTTCTTGAAAACTCCCATTAATGAATTTAGCTCTTTTTTGTTCAAACATGGGCAGAAATCAGAGTAAACATAACGTGAACAGCAAATAAATAAGTAACCTAATTTCACATAGGTGCTTCTTGTCACATTTTGATGACAGACAATGATAAAGGGAGCAAGAGCCTAAATTGAGCTCCAGATGACTGGCATCGTGATGAACGACCGACCTCCTCTCATGGTGCTGCAGTTTCTACCCACAGTCCAAAGACATGTGGTTCAGGTGAACTTGTCACTCTAAACTATCCTCTGTGCACAAAACTGCCCATCAAGGGACAGGTGTCCTGTCCAAGGTGCAGAGCGCCTCACTCCATTAAGCAACACTGGACAACCAGCTGATGAAAACGGGGAAATATATATAGCGGTTACTGAAGCCTAAATAGATGTTTTAGTAATAAAGAAAAGCAGGAAGACGTTTCCAAAATACTTTTAACTGTCAACATCCAACCTCCCACTACCAGTGCAATGTTAGGGCCCGGTGAGAACCTTGATGCTAAAGCATTAAACACATCTTTAATATAATTTTCATTACTGCCATTTGACAAAAGTCACATACTTTACAAATCCAAGGGCATGTTTTTGGGTGTCTACTGTATGGCTTTCAAACAAGTACCAAAAGCAAAGAACAGAAAATGTAAATATTCTTCCCTAATGTTCAAAGCACCAGTACCATGTTGTCAGAGGTACATCTATGTTCAGAAGAGACCCAGAAGAGGCTCCTCATCCTCCGCGGTGCCCTGCTGAAGCCACCTTTGCTGTAGTACCCCAGTAAAGTCGGTCAAGCGACTGATGTTGCCATGCCTGCGACCATCAGGCTGCACTAGCAGCAAGAAGCAGGCTGCCTCGCACATGCTGTAGGTTACAGATACGGCCCATAATCCCAATGTTGGATCAGTCCCCAGGCAATATGCTAACAGCCTCCTCTGCGAGCCAATTTACAAGGATCCGGTCATGTTTACATTAGCCCTCTCTCCGTGCATGAAAAGAGCAGGGTGCCACGCGGAATAGAAATGAGCAAATATGAATAATTCAGTCTGCCTCGTGGCCATTAACACATTTTCCTCTGAATAAAGTGATAATAGGTTATCATCTGTGAAATGGAATTGCATAACAGAGGGTCTCTGGTTACACTGGATGAAATTAATTTCACAGCGCATCTGCTGAGACCTGACTGGTGAATACTAAGCATGAGAAAATGTAGCCTTTGAGCTCCGCTAGCTTTCTAATTAGATTAGCATGCTTGTTCGCAAGCGCCAGTCTGCGTTTCGCAGGAAGAATTACGCTTGTTCTGCCTCGACATCCCTAATATTTATAATAATGATGCGTGTGCGGCAATTAGAAAAAGGTGCAAACACATCATGTGACCTTACAATGTTTGCCAGATGTGGCTCTAGATCAGGCCACGTATGCATCACATGTAACGCGGGCACTGCTATCAATAAATGTACTTCACTAAATGTACTACATTTTGCCTTAAGTGTCCACAGGATCTTATTTACCAGAGTGCAGTAAAACCAGACAGACCAGTGAAAACGCTGCGAAAAATTCCTAACTCTCAAAACAAATTCATTAGGAAATTGTTTGCTTTATGCATGACTCATCTCACAAACAGCAGGTAGTTATGTGCGTTTTCATCCTGCTGACTGCAAAGGTGCATTCAAGGTCAGCTACACAGCTTTAATTTGTCTATATGGTATAATTTTTGATTCTGCAAGGTTTCCTTTTCAGGGTTCAAAACACTGTCTTTGACAATGACAGTAGCTCTGCTCCTGGAAATAAAGTTAAAATGCTGTAAGAACTCATTCTGAACATTTATGATTAAAAGAAATTATGACTGAGCTGAAAAAAGTATTTATTTCCCCCCCAAAATTAGTCATGTCAGGAAACTTTTTTTACACTGTAGAAATTCTGCAAAGACATACATTTAACTGTAAAATATAAAGGTTAAAAACAGTATTTCAATTTACAGCTTAAAACATTAATGAAAGTGTTCAATACTTGTATTTATACATTGACTGTTAGCAACTTTGTACCATTAACCACCTTTAACTGAAGATACAGAAATTAATGCATAGAACTCTGCTCTTGTTTTGCAGTAAAAAAACTAGATAAAGGACAGCAGATAGTAGTTATAGCTGTCATGAATTTTCCTTGACCCTTACAGTAAAAATACTCTGCTGTACGAAAAGGTAAATCGCTGTAAAGCCCAAACAGTGTTTTAGTCTAAACCAAAACTGTAAATCACCTTGGACAAAGGTGTCAAATAAATAAGGTGCAAAACTAAAGCAGCAAAAAACTGATAAGCAAGGTGTATTTGTCCATTGCTAAAAATAAAGCACAATTAGACTAAGTCCATCTTGTCTTGTTCACCCAGACACACACTCTCACACACCCTTTCACCAGCTTCAAAGACTGGCAGAAGATTAATACTTCAGAACTTGTCACTGCCCCTTCACTCAGCTCTATCGCCGCCTGAGTCCTATTTATCAGTTTTAAGTGTCGGCATTAAATTATCCCCACTGTTATGACAGTGACATTATTCATCAGGATCACTGGCAACCAGCAAGGCAGCTTATGAGCATCCTCTGCTCTTTATTGATCTCTGCTCTTTCTATTAGTGAAAGAGGCTGTCTGACCGAACTTAGATCCTGAAAGCGCGTTTGTCCACGGCAAGGTGAGAAACCAGGTTTCTTAATCCTTATGACAAATAAACTGCATAATTACATAAACTGAATAATAAACATTATTATTATTATTATTATTAATAATAATAATAATAATAATAATAATAATAATAATAACAATAATAATAATAACCCTTATATAACCACTACTTTTATCTAAGGTAACTTACACTATAAGGCTTGTACACTAACTTACATACAGTACAATGAATTACCCATGTATACAGCCGGCTAGTTTTTACTGGAGTGTTTCAAAAATACTGATCGAGAGTCACAGTGCAGGAACAGGGATTCAAACCCAGACCCTCTGGCTGTAAGATGGCTGCTCTATTCACCCTGCATTGCACTACCTCACATAATATGTCCCCTTAACAGTGCAACTTCACTGATAATCTACGAATAATGTTTTACTTTTGCCTTCCCTTCAGTTACAAAAAATATTAAAATAAGAATAATTAAATATGCATTTTAAATAGCAGCAACTTTCAAGCTGCTTTCAGAATCGTGCAGTCATTCGCAGAAGCTGAAATAACACAATACCTGAGCAAGGGAGTAAGAGCCACACCAGCACTACAGGTAGACAGAGGTCACGCTGCATTTAAAATATTAAAACAATTCCTTTTCCTACATTCACACAACCTGTCTCCCATTACGGTTTCCCCCCCACAAACATCAAACAGTCTCCTCAACACACTTCTTTTGCAGCCCCAGTCTAGACCTTCAGTTCCACAAACATCTGCTTGTAACGTGTAACCTCACTCAACTAACTCATTCCCTCTGGTAACCCAGTGCAGCCAATTAAGTTATTAGCAATCTCCATGGAAACACCTAGAAAAACCAGAGGAAACAAGTAACTTTATAATAAATACAGAAAACAATTAATTCCACTACTGCTAAAATTTTATAATACAAATTATAATACAAAATTGCTACAGGATCTTATAAGGCAAATACATACATATTCTAGAGCCTTAAGGTGACATTTATTAACCCACAGTAACATCAGAATTATTAAGTTGCATATCCAACTACAATAAATTTACAAAGCTGAGTTGATTTATGGAGTTATACAGAAGTGAATTCTAATTGTAGCTGCACACAGCTGAGAATTTTGTTTAAATTTGTTTACAGTTTTAGAAAATGAATAAAATGTACATTTCTTTTCCATAAGTTCTATTAGTAAAAGAGAGAAAAAAAAAAAGATTATTTTCAAATAAAAAATGAGCTATCAATTCTTAATCAATCCCATTCCTTGAAGAAAAACATCTGCCAAAAGCATAAAAGTGAATGTAAATGTGTGTCCTCCCTATACCTGGTTTCATCTGCTACAGTTGTGTTTTTCTCATCCTTTGTGGTTCCAACCCAACTTACTACTTCTGTCATTTATTTTCAGATGTATCTAATTTGCTCATTTCACCAGCAATGGACCTTCCAGTATCATGCATGAATTCAGTACTGGACATGTGGGTGTGTAAACTGATAATCCAGTTTAAAAAAAGTTTCACTGTTCACCTATTTCCACAAAAATGATTTAGACATTGTAGTTATTTTCCTTTCTTTGTATTACATGGATCGCTTTCTTCATAATGTCACATAACATCCAGTTAATAATTACTACTCCATTTATTACTGTCTATATTTATTTACTTATTTATTAAATTCATTTATTGCTCTTGCTATTTATTTATTGTTATGTGTCCTATGTTATGTGTTCGATATGTCCAGCTGCTGTATGGTGCATTTCCCTGAAGGGATCAATAAAGTCCTGTCCTATCCTATCTTTTCCTACTCTGTCCTCATAGCTTATTACTTCAACAAATACCATTCAGAAATCATGGTTGTTACAGCAATGTAATAAAGTGTAAAATCAAAAATAAGTGGAAAAACTACTGAAGGGGTAAATTTGTGTATATCTGTCTGTGAAGATATGCAGGCTGTGTCCTATAGAAGACAGGGCAGCGCTGAGGCCGACAGAGATTTGCTGCCTTTCAGCGCAACTCTGGTAATGGGATAACCCCAGACACCCCAGTGGTCTGTCAGACTGGCCCTCAGACTTGACCCTAGTGGAAACAGGAAAGATGGCTTTGTTCTCAGCAATTCAGCCCCGGTGCCACCCAGTAATGAAGTGACCTAAAATAAAAGAAAACATTCAGCCGCCGTTTGATGATTCTGCGGGATAAGAACAGGGATTCCAAAATGGAGTCACAGTTCATTTCATTTTTTCACCGCCAACGAGATCTTAGCCCTTATCTGATAAAATTGAACAACTATTACCAGGTTGAGGCCGAGTAAAACCCCCTTGACTGCTCTTAACAGAAATCCTATACACTCCACTTTGTCAGCAGTTTTTGAATTCATCGCCGCCACCAGATGATAGGAATAATCTCGCCAACTGAGATTGACAGTTCATTTCAGAAATCAATATTTACAATTTACTTCTTTCAAAGTTCATTCGGGAGAAGATTCCATATTATCCCTTTCCAAATAAGCTGATCATATCTCAGGCCGGCCCTGGAATGAGTTTTCCCAAAATGTGAATTTTTGGTAGAAAAAAAAAATCAATGTCAGCATTGTGCACTTTAATCTAGCCTGTGATGACAGTAAATCTTTATCTTCTTACGGGCAAACGCCCAGAGGCAGCTGACACCATTTCCTCTCAGGACAAAGCCCAGTGCGTGTGGAGCGCTCAGACACAGGCCAGCGCTAATGTGGCTGGACATGTTGCGGCCGGGTCATTAATCAGGCTTGGTGACAGCCACCTCTTCCCGTCTACGGCGGAACGGCAAGGGCTGCTCTCAGCGCGCAGTCAGCCCACACGAGAAGTGGCAGGAGAAGCGGCAGAGGACGTCTAGTGTGCTTTTTGCGATTTCAGCTTCCACACCACCAGCCCTCTAATTATCTGACAGCCACCTTCTCAGTGGCTTCCTCCCCTGCTGTTAATGCAGCTTTAGTGGGTGTCATGCTACACCTTCCTGACTGTTTGACTGAACTATTGTTTTCAAGTACAGGCATCCCTCATTATCCAAATCTAATCTGCTCCTGAAAACGTATCGGATAGTGAATTTTTCAATAGCAGGACCCTATATTCCGTTATCTTAATTGGAAAGAATAGTAGTGCGTTTCCAGCCCAGCCAAAACCTCCCCTACAATTTCCCCACAATATCACTAAAACACTCTTAAACACTTATATAACAGTCGAACAAGGGTTTCTGCATAATATAAAGCATTCAAAATAACAATTACCTAATTATTAACACTTAAATTCATTAGCGGACATCTCTGTCTGCAGTACCTAACAATACCGTACAGTACTGGATATGAATTAAGTTTTCCTTCTATACTCAACAAACGTACTGTAATGTAAATAAATAATGAAATAAGATGATAAAAATACGCAATAAATATATCTTTCACGTCATAATGCAGGGAAGTTGATTGTGATAATCCATAACATGTTCAAAAAATATGAGCATAAGATGTGATCCTGGCTGCTTCTGTTCACGGCCAGAAATCCCAGTGAGTTTCTCAGTATTTTACTTAATAACACCACAAATATATGGCACATTCTTCCGGAAGAAAAGTTGTAAAATAGACCTCCTATCAAATTTCTAAATACAAATACAGCCATAAATTTGACTGTAAAAGTGGAGATTTTTGTTTTTTTGCATTATTTTGAAGTCATTTCCCAGATTTTTTAAGGTACAAGTTTCTGAATAACCAATGTCCATTCTCCAAATATGATTAAAACACAAATTAATTTCAAATTCCCTGGAACTGTGTTCAATGTGCTACCAATTAGTGTATTTTTACATGCCATTTGGAGAATTAACAAGTGAAGAAACAGAATTCACCAGTTGTGTCAAACTGCCCTGAATCTCGGTAGGAAATATAGAATACGACTATTCAGGATTTCTTCTGCAGTGACCAGCACTGTCCACCAGTACTGTCCCCTGTGTTCGAGCAGTATTATCCAGTGTCCAGAGGTGGACTGAGCGCAGTGGTGCCATAATTTTGTTTTAATTGATTCCAGTGTGAGCAAAGCAGGGGCCTGGCCTTTTCTTATAATTTACTTAGTCGTGTCATATTCCCAAATAAAGGTGGGATGCCTCCTCAGCGACATCTGCTGCTGTAAGCGTATGTGGGGAAGTGTCCATCAGCAGTTCTCAGCGCCCCCTTCTCCTGCCTGAGGCTCTCTATTCACCACCCAGAGAATAAAACACTGCACTTTTTCTTATTGACTCACAAAAATAAAATAATCTATGATGCATGGACAAGCTGCAGAGAAATAATAATATCAGTGGTGAAAAACAGCCCTATAATAGAGTAATTGGGCAGATTTATTGCTGCCCACTTGAGCGAGGCCACTGAAACAGCCTGCTATTCTATTTAATCTCATATCAGAGGAATTATTGGCTGGTAATCCATTGTTAAACATCATTTAGAATGATGGATGGAAATGTCAAACTTCCCCATGCAATCAATTCATATCTCATTAGTGCGTATTATTTATGATTCTCATAATAGCCTTGCCAAGAGTCTCATGGGGGAAAACTGAGGCCTCAGCTGCAGCTTCAATTCAATGAGAAATACTGTAGCTTATGACTTAATAAGAGAATATAGAAAAATAATTTTCCTTAGTATTGATTGCCTCTGCTGTTTGACAAATGATTTGAGAAGCTTGACCTGAAATTGACCGTGCTGGTTTCCCCTCGCAGAAAAGGCCACTGACTCCATGTCAATGCTCAGTGAGAGTACAAGATGAAAATCATAATTTCTACTCACAAGAAATCTAAATATAATAAATACTTCTGAAAAGTAAGTGGAGGAAACTTCATGAAAAAACACATTTTCAAAGAACTGCAGCTAAAAATATATATTTGGAGAGGAACAGCACCCAGTGAAAGGATAATTATTTGTAGAATTTTTTCTCTGACTGCAGCAATTTGACAGCTTAATAACTTCTCCAGAATTACTGCACAATGGACACTGTAAATCATTGGCTAAAAACACAATCACAAACAAGATCACATTTAAAACAACAACAAAAAAAAAAACTCACCTTTGGAAAGCCCATTAGTTTTTACACTAAGAGAAGATTACCATCAACAGTTTACTGACCACAGAAAATCATTTTAAAGTATCTGGCAAGTAAAACATTAAAGGAAAATTACATATTTTAAATGCAATTTCTAGATTCATAGTTTATTGCTCTACTGTATGTCTCTTGCAGGTAGAACAAGGTCTTTTACAGTCAGTCTGAGCCATTTATACAGCTCTGTCCTTACCTGTTTAGTATCTTGGTCATCGACATGTGTTCCAGAGGAAATGCAATCCATACTTCAGTTCTGTGCAAAAATATGTCCAAACCTGCGATTTCTAAACTTACATTTTCTTTTGGGATGAGACAAAATCTTTTCTCTCAATACAACATTAGGTAAGAGTGGAGTTGTTAACATCATGTTTCTTACTGTGTAGAAATTACTGTGAAAGATCTGTACTCTAAAGAATTTTTGTCACTAGCAGAATGACCGACACAAGAAAAAAAACTATTAATTCAGATAGAAACTCAAACTATTGGGACTTTCACTTTGGATCAATTCAATGAAGGTCATAGGCCTTGATAAATTATAAAAAGGCATTTAAGTAATCGGTGTGAGTGGCACTGCATGAAAAAAATGTATCATGTAAACTGTTCTTACAATTTTCATAGAAAGTTCATTTATTCCACATGGCTTTACTGTATTTTAGTAAATTCATGAGTCCAGTTTTTATACAAACCTGCCATCTGCTGGAGAAATGTTAAAGTGGCTCTCAGGAGCCATTAGGCTGGGGTCCACGGAGGGGGGGGGGGGCGGGATCCGTGAAGCAGACTTGCGTTTGAAAATAAAAAACTTAAACATAAAATTCAATTATTACTACACTACTGCTCTTTATAACATACTTTTATTTGAAGGTAATCATGTGTAAATGCAATTGCAATTAATCTCTGGCAGCCCTATGAAGTGAGGCAACATTTGAAGTAACAACTTGACTGGACTCATTTTGATGACATCACTGCCCCATTTTTCTCATTTCGACCCTTAGCCACACCCACAGCCTCACTTTCAGCTCTTCAATTCTCAGCCTCCTTTCATAACTAGAAATTATATAACTGATGCCCATTAATTCAGTTTAAATCCAGCTATATTCCATCACAATGTTTCATTAAAATCAGGAAGTGTTTTCACTCATTGATGAGCTTTTGAAATGCTAAAGCCTGCGCTTAACCTAGCATGTCCACAAGATGACGCCCTTGGCAGCTACTGAAAACCCAGTTTAGCACCAGGCCAGTACACAGCACAGAATAGCACACACAGAGGATGTTGATATTTAAAAGGTGTTAATAATGCTTATGAAAGAAGAATCACTGTGATACTGCCGAACCCAAAGGGATTATTAAAAATGGTGCCTGTTATCAGGCCCTCCTTTTCCTCTTCCACTTCTTCTTCCTCCAAGGACACAGGTTTCCTCCTAAGGGCATAGCTTAACTCCACCAGTGTTATACTTCCCTCCACACTTACTGCCCTAAACTGCAGCCATGATGATGGCAGTTCCCTCTTCATGCCATGGGCCTCACTTATCCTTGTTGTACCCTGAGCTACAGTAACTGCCTCTGTGCCCAACTTTTCCACTATCAAACTGATGACACTGCTTCTCATAGTCTGATGGCTCTTATCCATCTTATACTTCATGTTTGCTCTGAGTATCTTAGTTGCATCTGGTGCCACTCATTCCTCAAACTGGTTAGAGGCCACCTCATCCAACACCTGTCTACTAGTCGGCTTATGGGTCAAGCTTCTGCTGCATTAGTGTTTTTCAGCATTATTAAATACTAGTTGAGTTTCCCGGGTCAAATGGTGTAGCAGTGGAAAGGCAAAAAGTAATAACACATTATATAATTGCCAAACTGTTTCACCATTGAAGTGGTTGCATTTAGTACATAATTACAGTGTGTTGAACAGGTTAATGCCATTGAGTGACACACAGGCTGGAAATAGTCCAGTGGAAAGGAAACAAAAAAATGTACATTGTCAAACTTTATTATTCTTACATCACTAAAGTGTACAGTACTGCGGGTGTGTCATGAATAATTTGTTATGAATTTTTAAATTTTCATTTGCTCACATATAACAGCCACTTGTTCCTTTGATCAAACACACGTGATGCACTGACAGCAGCGCACATGCCAACTGTAGTAACACACGTAGTCATAACCTATAAGTTATATATCCCCCAACTGACTGCATGTCCCAGAATCTTAGGGCTCAGGGCAGGGTACAACATGGATGGGATCCCAGTTAAGCCTATGTTTTCACTTTTTTCATTTTGATTTTCTGTTTAAATATGTTTAGGACTTACACTTTTTTCATACAGCCACCCACTATCCTTGACCCCTTGTCCTGGTTAGCTTCACAGCAGTCCAGGGCCTATCCTGGAATCACTTAGCACTAGGCTAGGAACCCACACAGTAGATGGAACACCAGTGCATTGCAGGGTGGCCACACACAAACAGTCACACACATACACTACACGAAATTTAAATTGTCCAGTTAACCTGAAACACATGTCTCTGGACTGTGGCAAGAAAAACAGAGCACCTGGAGGAAATCCATGTATGTATGTTCCCCATGTATACATGGGGAAAACATACAAGCACAGATGCAGCTGGAGTCAAACCCACAGCCGAGCAGCACTTAGTTTCTCTTCAGTAAACTACATTCAAACACACACATAAAAAGATAAGTCCTAGTCAGATTTGTTCAGGATCCCAGCAGCCTGGGTACAAATTCTTCTTTCGTCAGACAGCTGCAGAGAGAAAAAAAATTAAAAGTAGGTAAAATAAGCTAACATTTTCCATACCTTTCAGACAGACAAAAGGAGAATAGTCCTCGCTCTCTTAGGTAAAGTTTATACATTCATCCGTGAAAGCCTGAGAACAATGCCTGTATGTTCTTAATGTAATTCAAAAAAATAGGTGGTACCTCCAGATGGGGTGTGGGGGCTCAGACTTGCTGGTGACACATTTGTAACTTTCAGCGAAATGGGAACTTCTAAATCTTATACAGTTACATGCAGCATTTCTGCAGAAGAAATGTGCTGTTCATTGATGCCACTGAAGTGCACAAAGGCCTGCCCAGAAAATGCAATGATGTAGGAGGCTCTCAATATCAGCCTATTAGTCACATAACAGGCAAACAAAAGCTGTGCGACGCACATGTCCCTGCCAAGCGCCGATGAGAGATTTGTCCTTATTGCCACTGGAAACATGACGACGATGATGACGACACTCAGATGCAAAGTGACCTTGTTCTTTCTATACGTCTGGTAGAGTTTGTTGTACCGTGTGCTGCAGCTTTTTGTACAGCGATGGCAAAATTTTGCAACTTTTTCAAATATCTCAAATCTCACTCTCTCTTTCTTGGCACTTATGGGAAAAAAATAAAGCATTCAATTTCATTCCCAGCCAGGAGCTGCTCTCACCCCCCCCCCCCTTTGCTCCATGTAATGCACAGTGATCGTACCTGCACAGCATCGCAATCCACACTGTGTTTCCACTATACTAGTTCACAATGTCCTTTTCCATCTCAGCAGAGACCTCCAGATGGGATGAAGTCTGCTGATATTAATAAGAAAAATGATGCCAATACTCTATGCCTAGTGGACATAAAAATGAATTAAAAGATATCTTATGTAAAGGATTTAAGTTTTTTTGTTTTGTAACAATAATTTAAACTTCTCTGAGAGGCTTGGAAGTTTGTGAGGTAAAGAAGAGGGGGAAAATCTGTTTTCTTCTAATACTACTTTAAACAATGGCTTAGTTCTTAAATTTGCAGATGCATTATATCCAGCCAGCCATTATTGCTATCTGCTTAATTCTGTTCAGGGTTGTGGCAGTCCAGAGCCCATCCTAGAGTCACTGAACTCAGGGCTATGAAACCATTCCCTGGTGGGACACCAGTCCATCAACTCCATGTTGTATTATAAACAGTATTTATTTGAATACATATAAATTGATATATGTTGATGTATGTTACATCTTGAAATATGTTTGTACATATTTTTGTTGGTGTATACAGCACTGTGCAAAAGTCTTAGGCATGCAACTTCAGTGTCTGTTGAGAAGTACAGGTAGATTCTTATCTACCATCAGGGAGGTTTCTGATTGGTCCCAAATTCATTCTGCAGCCTGAGAATGACCTCAAACACCCAATCTCAGTCATATACAACTATCTTCAGCAAAAAGAAGGAATCCTGCAACAGATGGTATGGTCCCCACAGAGCCCTGATCTCAACACGATCAAGTCAGTCTGGGAGGACATGCAGAGACAGTGAAAGTCTGCAGAAGAACTGTGGCCAGTTCCTCAAAATGTTTGGAAGAACCTACCAACCTCTACCTTAAACTGCATGCAAGTTTGGGTAAGAGAATTTATGCTGTTTTAAAGGTAAAGGGTGGTCCCACCAAATATTGATTTGATTGAGGTTTTTTTTGTCTACTGCACTTTTTAGAAGGTTTATTGATTAACAAGTATTCATGGAATTATTTTTGGAACAATCCTTGCTTTATAGCATTTTTCCCACAGGTGCCTAACGCTTTTGCACAGTATTATATTTTATAAACACATAACGGTGCAAATAGCTGGGGAGTAGTTCTCATATTTATAGGGACCCTCATTTCAAGGATGTGAAATCAGTCTGGGATTCCTGTTTACTGTCGTTTAATGTGTGTAACACTGCTTTAGAGGGAGTGTTATTGCATAAATACAGAGGATTATATGCTTGCAGCTTCATGGCAGAAACTCACCCAACCACTTGGGTGATGTTCCTATCTGTGTCCTCCTAACAAAACACTTCTTATCTGATCCTTCATTGCCTTTCCATGGTAACCTAATTGGAATCAAAGCCCCAGGGAGAAGAGGTACCCTATGAACAAGGGCAGTCATATCCTTTGCATTAAAGTAATTTTGACAATGACATTTTAGAGAGAGCCAAAGATGCACTATTAAGGAAACAGTGTACAGAGAAAAGCTGGTGACATTGCAAAGAGAATTGCTGTGGTTCTCTATTGGCTCTATTAAAATGAAAACAAAAAAAATGTCTTTTGAGGAATAGCAGGAGCCATTACTATTTCAGACAGAGAAAAACACAAATACTGAGGAGTGTAGTGTTTGTCAGCCAGCTTTATGACAACATTAAGAAAGTATTGTCTTATTCCCCTCTAAGAATCAATGATTCCAAGGTACTGAGACAAACAAGATTTAAAACCAAGGACCAGAAGTTCCATACCAAGCATACAGTGTAGATTTTTGTATAGACTGCTCACAGTCATAGTGATCAAAGAGATAAATATCTTAACTGTGTCAGATGGATTTTCCACCTTATTAGGAGTGTTATACGTTATACGTGTTATACATTGGCACTTCCAAACGGCCTTGAGAGCAATGAGTGTC
The DNA here is from genome assembly GCA_900497675.1 of Arapaima gigas. Classification (NCBI taxonomy): domain Eukaryota; kingdom Metazoa; phylum Chordata; class Actinopteri; order Osteoglossiformes; family Osteoglossidae; genus Arapaima; species Arapaima gigas. Next base: position 2,877,569 of record UFQX01005271.1, on the reverse strand, counting down.
AGAAATTGCATGTTTGGCATACAGCTGATGAATGGTTTTTGCCAACATTTACTAGTTAATAAATGTAAGCAGATACTGTATAAAAGCTGGAGGAAATGTTGAAACTCAGAAGATAATGATTCATTTAAACTTTTCACTATTTTCCTATTTTTTCACTACTTAAAAAGTTTTACTGTCTGGTTTCATCTAATTTCTTTTATTGTCAGTGTGTTAAAACGCTGTCAGTTGTCACGGTTGTTCAGTTGTGCAGTGTTCTCCAGGTTCTGAAAGGCTGCAAGGTCCCCATTTGTTTTATTATAATTTCCTCAGTGTGATATAATTGCTTTATCTGCCTGCGAGTTTAAGGGTGAAGCTGATATGCTGACGTTAAGACAAAACAGAAACCCATGAGCAGATTCCTATTTACCGGATAAAACTTAACTGCCAAGAGGGTTCAATTAGAGACATTAATCTAACATAAAGAAAACTGACATGTGGAAGCAGAAGCAGGAGGCCAGGACTCTTATTAGGATAAATCGAAATAGACAGTATGTGGAAATTACGTGGTTATGAATGGTCCAGCCCACTGCCTGCAGTCAGCCTATATTCTTCCCTACAGTTTCTCCCCTTCCTTTCAGGAAATACAGGCAGCAGCATGACTTAGTTCTTTTCTCATATCCACTAGCATGTCCTGACAGAAGAATAATGGGAATTGTTCTTTAATAAATGCTGATTTTCAATAGACCCAGAGCTGAAAGTAAATATGCAAAGAAGAAAGCAAGAACGCACAGTGATAAAACTGATATTTTATTGGCACATTAGAGACTTGGTGCAAAAAAAGAATAAACGTTTTATTTTGAAGTGGTCTGTTAGTAGTTTGTTTTCTCTGTGTTAGAGATTTCAGTCTGTAAACAGCAAAAACAAAAATAAATAGTAATAAATACAATACATAAAAATTCTGTAAGCGTATTTACAATTTTGTCGGGTATGTGCTTTACAGTAGCCAAGCTGCAACACTTTGAAACAGTTTAATCAGTACTTTTCTATTTAGTCACTGGTTATATGATAAGAATGTATATCAGTATCAAGTACAAGTATCTACCCTTACATACAACTAGAAAAGAAAGCGCTGGAAATGTATACAGTATACCGTGCTTTCTGAATGTTAGTTAAATGACAAGAAGGTAACAACACATTTATCTTCCATGCGTAGAAAAGCTGATGTTTCTCACTGATTCATGGCTATCAGCCATTATATTTTCCTCATGGCAGCAGTGCTTTTATATGTACTTAAAACTGGTAGCACTGTCTTCTAAAAATATAGTTCTTCTGTTGATAATAACATTGCCTATTTTGGTCTCTGGACTGAAAATTTGCTAACAGAGCCTTCTAATATGACAGAAGCAAATTATACCTGAAAAAACTACATTTGATAAAGTAAAAAAGATGGATACATTACACAGTTTCTGGAAAAAATCTTTTTTTGCTTTAAAATGAACAATAGCTTTGTAATTACATATCATTTCAGTAGACAGCATGACCCACTGTAAGCTTACTGTGTAAGTAAAAGATTATATTATCAATGTCTTTTGCACTTCAAATAACTGTGAAATGAGTTTATAGTGACAGGGAGTGTTTCTTTGAGGCCTGATTTTTTACATAACTTTGGTATAATTATGTTTTAATTTCAAACCACGTAAAAGCAGCATTTGATGACATGCTGCAAAACATTTTTTTCAAAGCTTACAGTTAAAAGAATGCGTTTGTACTAAACCTGTACAGAACAAAGGTTCTGTTTTTTAGGAATGCAAATCTATTATTTCTTTTCATGCTGAAACTAAACATTCATATTTCTTAAAATTGAATGTACAATTGAATTATACTCAGTTTCTTCTTTTTTCTCATGCAGTATTTGCCAAGCACAGTTCAAATGCTGGTACAGTTGGTGGAAGGAGGAGTACCTGTTCTGCTCCTCACCTCCTTGGTGTTCTTCAGCGAGGTGCTGCTGGTGAACTGGCAGCTGAAAACCTGGGTGTAGGCCTTCCTGAAGTTCTCAGATAGGAATGCGTAGATGATGGGATTGATGGAGGAGTTGCTGTAGGCCAGGCAGTGGGCCACCACCCGGAACACGAAGGACGCCTGGTTCAGGGGAAAGGTCCCGAACTCTACCCAGAGGTGGACGATGTGGTGAGGCAACCAGGAGAGGCAAAAGACCACCACTACCACCAGCACAGTCTGTGCAGTCTGAAAAGCAGGGTGGACGATCATGATTTTAAACAGATGAAAAATAAGGCACTCTTTATCTTATTTACTGGAGGTGTGTTAAGGCCAGCTTGTTATGGGAAAGAAACAGTGTGGTAGAGCAAACACAGAAGAATGATCAAAGGGTCAGACAAGCAAGGTGGTGATAACTCATATTTACAAAATGTGTTTTTCTGTGTAATTTTAAGCCAAACCTGAGAGCTTTCCTTTCCCAAGTTAAAAGGACTTTTTGCATTATATAATGGCTGAAAGAGAAATATTCTTTGGAATGAAGTACAAAATTCATTTTTAGTGCATGTTTTTGAAGACATGTCAGCACATAACTAACCTCAAGAATGAATGCATTCAAGTTGTTTATTAACGCTTATGATTATTATTGTTATGATATGATTATGCTTATGAACAGCAACATAATGTAACTTAGGTAACTCAAAATGTAAGTCAAGCAGCATTTAATGTACATATAATGCTAGTAATGATGTCATTTTTTTTTATGGGTGAAAACATTTTCTGAACTATAAACGTTTGTGTCCTGAAAGACAAATTGTGCTCTGAAGACTGTTTAGAACTCATAAATATTGAATGACTATTAATAGTGTGACGACCAGAATAATTTTCCACTTAGTCCACTGGAATCCTTACAATAAGAAGTGGACAGAAATGCAAAACCTCAAAAATACTCTCTAGCCAAAAAAGTCCACGTTAGTAAAACAGCAGGTGAAACATGCTTACATACCTTCCTTTTCGATGCCTCAGACTTTTTCGAGATCCCTCTTAGCTTCTTGCGCAGGTGATTTAAAACCTGTATATACAATTATGCATTTAACAACATCAAATTCCATTTATAAACAGAAATCAGCCGGTCTTAGGAAAACATGCTGCAAGGGTGTAGAAAAGGGACACTGTGGGCTAAACTGTGTGCTGTTTGTCGGTATTCTTTTTAAGTAAGTCATTTATATAGCTCATTTTCTTAGCATTGCAATAGGTTTTTTTAATTTATTTGATTTCCTTGTGCAAAATTAAGCTATATAAAGGTCCCATAGTCTTTTGTTTTTGTTAAGCCAGTTTGAGTGGATACTTAGCCTTGTCACTCAGTATGTTTATGTAAAGCTGCTTTTCCTAACTTTACAACAGTTCCTATTTTTTTAAAAATTGTGTAATAGTACACGTTCAGCCTATATGGTGCATTTATGTGGATGAGTATCCAGTGTTAAAGGAAAATGTTCACTCAACTGGCCACATAAAACGAGATGAAAAGAATCAAAAACTATTACAATGCTGAAGTTATTATAATACATATATAATAGTTAAGGTGAGTCCTGCGTGATAAGGTAAAGTGACCACCGAAAATGGCATGTCAAAAAAAAAATAAATAAATGAAAAGAGGTAAAAAAAAACTGTGAACGTGCAAAAGAAGATAGAAAAGAATAAGACGGTTGTGCAGCGCTAAGAAAGCACAGTATTGTGCCAATACCTATACTGTCCATATGGAGAACTGAAGATGAACACTGAGTGATAAGGAAGCGTGTCCACTGTCTCTGGCGTAACAAAAGGAGAATAAAAGAGGAAGAAAGTGACTACAGTGGTGGAGAAGTGCAGCATTACTGTAGTACACGCAGGGCACGTGTTAAGATGAACACGGGGACGTGAGCAAAGGCGCCCGCTCACCCGCGCGTAGCAGAAGGAGATGAGAAGAAGGGGCAGCAGGTAGCCAAAGACAAACGTGCAGACCACGTAGAGCTTCTTCCTCCTGTGATCGGGCCACACTTCCCAGCAGAAGGTGCCCTCTTCTCCCCTGTGCACTATGTTCTGGTGGTAGGCGACAGGGGCTGCCATGGCCAGCGACAGGAGCCAGATGGACAGCACCCCGAGCAAGGCGTGCCGCGACAGCCGGATGGACGAAGATCTTCTGGAGTGAACGATGGCCACGTAGCGGTCCACGGACATCACGGACAGCGTGAAGATACTGACCAGCATGGATACCGTGAAGAAGTAGTGGATGAACTTGCAGATGAGAGCGCCCAGGACCCATGTGGGCAGCATGTAGACCGTGGACTGGAAGGGGACGCAGGACACCAGGTAGGACAGGTCCGCGATGCTCAGGTTCAGGATGAAGATGTTGGTGGTGCTCCGGGGCTTGCCAGGTCTGTTCCTGGCCAGAACCGTGATGACCATGGAGTTTCCCAGCACTCCCAGTCCGAAGATGAGCCCGAATATGAGAAGTGTGATCAGATTGTCAGTCCCGATCCCAAAAGCCGCTTCCAGGGGAACGTCTCGAAGGTCCGTTTGGTTCACTTCTCCACTCTGATTCGGCAACGATGTCTGCTCCATCACCTCTTCTCCTTCAGACGAATTCCACCCAACAGTCACACACCCTCCAGGGCTTTGCAGGCATTTCTTTAATTCCTATGTAAAAGCAAGTTGGAATAAAGTGTGCGACGCATTTGCGCAACTGCTTACATGCACAAACTTGTGGATATTTGCACTAAAACACATATGAACGTTGCACAGGTGAGTTTGCCAATTTTAGAGACTCTGCTTATCAAATGAATACTTGTCTTTTAATGTTCATTTCATATATTTTCATTATTTAAACTCTCAGAGCGCCCGCGTTCTTGTGCGTAAAATCAACAATTGTTCCATGAGAAGATCGCAGACTGGCCGATTGGAACCCTCCTTATTCGCTGAAGTCCCGCGGTGTGTTGGCTCCACCGGTGTTCCCTTTCTTCTCCGCCTCTTCTCCCTTTCTTCTCCACCTCCTCTCCCCCTCTTCTCCAGCTCTCTCTCCGTGCCGTGCGGGATTCCAGTCTGTGGGTTGCACCCTCAGCACGTGAGCCGTGCGCTTTCCAGGTCTCAAGATGTTCTCCTCATCAAATACAGTAAGCCTTCCGAGGGAATAATAGCGATTTACCCTTCGTTTGTGGGTATCGTTTCATATGCACAGCTGCTTAAACTAAAAATTCGCATTTGTTGGGTGCTACATAAATTTTGGGCCAGTTAAAATATCTTAACCACTACACCACCTGCTGCCCCAAATACTTGCAAACCATGTCCTCACCGTTTGAAAGTGACACAGTGCAGTTTATTTTACACACAGCCAGTGATGGCCAGCTGACAACAGAGGATGTAGTGAATAGCTGTGTGACAGACAATGCAGCATTTTGACTGCTGTCCTCTTCAGGGGGGTGGGTGTGGGTGCTTGGCTAGTTGCTTCACAATTAAACACACCATGGACGTTTGCCAGAATTCACCTTACGGTGCCAAAGTGTCTGTTTTATAGCACAGCAATTAGTCCTGAATGCTCTTTCTGACACAGTGATGGGGTTCAGCTCTTGATGTGTCTGTTTCCGAACACCTGGCTTTCTACCACCATCTTGTTCTACCTGCAGATCATTTGGCTATCAACACTGCATACAGACATTTTGTATTTTTCAATGCTATGTATAGAACTGTATGCAATTGCTCCAAAGCAGTTACACAGCTTCATTTCCGACAAGTGGAGGAAACATACTTGGTGAGACTACAGTTTCTGTTACATACAGAATAACTGAGCTTGTAGGGAAATACTACTGACTGTTTTCCATGATCTATATTGTGACTCGTTTTTCATTCTTCTTTCTTCCTGATATATTAAACCCCCTTAGTGCAATAGTAAGGCGTCTCATTTCAGCGTCTCAGTTTACCTGTTACCACTTCACCTTTATGATGGCCGCTCACCAGTTGTCCAGAAGCTCCATAATACTGAACTTGCTGAACTTAAAGACAAAGCATGCAAGTCCAGGTGCAGAAATATAGCACGTTCAACAAACTGAGGAAGATCTTGTGGACAATTAAAACACAAGTGTGTAAATTAAGCCAAATTTATTGGTTTTAAACAGTTTTTGTTCCTTTTCAAAGTCCCCTCTGCAAATCAGCATCTAACAAAATTGCATACACAGTATGTAAAGGCAGCACACCTCTCCGTGTGATGTATGATCCACTTTTGTTTCTCAAATTGGCTGTAAAATTGGGAAAAAATGCTCAAGAATTTCCTGTTTATAAGCAATTAATGAAAATGGAAGGATGGTTGGATGGATGGATGGATGGATGGATGGATGAATGGAATTCCTTGATCTGAGAGAAAATTTGCTCAAACACACTATTCAGAATGTTATTTCAAAATACATAACTGAATTTTTGCAATCTGTTGCACTTTTCATTCCTTTTTATCAATATAACTAATTACAGGTTGATCTCAGGGTTCAGTATTTTTATATCCACAATGTAACACTGTCCTCAGTTACTGACTGACCTTCCTTAATGGCAATCTTGAATGCATCACAATAATTCATGTGGGAAATTTCATCTCGGATTGCAATAGTTACAGAAATATACTTGAAAATGTGCACTAATTTGAATGTAACCAAAAGTATCTCAGCAGCATTTGAGGTATCATTGACTTATTGGGTTCTTGATCATAAACAAAAAGTGTAAGAATTCCATCCTAGAAATGCAAAGTAAGACTAACATTGGCTTAATTCTATTTATAGACATTATATACAGAGACAAAGTTTTAGGATGGCAGTAACCCAATATGATGTTAATGATGAAAATGTCCTCAGTCGAATATATGTCCAGGTAGGACAGGTCCGCGATGCTCAGATTCTGGATGAAGATGTTGGTTGTGCTCCGGGGCTTACTGGGTCGGTTCTGGGCCAGAACCATAGTGACCATGGAGTTTCCCTTCTGGACATGACAGCACTTTCAATCAGGCTGTTACTGACTGCTATAAATAAATGTCCTGGAATAGCTGACAAATTTCAGGCTGTACTGTACAGTCAATACATTTGATTCCTCTGCAGGGGATATTTTTTAAATAACAACTACAGCCTGGTACTTTCCAATTATTGCAGAAGCAGTGTTTTCAGAGTTAAGTCATACTCATTCTAAGATCACACTCATTCTAAGCTGCACACATGAAACACTGTAATTTTAACATGGACCTATGTTACTTTGTCAAAATAGATCACTTATCTACACTTACCTGCGGTGGGTACATAAAGGAGTCTGTTTTTAGAGACCCATAAAGATGAAACGCTGCATGTAGAATTGAAAATGTTCTCCTGCTCTTATTTTTAAATGTCTTTTTCAGGGCTGATCTCTGGTGGTGCATGGGAATGAGTGATCCAGCAGTGTAGGTCAGTCTGCCAGTGGTCTTGCGGGAGGCTCAGGAAACCTTGGAAATTAGTGCACCTCACTGTGAGCCTAACAGCAACTGGCTCAGCTTTGCTATATGTTCCTACAAACCAGAGATGTTCAGATGTTTCCTTTCCTGCTCTTTAACAAGGAAGGTTTGATTCATACATTTAAAATTCAGTTCCCTGTCCTGCTTGTTCTGGTGAGGGCTGCGGTGGGAAGGTGGCCCAGCTCCCCAAGCATTTCAAGGCCAGCCAAATACTATAATTTCCAACATTTCCTCATAATTTAAAATTGCTCAATAAAATTAAGTGTGTCCAAGTGGAACAAAATGTACCGTTTCAGTCATTTGTCCCTGTTGCCGTTGTGTTAGGTGTAAGTTTAGTTTTCTATTTCACAACAGGAAATCCCAGCTTTTACTTTAGTAATGTTCTAATTTTTTTAACCTACCAAAACTGAAGATTTTGAAAGGTTAAAAGGTTGAATTTCTTGAAATTTCTTTCATTATTTTATTAATGGAAGTCATAATCCTAAGTATAATACTTATTCATTTCAGCAGAAACATGGTAGTGTGGTAATTTTATGTAACCGCTGTAACAGTTTAAGAGAATATATTTGGCAAATAAGAAGTTTTGATGTTTTCAGGGCATTTGCACTTCTAGTACATGATCCTTTTACTGGCAGCAATAAGCAATTAATCATCTCCCTTTATGTCAGTTCTCAGAATGGATTTTTTGATATTGGCAATTTGACAGTTTCAGAATCATTTGGCTGAAATATGGCCATCATAAAATGTCCAAAAAAGGCATCATCTGCTTGCTAATTCCAAACGGATCCATTTAAAACGTTCCTGCGTAGATAATTCTAAAGATGTTCTCCATTTTTCTCTTTATGTTGCTGCTGCAAAAAAATGTTGACTGAAAAAATGAAGTCCTTGACAGGAAGTGTGAAGGGCACTTTATACCAGATGCTGTAGGTGCAGGGTAGAGTGAAAAAATTTTCAATTGCATTGGAAAAAAGCATTTCCTTTATTGGAGTCAGCATTGCACGGACTGAGGCATCATATTTCCCATAGCCTACATCCAGGAGAGATGAGAGGAGCCCCTTGGCTGATTCTGGGCAGGTCCATATCCCAATGAAGAGCAAAACTGCTGATATGAGGTCACCACAGAAGAAATAATAACAAGAAATATGGGCCAGCAGAGGTGATCCTGCAATAACCTGTGGCTGGTCACTGAAAGTATGGGCCTTCATCTCTCTTTCCAAACATGGTGCAAGATGAAAGAACGGATTACATGGATTGGCCATGATCAAAGGGGCATTTTGTGTCAAAAAAGATAATAATAGATAATAATGGTGTACTTCTGATAAAGAGAAGTGTAGGAAACATCTACATTTCTGAGATATGGAATGCAGAATGGACTTTAGTTTGTTGGTGGCAAATTATGAAACATTTATTCGGTTCTGATTAAACTGTGACCTACATAAGGGGTTTCTGGGAATCCTTTAGAGAATTTCATGAACCTGAGTCTTACAAGACTTGTAGTCAGTTTTACACATCAATTTTAACACACCTAGGAAGCATACATGGTAGGACTTTGAGACACAACTTGGGTTTTAAGAGGAGAACCATAAAATAACATAGGTATTTTCTAAATGATTTTTTTTTATTTTTGATGTAAATTATGCGCAAACAACAGTAGACTGAAAATTCAAACTTTCTCAGAATACAGACAGCATTTAATAACAATAACAACTTTTCTTTTCCCTTTGTAGAGATGGAAATTATGAGACTGTATCTTAATCAGAATCAGAATATGAATTATATCATACCATCCAACCCTGATCCTGGTACCCCCTTCCTTTGCTGATTGAACGTTTCACACAGATAACCTAGATCCTTAAACCAAAAGGCTTTAGATGCATTTTTCCCAAGTATTTTTCTCACTTCCAGTATATTGTTATAATAACACAGTATAAGGACAACATGATATTTACCTAATATTTGAACATTTTGTAATTTATAGAATGTATAACTAGATGATATGGTTTTATAAGGGAAAACGTCTAATTTTTCCTAGAATACATAGTTGACTTTCGCCCTCAGTACAAAATGTAAAAGCTCTTTCATCTGGGTGGACTTCAGGAAAGGGAACAGTTGAATAATTTAGTGCTTCATCTTTAAAAGAACTGCTTAATTGAGGTAATAGCCACTGTATTATTAAAGTAGAAAATTTAAAAAAAAACATCTTTACTAGTGGATTCATTATTACATGCATTTCTCAAATTAAAAAAAGAAATAGTTTGATAAAACATAGCAAATTATCCATTACTGTTCATTTGAATGCAATCTCAGTGTTATGATGTTTCAATCAACTTCTCAGTTAAGCATAATTAAATATAAGCCCAGCAGGAATAAACAGCGTATGATGTGAGGTTGCAGTGTTAATGTGCAGTGCTTTTTCTTATCAGCTCCATCCTTACATCCTTCACAAGGTACTTCTCATTACATCTTCCGAAGGTCCTCCTGGTTGGGTCGACTGAACACTAGCAAAGTCACAAGGCTGACTGGCTGCCCCTCCCTCTCCTGCAGCTACTGGGAGACCCTGCCTGTTGATCCGTCACCACTTTCCCTGTTGGCCTCGTATTCAGTGACCTTAGGGGGTCAAGCAGACTAGAAGACTGGAAGACACTTGGCACTGCAGCTCCTCACACTATACTAGTCCACACATGGCTGCTACTCCCAGTGCTCTCTCATGTGACTCCACTCCTCCCATCACGGTGTTCTTACTGCCTGTTTATCAGGAGGATTGATCTTTGTTTGATGTACTGTCAGACATTTGTCATGTCTGCAGAGATTTTTTTTTCAGCTTGCAGCTCGAGTCTCGCTTTAGCGCTGAGTAGTCAAGGTGCGCTGACTTAGTGGAATATCACACCCAGGACAGAGGCAGAATTGTTTTCTTTTGTCCTACCGCAAGTAGGTGCACGTGAACCCCCATGCTCTTCTTGACTTGATCCCACTGTGTCCATCTGCCTCTCTGCCTCAGCCCAGCTGCTCCTGCAACCCCTGCTGTCCTCCACCATACGCTGCTTTTCTAAGCTCACCCTCTCTCTTCATTACTACTGTTATTTTATGGCCCACTTTAGATATAGACAATCAGGACAGTTTGAAGAATAAGAGGAATTACAGTCATTTGGTCCATTTAGTTGTATTCACACATATATAATGCAAGTGCTGTCCTCAACAAGTTTTTACAAATGTATATTCTTAGTATTTTTATAGTTCCTGTGCATTTATTTTTTTTTTGTCTTTGAATAATCCCATGCTTGTATTCCTGGATTTGTTCATTCTTTAAACATCTTTTAATCAGAATTATCTTCACTAATATAACTTGGACCATCTTTTATTTTTCATTCTGATAATTGCATTGTAGGTAATAAGAGCCTTTTTGAAAATCTAATTCCACATCTATCCTGTTCTGAAGCTCTTCTGTTTCCATAGTGACCCTTTTCTTCTTGCCTGAACCAAGGATGTTTTTCTTCCATTGAAACTTAATGCAGCAGTAGGTGATTGTGTCTTTAAGTGACGTTTGGGAATATTTAGGTTTAATTAATTTTTGTAGGAATTAATTAAATCTGTTTGATGTACTTGCCTACCTTTTTTCTATGTTTTTTAGTGCTTTTGATGAACACTGTTTTCATTTCGAAATTGGATGGACCTTTACTTAATACAGAGAAACAGAGAGCCACTAGCAGCAATGAAGGTGAGGCCGACCTTTAGACTGAAATAATCCACCAACAGTCCCAGTTATCTTACCGCATTCACATTGTATCTAAAGCCAAGCAGCACAATAAATTCTTAACCCCAGCAGAGTCCAGTATCAATGAAGACCCTGCCTTTTAAATCATACTTTTAATTCCTGGGGCTACAGAACCCAGAGTGCAGGACTCAAGTTAAATCACAGTTTGTCATTTTCCCAAAGCATAGATGTTATTATGAAAATATCTGATGGCTTAAATGAGCTCAAACCACCAATTAAACATAAAATTTTAATTTTTTGCTTCTATTAGTCTGGGTACAAACTATTTTGTCATGGAAATTTGAGCAAAACATTTTGTTGGCATTTTACATAAAATGTTTGCCTATCTCAAATAAACCAGAATCTCTTTTTAATAACTGTCTGGTTCTAAAAATTTAGAGTTCTTATCATGGTTGCCTAAAAATTTCAGCCCAGTCACTCTATGAATAATATAAACCCAAGGGTTTTTATTTCTTTACAACAACAAAACCATCACATATGTGAAAGAATGAAAAGGTCACAATGTCATGAACCAGATCACTTGAAAACAAAGTATGACTTGTATAAACTATTTCGCAAAATAGCAGTAAAATTCTATGGTAAATACAGGGAGTTTTCTGTGCTTGATGCTTTTGCAAACAATTTGCATACAGGAAAATAAAACACAATACTGAATTAGTGTCACACTTCTGTTATGTTACAGGATATTGTGAATATCAACCAACAAAAACTGCTTTGCCAGTAATCTGGATTCCTCCTCTCAGAAGCAAAAGCAAGTGCAAAAAACAGCCTGGACTAGTACACCAATAAACGGGGAGCTGCTATTTTCCAGAAGATCTAGCACATGTCAAGGAGACATCATACTAGTAATGAACGCCTAAATGTAAACATTAAACAAACAATCAACATTTAAAATGGAAAACAAAAAGAATTGTTCGTTATTACTTGTATTCTACTTTTAGGTGACCTTTGTTAAGCAAAGGCTGAGCAGTTAAAGGCAGTTATAGCTTTGTTTTTTTACATACACGGCCAGTTTATGAGGTTACTCTTCAGTCATTTTGTGATTTCCAGGCTACCACTACCTCTTTAACACAGAAGGCTCGGTTTATGCAGCTTTTCGTAACACATTTATCGCAATGGTTTCATAAACTGTTCTTTAAGTCTGTGCTGAGGATGGGGGCGTAGAGATGGCTGATACACACGACACTAACATGTCTTAACAGTCAGAGGTGGTGGGTGTTGACTTGGCAAATGCATTCAGCCGTCAGAACACAAGAAACGGGGGAAAAGATAAAGGCATTAGCTAGTAAAAAAGAGTCAAATGTACTTTTTAAATACTACTTAATGTTTATTAATACATGTTTAAAAAAGGTTGTAGGTCCTTTGTAACCTGCAGCTCCATTACTTACCCTCAGTTGAGCATAGTAAGAATATGCTGCTGTACAAGTGGGTAAATCATTGTAAAATGTATAAACTGACATTGTATGTCTTCTTGGATAAATGTTTAAGATTAGCAATATAAATGCTGTTAATTAATATTTTAAAAATGTCATTAATCACAAATCAATGCCTCACAGTTCAGTAAAACAATCACAGTTATTACACATTGTTAGATCAAGGTCTAAACCTAACATACATAAATGTATTTTCTTGGTTTTTAAAAAAATGTCTTTGCACTTAAAATTTTAAGTCACAATCACTGTACTTTATCTCCCACCATTGAACAAATAAATCACCAAGTTTCTTTTTTTATTTCTTTTCCCCAGAATGGCAGTTAAAATGCAAGCTAAAAAGGTGAAGAAAATCTGAACGTGTAACATGTAAAGAGCGTCTAAAACGGGCACAAACACAGCGTATTGATCACGTCATTCATATTCATACACTTTATGAGTAACTCCTGATATGTAAGCTACTGCAATTCGTGTACATTTTGTAACGAACACCGTGTATGAGCAGGTTAATGTGTACAGGCGAATCATTTATGAAATATGTATCACAAACTGAAGGAATTTTGTAAGAGCAACACAACAGAGTGGAAGCGGTGTGTGTGTGTGTGTGTGTGTTGGGGGGGGCAACAGCAGCAACTGCTGCCCCACCCCGCACAGGCACTCGATGCCCACGGAGCAGGAGGCGAACGGCCGTGTTCACCTGAGTGCACGCAGGAACGAGGTAAACACGGGGTAAACACGGGGTAAACACGGGGTAAACACGGGGTAAACGGAGCATTTCTGAGGAACTGCGAGGACGCGCGCTGCAAACGGTCTCTGGGTCGTCAGACGGCAACGCAATCTCGCGGTGACGTCATGGGCGTCGAACTCAGCCGCGCGCACCGCGACGTGGGTTCGAGTCCCTGCGCGGGCTCCGTGTGTCCGCAGCTGTCGCCGTGTAGTTTTAAACACGTTGCTTTTTAATGTGACCGTCATGTGAGAATGTGAAACACCATTAGTAACATAATGCTGTTATTTAGGGAACTGGTAGCCGAGCGGGGATCGACATGAGGTGGTGAGTGTGTAACGGCTGCATAATGTGTCTTAAATCGTGTCTGTGCTGCACTTTGCTGTCCTGTGATACACTGTACGGTATTGTACAGTAAAATACTATGCTGTGCTGCGGTATAATGTATAACTGACAGTACTGCACTGTAAAATACAACATGACACTGTACAGTGCACAGTTTTACCATCACTGTACTGTCATGTGCCAAAGTGTGCAACGCTGCAGTTTTCAGCAATGTACCTCATATTATGTTGACTATACAGGGATACACTTTACAGCACGCGCTGTATTATACTGCGCTGTACTACTCTGCACAGTATTACTGTAGTAAACTGTACTACACCAGACTGTGCTGATGGGTGTATCCTGTACTGCAGTGTACAGTAGTGGCAGTGGCTACAGGTACAGTGTTGTTTAGGGCCATCATCATCTCATTCCCCTGTAGACCTCAAAATTAAACTGAAGTCCATACTTGCATTACATCGTCACTGTGTGTATTTTTGGATTTCCGTCATGATTTTAGGCTAATTGATGGGGTGGAAAGAAAATAAACCGGAAGTACAGGAGTGCACTGATTTAGAAGGACAGTAGTGCATGGAACCAGGACGTGCTGGCTTCATAGCCTGATGAGTGTACAAAGCTAAGAGAAAGGGGTTTGGCAAATGAAGCTGATGATTGACAATAACGTGGCTTTTAATGAAGCTTTATGAAAAAAAGTGATTCTTCCACATTTTCTCTGCAGATTCCTCTGTGTCACAGTATAAGCCATCAAATTTGATTTTCTTTAAATAGAATTTAATTTCTTGGAGTGTTTTTATAGTAATTCTGACTGCTGGCAGGGGCTGTCAGGGGGGCTCCTCTGATCCCACCCCCCCGGAGTTGTCACTGTAGACATTGTGCACAGTCAGTCATCTCTGCTCCACTGGGTCTCTCTGGTGACCGCGCAAAATGCACTTACCCATCATTCTACACTTTCCTGTTTTTTGCTTCACTTTGTCTGGAAGGGAAAAACATGCAGAGATAATTTTGCAAAAAAATTAGTCAGAAAGAAGACAGAGGACTACATGATTCATTTAACATGCATTGGGCAGTGCTGGACATGGTTTTGCCCAGGTGCTCCTCTCATAGTCCAAAGACATGTCTTTCAGGTGGATTGTTCACTGTATTTTGCCATTAAGTGGCACAGGAGTTAAGCAAAAGTGTGTGATTGCCCTGAAATGGACTGGCATCACCAGTTCACTTTGCCTCACACTCTCTGCTTCCAGGATAGGCTCTGGACCAGTGAAGCCCTGAATTAGGAAAGACTGTTATGGATGGCAGGATGAACAAACAGATGGATTGACTGACATGGGACTGACTGGCTGGTTCATTGTCTGACTGATTTGTACTAGTAGTGGTTGAAACACTGGTACTGTACTGGTTTGCAGTGCAGCAGGATGTCCCAGCTGGGAGGTTCCTCCACCAGTCAGCTGTGGCACACACAAGCCCAGCGCCATGTGGGGGTCCTTCTCCAGCATTGATATTAGGAGGAACAGGGAGTATTGACAGTCCACAGTGTGGCAATGGGTGTGTTTGGTCCATTCATAACCCGTCCACCAGCTGTGAGCAGCAGTCTGGTTAAACCCCACATTTCTCCAGTCCCCTCACTCTGACGCAGCAACAGTCATCGGGTCCGTCTCTCAGAGGTGCTGACATGTGGGTAAATGCAGGGCTCTGTTCTTGGATCCCTACTAAATTAAACTTTTGGAGTTGTGCCTTCAGCACCTTGGAGAGGGAAATGCCTCCTGATACCACACACAAGCCCACACATGCACCCACACATGCACCCACACACGCACACACACACACACACACACAAGTAAAATGTGGTGCTAACACAGGGTACTGCCTGAACCAAACACTGCAGAACAGTGTTTTTTAAATGCACTGAAAATATATAAACTAAATCTATAAATAATATATAAACTACTGATACAAGTATATACAGTTATTTTGGGCCCAAGTAGTATTAGTATTAAAAACTACAGATATATACTAATGAGGCATGAAGCACTTAGCAGATAGGTTTTCATTTAAATCAGAACTGGAGGTATGATTTTTAGATGTACTATCAAATGTCATGAAATTTCAAGCTGCAACAGACCTGATGCATCATCGCGTAGTTTTATTTCCACTGTGTATATTAAATATTAGCCGGAGGCTGGTGTCTTTTGACTGCTGAGGCAGTACATCAGACATAATGTTTCAAGCACTAGCAACATGAAACCGTCCATTTCCTTTTTCAATTTTATCCTCACTGTGGAGGAACACATAAATATATTTAAGTGCTTCTCGTCTATAAAAAGGAAAATACAATATAACTCTGCACCTTGTGTCATAATTATAGTACACCTTAATAGACCATATAAACCATATAAAAATTAATTCTACATTGTTTCTTAAAGTTGGCTGAAGGTGGAGTTGACTAGTGTGTGAATGAATGAAGGAGTATGTGTGCGTGTGTGAGAGAGAGAGAGAGAGAGAGAGAGAGACTGCCTTCCAGTAAACCGGCATCCTATCTGGGATGTTACCAGCATCACACCCCTCATACCCTTTGTTCCCAGGAGAGGCTCCAGACCACTACCACCCAGCAGTACACAAGGAATGAATTAATGAACATTTTGGATGTATTAATCTCCATCTGTAATGTGAGGTGTTTTGTGGTATTTTGGGCTCTTCTGAAGCTGGCAGGGATGGAGACCAGCTGTGACTGGGGGATGGGCACCTTCAGTCACCCTGATTACCCTTGTGAGTCATGATCCCAAAACAGGGGTTACATTTGAGTCCTGTAGTGAGTAGCTGTCTTTTCCAGCACTGTGGAGATAATCCTCACTCACTGTCTCAGTGCTTTAATCTCACACACCACTTTCCCATGCTGATGCTTTAACTGTCATAGAAATCCTTCATCACACACATTGGCCATGATTTAAAGATGCCCTGTGGAATCACTGACCAGGGAACTCTGTCTGTAGTGAGTTTCTCTACTGAAACTGCAATAGACTCTTCAAATTATTGCTTTTGATGTTCCATGACATTCCTTTGTGTTTGATGCTGACACCTCATAAAAGAATAAACAGGATGACCAGGATTGAGGTCTGACGTTGAGACATCGTTCAAATTTGAAATGTACATCTTTTGAAGTGTTTTAGACAGAAAGGAATGTAATTTATGTCTGTGTGAAAGCTGCAATTACGAAGTGAATAATAATACCTGCTCTCCTAGGATTACAGACGCCGGCGAGGGGATGGGAGCACAGCCCGGCAAGCAGAGACCAAGGCCGCAGAGTTCTGGCAAGGTAACAGTCAGCTGGGACACTCACCTCTCTTACCACAGCAGAGGCCGCCCTTAATGATGCTGCCCGGAACGGGATCAGCAGGGGGCAGTTCAGTGCTCATCGCTCATTGGAAGGAGAACTTATGTAGTGGTGAGTGGGCTGATCTGATCCTTCCTCACGAGAGGGGCAAGACTCTGACATGTTTCACAGCGAACTGCAATTACTGCTGTATTTGCGGCGGTCCATGTCAGTTTACTTTCAACTCCAGTTCTATTAAAAACACAGTGGAGAAAACCTGAGAAGTAACCAAAAATAACTGGGCATCCACAAAATTAAAGAGTATACACTGAGTTACAAAATGCATCGCAAAAAACGAGCAAATAACCCAAGCCTAGTGTTGCATCTGGGAGTATTACATTGAACAACAGCAGCAACAACAACAACAGCAACAACAATAATAATAATAATAATAATAATATACTATTATTGATTAACTGTCTTTATATCTTTATATCTTTATATCTTGTTCTTTATGCTCTGCTCTGTATTGCTAGTGGAGTAAAGAGCTGAAGTGGCGAAAAGGGAAATGGAGGGGGCTGGATGGAAAAACACAAAGTGAAAATGTGCAAATGAATAAGACATTATACATCAGTGATTCTGTACCTTACTTTTACTTCTTTTTGCAAACTGATGCGGTCATATTATTGTCCATATTATTAGCCAGTAGCTATAATAAATACAACGTTTGCCAGTGATGTAAGGGCAATAAAGTCTGATAATAAATAATTTGTAATTACTTTTAACCTTCCCACTTGATTCCACTATGATACATTGCAAGCACTTAAATAATAAGCAATATATATACAAGAAGTTCACTTCACAACTCCAGCCTCAGAGCACAGCCGGTTGTAGTGTAGGATCCACTCTTTATGTTTTCTCCGTGTCTCCTTTCTCCAGGCTCTCTGGCCAGAAGCAGGGGTAAAGAGTCAGAGCACCGACAGCCCCAGAATGATGGAAGACCGAGACAATTCTGGTAAATTCAAATTCATCAAGCATGAACAAGACATAGTACGGCACACTCTGTCAGTGGCAGAGACAGAGCAGAGTTATGTTTTTAAATAGATATAATCAGTCAAAAAGAAATGTTCTCAAAGGCTTCTTGTGTGTATAATAATGCACCTGAATTGACATTAATAAAGAGCCCCACAGCCCTTCTAGTTTGCTACTGTAGCCTATAATATAGATAGATATTGATATGGTACTGGTACTGGTAACTGATTTTAGAGAAAGCGCAAGGATTGTCAGACACATGTCTTGGTAAATCTTGTTAGACATGGCAAATACCTTGAACAGCTGGTATTATGAACCTGTGAAAGTTAATTTACCTCAGATCAGTTTCACCAAACTTTTCGGTTGTGAAAAATCACATCAGTGCAGTTCCACAGCTAAACAGATGAGGGGGTCATTTCCGTGTAGCGCTTCTTGTTTGTCTTTAAGTGTTTCATTGTATCAAGAATAATAACAATATAATGGTGTTGTGTTTGTACACTGAGGGTATTCTGAGGTGGAGACCAACATTGAGAGGAGCAATAATATACTGGGGGGGTATGTGATGTCACCACATTGGGGTTCCAGTGGTCCAGCAAAGTGGGGGAGAACCACACCCTTTGTTTTTTTCAGTGTGTGGAAATGTTGGTTCTCTTTTACTGCTTTGGAAATCCTCATCACCCCTTTACATTTTGCCATTTATCATCAATGTGAGGTAAAATAGTTTTAAATTGCCCAGTTTCTGTTCCCACAGAAATCAGTGCTGTCACACTAAATGGATGCGAACATGGGTGCAGCAGGTTGCAGACTCTGTACTGTGGTACCAGCTTCCTGGTACCCAGGCAAAGTGAGCACACTGCTTTGCCTCTAGTGATGAAAAGTGTAGCGTCAGATGTAGATACAGCCGTCACTCCACTGTGTTGTGATTCATATATGAGAAACATAAACAACAGATAAAAAGTAGGGAAAAATACCCTTCTCGCTTTTGTTTTACAACACTTGTCCGCTGTGTACAAATGCTTACAAGATCCTTCAACTTTTACTAAAACTCTAATGTACTTCAAACAGCTAAATAAAAATGTAATGAAAGTTTTTTAATGGAAGAATAAAAACTGAGGTAATGAACATTTAAATCCAGACTAATGTCTGAATAAAATATCAGCTAGAAATGCATACATTTGGTATCACCAGATATTTTGAACAATCTGTGTGAAAACAGGAACCTTGCAGAGCTCATCTGTATTCAGCAGAACTTTGCAGGAGCTAACTATGCTGTTCCTGCCTCCATGCCACCCACTTGAGCTGCTGTTATTACACAGGGGGCCTTGAGCAAATGTTTGGTTCTTTCTTTGACCATGCATAATGGGCCATGTGTAGGGGGAAAAATTAGACATCAAACAACAGCTCTGGAATTAATGATGTGTTTTTAAAACGCTTTCCGTAACCCTAAGCACGTGGAGAAATCACGAAGCGGTTATTTAGGTGAAACTTAGCCAAGGCAGCTTTTGAGAGAGAACAGCTGAGAAGTTCAGAATGCTCCAGAGATCAGGGCATCTGCTGCAGTGTGATGGATCGACTGTCCTCTGGGCCCCCCTCAGGGAAAGGCTTAGAAATCTCTGAATTATGGCAGCTTGTCCTTATTCTTCTTAATAATGCATTTAATGAGTAGCACACCGGAGGTCATTGATGCTGTGTTCCCTACTAATCTAGTGAATCCAAGTAGGAATATAAATTTTGTCCGTGGTTTTATTCTTTCGGGGGTCACTTAGTTTATCCCCTTAAGAAAAGCTGATGGGTCTCAGAAACTTGAAACACACACAAAAAAATTGTTTTGATCATGACATGTGCAGAAGTGGAACCAAGTGGACCAAACAGTGCAATGCGCTGCACGTGCAACACCCTATTCTCTGAATTTCTCACTGTGATGCGATGTGTTACTTCACCATCCAGCTTCTTGTTTTACCTTTTTGAGTTTTATAGCTTCCTGAGAACCAGAAATAAAAAGGTTTTATATTTCCAGGATTCCTGGGAAATTGTCCAAACTCCACCCACCGCCCTGGCTGCACGTCAGAAGGACACAGACACACAACGAGAAAGTTTTAAAACTTTACTTACGGGTCATATGCTAATACAGTACAGGCCCAAATGCCTGTGAGCTTGATTTTATACCATGATAAATCTCAGTGTTCTACTTCCTAAAAAGACAACATTATGTTCAGATTCATCCAGCAGTCCCTGCACTTCAAACACTGCAAAATCATACCTTCCATTTTCCCACACATTTGAACTGATGTACCTTTGCACAGGAATTATAGCTTTAACTTAGAATTTCTTTGCAGTGTAGCTGTTTGATCTAGCAGTAGGCTTAATTATATATTATTATACTCCCATATTGTGAGTGTGTATGTCATTTTGTCTGTGTGACTGTTTGTGTGAGTATATAAGAGTGGGGGTGTGCGAGCTTGAATGTATGTGAGTAAGGGTGTGTGAGCGTGTGCGCATGCCTCGTGAAATGTACCTTTTACTTTGTAAAGACAAACGAAGGGTCGGGCGCTCATCGCCTTCTGACTGTAGCTACCACTAGCTGGTACAGACCCCAATGCCGCTGGCCCAGGATGCCGCTGGCCGCTGCGGCTGAAAAGCAGACATTGTTGAGAGGTGCATCCATCACTGTGGCAGTGTTCTCCGCATTGATGCCATTGTTCTGGCTCTGTTCTGGCGGGGCGGAGTGTGTGTGTGGGAGCGCTGTTAGTTCAGAGGATCCGAGCTACAGCACTGGCCTTTGGAAACCAGCAACCTCGCCTGCTTTTTTGACTTCAGCTGCAGTCGCCGTGCTCATTGCTGCCTCGGTTGGCATAAAAGGCTGATCAGGTGGAGCACCATACCCAGCTAACCTGAATGTCACATTCACTTTATTTGATGCTTTGGAGCTGCTACTTCTCTTTTTAGTGTTCGTACCCTTGTTCAGTAGATTATGCTTGACTATAACAACTATTTCAAAACAGTACTCCCATGCTTTAAACTGGTCAGATGTGTCATCTCCTTGAGAAAGTAATGTTACTGATTAATGCAGCAATACTCAGATCTGAACCTCTGCAGGGGATACTACAGGAAATGAAAAAAAGCCAAAATCAAAAGATCAAAGGCGCTTGGTTGTGGTTCCGGTGTAGTGAATGAGCTCTCTGTACTTCAGAGCTGCAGAATCCCTCTCAACAATCAAGAAGGGTCTCAGAACACATCTTATTCAGACTCACTTCTGTCCTGAACTCCGATCTACTTTATAACTTTCCCTACATTACAAAACAGCAGCATCGGAGTAAAGGACAATGCATCAGGAATCACGTCTCTCTCTGTTTGTTTTTCAAACACACGTTTGTTTACTCTGAATTGCATGTCACTTTGGAGAAAAGCATTTGCTAAATGAGTCAATGTAAATATATTAGTGTGGCCATTGATGATTTCCAGTGGGATGGGAGGGTATTTGGAAAAACAGAATCTCATGAGTGTGTCACTCTGATATCCATCAGGCAAGATAAAGGACTAAACAGGCACTGCCAGCAGACAGGTGAAACGTGAACTGACATCACAGGAGCTCAAATATGGCATGCACACAAAATTAGTGCGCTGTCATGACTAAGCACTAAAGATGAGTTTTTTTAATTTATCAACTGCTCCCTCTGCTGCAATTGTTACCTGTGAAACACTGGGTACTCTATATAAAAATACAGCATTTACACGGAAACCAGGGGAACAATACTTAAGGATGCATAAAAGCATGCAGTTTCTTTTGAGCTGCTATTCAATAAATGTGTAAAATTGAAGGCTTTGAAGTACAGCTGTGATGTTACAGGTTCTTCCACATGATGAGAACCAAAGGCTCTGATGATGTTCCTATTGTGAGTGTCTCTTGTGAGCCTGATGCTGTCCCAGCATGGGAGCTCATGTTACCGGGCCAGTTCTGCTCCTGGTACTGTGGTCCCAGCCCCCCACCCACCCACCCTCCCAAACCATATGCCCCCTGTGTCCCAGCCATGGTAGCTGTGAGAGTGGCCACCGCCTAATGACCACCGCTTCCAAATGACTCAAGTGCAGCATCCTGAAGGTTCACTCATGACATCATTACTACTGGGACCCTACAGGAATGAAGGTCAAACAGGTGTTGAATGTGATTGAAGTTCCAGGATCCTAAACTCCTTGCCAGTTGTTTGCTACATAGGTCATTTTTGACATATGTCTGGTTGTGGACGGTCCAGCATACAGATTTTGGCACTTTACTTAAAAACTGTAATATACAGTTTGACATATTGCTAAGTGACCTATTATGCCACTACTTTGTATTAAAAGTAAAGTATTGTAGTACTTGTATAATTTCTTTATATTGCAATAAAAAGTAATGCTACAGTGATTCATTCACGGTTATTGATTTGGCAGAAACTTTTCTCCAAAGTGACACACAATGTTTATCAATTAGTGTTTAGTTGGCACCTTTGTCCAAGACAACTTAGAGCATTAGATAAACTATACTAAACTCCTTACGAGCAGTCAGCTATTTATGCCGATAAGCACACACTCATACAGATATACAGACAAGCACACACTGGGCAATACAGAGTCACTAGATAACCTGAAACACATCTGTGGACTGTGGGAGGAAAGCACAGCCGGAGGAGAACATGTAAATGCCACACAAATTGAACTGTCCGAACCCACAGCCAAGGAGCTGTGAGGTACCAGCCCTATCCACTGTACCACTATACCACTAGGCCGCCTTACACATCAAATAGTAATACATTAATACCCAGTACTGCTGCAAAAATTAAACAAGACTGTTATTACCACATAACTGTCTGTTGACAGTGTCTCTTACATAACTATTTTTTTTCAAGTGTTTGTCATGTCTCCACTTCTGGTTATGCAATTTCTTTTTCTGTCATTTCAAATACAGCGAGGACCTGTTTCAGTTCTTAAAAAAATTCTGAAATTAAAATATGTAGTTCGATGCCAGAACTTTGCAACAGTGAAAAATATAAAAACTACATTTTACAACTTTGTTGTCTTAGTTTTGGTCATAAGAAAGTGTATTTCAAAAAGCTGAGAAAGTAAAAACTGTGGCCCAAGATATTGCTGCCTGTTTTGGAACTGTTTTGTTTCTACAGCCCCTAACTGGGAAATCATTTTTTTCACATTTCACATTTGGTGATGAAAAACAGGATCTACATTTCCAGTGTTGTGGCAAATGCATTTAGCCCACATAGAGAAACTGAAAAACTAAAAGGGATCTAGCTTTGTGTAAATGCTGAATAGAATCACAGAGACCCTTCAAGAGAAAGTTGGCCTAAACATGATATTTTTCATATTTTGTCATATTTTTTCATCGAGTTTCCAAGGTGTTTTGTCTAAAAAACCTTCAGTTTTCACCCCTGTGCAGAGGAGAACAGTGGGACCTGAATACTGGGACCATTCAGGTAAAATACGATGCATCAGGGTACAGCGGCAGGGTCTCCACTATATTGCCTGGTGCCTCTTCAGACTTCATAAAGTCAATTTCACGGCAGGCAAAATGCCACCTTTATCACTGAGGTGATCCAATAATCTGGGCATTTTATAGCCACTGCAACAAAACCAATTTTTTGCAACACTAAAACAGCACAGCTTGGTTTCACAGTGATAAGAAGACAAGTTGTACAGAAAAACATGAGATATTGATTGTGAAGTCAGAGAGAAACAACTATATGTATTGTAACTTATATGTACTTATAACCCTGTGATGGATTGACATGCCATCTAGGGTGTACTCCTCATTGCCTAGAGCCCAGAGATTCAGGATTCAGCTCAGGACCGTCGCAACCCTGACCAGCTATCACCGGGAAAAGTGGTTGATGAAAGTGAGTGAAGGAGACAGAGAGAATGTTGAATATATGTGATTATTGTCCCTTCATGTTTTGTTGCACTGTTTATGTTGTACTTTGAATACTGAAACAAACTAGTGCAATTTCTCTCTGGAAATTCATAACATTTTCATTCATTTGTTCATTCATTCATAGGTGCATATATTGAAAATGCCTGAAATGATGGCACATACATACCGTCTTGTGTTTACGTGACATTCCTCAGTGTGGAATTTCTCTCCCACTGTCCAAAGCATGTGGATAACTGGTGGGTTTAGGTTTCATCGTGAGATTAAACTGTCGCACGGAGCATCAGTGTTAATTCTATTCAGGTTCAAGATCCTATCTGAACCGCACTTGGTCATAACAAAAAAAAATGCCTACTTGTTCAAAATATGTGTAGAAATATTGTAGAAAAATGTTCAGGTCTTCTGGCAGAATATTAGCCAGGGAGTTATAGCCAGTTCACAATGGCATCCCCATGCCTACATCTCTCCCTAACCTCTTGTAGACCAGAGGTTACAGCCTGCAACTCACAAACTAACACGCAGTATCTCAGCGAAGCATTGTGCCCTTTGATCTGGGATCATCATGAATAACATAGAGGTGTGGCGGAACAGAGGATTTCTTTGCTTTTACTCGTTCCTGTGGGTGTCTCCCAGCTACTTGGACCTCTGAAGGCACTTTCAGCTGCCCAGTGGGTGTCTGGGCACGAGGCCACATACTTGTCATGGCTAGAGAATTTTAGCCATGTTTGTGTCCCACCACTGTTCTGCATGGTTCCTATTGTTAAGCCTGTGAACTTCAACAACCTGCCCCTCCCCCTTGCTGGGCCACCAGTGCATTGGGATGCATTTTCACTTGGCCTGTTGCTGCTGGGCTCCAGCAAATGCTCTTTTGGGGCCACGGGGCCAAAAACAAACACACCTTTATCCACAATACTCTGCTAATAACTCCTCTGAACACCCTGGAAAGCCTGGCACTGTGTTCACTGTGCAGGAAGCCCTGAGATGTGGGTGAACAGATGAATAGCCACTGAAACAGTCAGTTTGCATCACCAATAAATGCTACTTATATGTACTTCTTAAATATTTGACATCTATAGATATAAATGATAATTTATATAGAGCAAGAGATAGAGTTGTAGTCAACAACAAGGACTAGAAGTCTGGTTAATGGCCTAAATTTGAGACAAGTGTCTTCCAAATGCACAAATACAAATTACTGGGGGTACTTGGTATTGTACAGGGTGCTTAACCAAAATTCCTGCAGTTATATATTCAGCTCTATAAAGTCTAAGTGACTTTGGGCAGAAGTATAAGTTACATTGCAATATACAGGCATACCTCATTTTCTGAATCTAATCCGTTCCTAAAAACATGCCTAAATAGTAAATATTCAGATAGCAGGAGCCTATATTACATTCTTTTCTATGGGGAAATAATAATGTGTTCCCAGCCCATCTGGAAACCCCCCAACCAATTTCTGGAAATATCACTCCAATATGCATTTGTGTGCAGTACGCAATGATACAATATTGTACGGTATTGTATACAAATTACATTTCCCTTCTACACTGTAGTGAATATCTACTATAAAATACACCAGGCAATTTAAAAATAATGGTTACTTACCAAGTGAGGACAAGAAAAGTGGTTTAAACAATGCAAACGTGACATAATCCTATTGGGAGAACAGCTGAGATTTGACTGCAGCACAGTCTTGTTACCGATCCTGGCCTGTTTCGAACCGTGGTTGGAAATCCCAGGGTTGGAGTCACTAACTCTGTGTTAATTCTCTTTTTTAACGTAATCAGTTCTCCCATAGGTGAGTACAGAACCGACGCAGAAGTTCACTGAGCATATTGTGAACAATTGTGCACTTTCTGTCCAATGCATAAATATATATAAAAAAAACCATCTGCATAACGCTAATCTGCTGCCTCCCATGTGTTCAATTAAGAAACACATCCAAAATGGCAAACAGACACTTCTTGGAATTAAATTCACTTCCCACAATTCCCCACTCTCTTAAAGCAATGCCTTCACATTCCAGAACGACACTGGAACATTTTTGCACTTGGGATACAGTGGGTACTGGGTTTTGTGTACAATTTTTTGCAACTTGTTATAGCAAATATTCAGATAGCCAGGGCTCAGGTATTGAGAGATGCCTGTAATGTATAACTTAAGAAATTGGTTAAAATTTTAGGCCTTCAACTTCAAAATGTTGAAAACAACTTAACACGTGCCGGTAGATTTCAGACTTCTGTTGCCTGTCAAGGTCTTTGACTGTATTTGCATTAATTGTTCTCCCATCTAATGAATGCTTTCCGGAGAAATTGAAATCAGCAAGAACATGAATTTATGATAGAACAAAATAGTGAAAAGCCCTTTCAGGGTGCGAGCATCGGCAAGGATAGGCCTGCGTGTATGATGTAATGGTGTTCCAACTATATACGTGTCTGTGAGATAATTGCTAAATGTTGCTTTCTGATGCTGGTATTGTGACAGCTTTTCATCCCGGAGATGAGCTCTGCAGAAGAAAGGGCCCTGCATCTTCGCTCTGTGGGAAAAGGAAGAACAAAGAGTTTTCTCTTTCCAACTGCAGTGTTCTTTGTATATCTGTGAAGGTTTTGAGAACCTGCCACCACCACAGCATCGCCCGAGTCAAACCTGCTCATTTCACAGCGGAGAATAAGATCATGATTCTCACTTCAAAACTAGTGTTTGGAACTGTGCACTTGAGTTAACAGTCCTCAACATACCCATCATAAGCACAGACTGTAGTACTCTAGTTACCAGTAATATGCCACAGGAATCATATTTCATTGCATTCTGAGTTTTCTATTCCCAGAGGATGGTTTTTAGTCAGACTGCAGTTGATGATGGGAAAGTTTAGGAACTGTCTCTAAATGGATGTGGTCATTGGACCAAGATCATCGATAACAGAATAATAGTTATTGGTGGGAGCTGCAATGCTAATTATCAACCTTTTTAGTGGATTGTTGTATATGTGATTAGTTCTGGTTTATTCTACATGAAAACCTGTAAGAAAAGGTGATTATAACATGGAAAATGCTGTATTT
Organism: Arapaima gigas; assembly: GCA_900497675.1. Classification (NCBI taxonomy): domain Eukaryota; kingdom Metazoa; phylum Chordata; class Actinopteri; order Osteoglossiformes; family Osteoglossidae; genus Arapaima; species Arapaima gigas. Next base: position 2,850,521 of record UFQX01005271.1, on the reverse strand, counting down.
GAGTTATGCTGAGCACGCCAGGTTTGGTGTGTCACCAGGTATCAGGCGATACAGGTGGAACTTACGGAGTATTTTTATTAAAAGCATAAACTGCAGAAACACCTAAGAACATGAAACACAGCGTCCACATCCACATCAAGCCTAGTTCTACAGTTCAACAAATTGCTGTCATTTGATAGTCCATTTAAACGCTACAACCACCCAGGAGGTGGGCATGACCGCACTGTTGCAAGCCACAGTACCATTACATACCACATTATATTGCCCTTTTTTAATAAACCACAGGCAGTGCAAGATTTGGGTTGTATTTGTGTCTTTACATACATACATACATACATACGTACGTACGTACAGTAAATTGACTGCCGTCCACATGTCAGCAGCTGTGGATGTGAGCATCTCCGCGGCTGGCGTGAATCAGCAGCCACAGCAATTATAACCCTGCTGTGAACTGAAGGAGGATTTGGGAACTGTCCAAAACAAAAAGATGTGCATTAACTTTTTATTAACCTAAAGTACCTTCAGCAATGTGAGTCAGTATGTCCTGCTTTTAGAAAGGTGTTCGATCCTGGTGTCTCCTTCCCTGTTGCTTTATGGTGCACAGATTTGTTAGGCATCTTAATCTGTAATGTAATGTGCAGACATTTTGTAAACATCCACTGCCTTTGAGCTTAAAAAAATTCTGTCTGTTGTAGCTCCCCCTGTATTTTCACAAGTTCATTCATAGTCAGCATGTTTGCCCTCACCACTTCTGCTAAATTCAAATTACCACACGTGTCCATGCTTTTTGTTTCAAAGCTCTACTTGGAGAGGTTGTCTATGGCAAGGTTTCCTCAGTTCAGTATAAATTAATGCACAAAACAACAAAGGACAACTGTTAGGAACGGTCAGTATGCAGATGCCTTTGTTGTTGCACTATTTAGCACCCAGTACTGTATCTGCATTGTTCTGCAGACTGGATTAGCTCTGCATCCACAAGGCCTTTGGGGCTCATACATCTCCATTTCAAATGCTTTGCACCTTAAGGTGTCACTGCATGTTTTGTCAAAGTGATGCAAACATGTTCGAACTGAACTGATACTGGTTAAATTGCATGAACTGATACTTGCTGTCTAATACAATCGATTGTTTGTTCAAAACAGATGTGTTCGTTTTTAAGCACGTAAAGCCCATCCGACCATTACCGTTAACCACCTGTACTGGTCAAGACCACTGCGGTTCAGAGCCTCTCCTGGAGTCACTGGGTACTAGGCTAGGAGACACGGACAGGGCACTAATACATCACAGGGTAGCCCCACACACACACATTGTGGGCAATTTAGAGAAACCAATTTCCTTGAAACTCATCTTTGGACTGTCAGAGGAAAAGAGAGCACCTGGAGGAAACCCACGCAGACATGGGGAGAACATGCAAATTCCACACCGACTGAGCTGGATTTGAGCCCACACCCAAACAGCTGAGGTGCTGTGAGGCAGTGGCCTGTGTCTAAAGTCCACCTGTCCATTATTTTTAGCCACTTGTCCAGTACTGGGTCACAGTGGTCTGGAGCCTGTTCCCTATTTGTGCTGCTTGAGTGCCATTTGGCTTTTTTTACGACCAGTGAACACATGCATGACCACAATGCAAACAGCCCACTGACCAGTAACTGACCAAGTGAAGAGCAGCGAAGACAATTGAATGAATATTATGTATTTTTTTAATTTTTATGTCACAGTGTCTTTCATCTGTTTTCCCATTTTTTTGTGGGAAAAGCCGACGCAAGAGGACCGTTTCAACAGCGGTCCCATTGTGCGATATGTGGTTTGGCAGTGGGACCAGGTCCATAGACAACCCTTGTTATTTTGCAGGCCAGGGAGAGGCAGATGTGAACCAGAACAATGAGGGGTCCTCGGAGGAGACAACAGTGACTGACTCCACGGGTGCAGTGGGTCCAAAGAGTGCCTGGCCCGATGCCAACACAGCTGACCCCAGCACCGCCCGCCCCCATTTGGTCCGCCTCTTCTCCCGAGATGCCCCGGGCCGCGAGGACAACACCTTCAAAGACCACCCCTCTGTGTCGGATGAGCTGCACACCATCCGGGAGCACGGCAGGACGGGATCAGAGGGCGGCCCGGATTGTACAGAGCACGAGACAGACTGAAGTTCTTCCTCTGGTTCTCAGGGTACACAGACAGAAGCACCTGAGAAAGCCAACCTAACACCCAACATGGCAACTGCGAGCACCTCAGGGCAAAGCCCCTTCGGGCTGGGCAGGAGAAGAAGGAGCCCAGGTCTGCTGGACCAAATTGGCAGGTTCTTTGGAGGAGACAAAAGGAGGAAGGGCAAGGTGAGCAACAAACTGATTTTCCAGGAAAAATCTATATATATTTATCTTCTTCCACTATCATCTGGTATGTTCTTCATAATACAACATATCTGTTTTCCACTCTATTTCTAGTTTACTTTTCACTGTGGTTTTTATCTGATGTTGCTTGGTGCTTTGCACTGATGTGTATGTAAAGTATTGTTATGAGACCCTCTTGGGCATCTAAACGCTGGACTGCTGTAGACATTTAATGGACCGAAGGTTGTAAATGTAAATGAATGATTTTTCTTGTCCTTCATCAGAATAGTCCCTGTTCACTTTTCATTATTAATAAAATAATAACAATGTTGTCAGTTAGAATATGCTTGTAAGTGGCAAACGTAGCGTGACTTATTCTTATTTTAAATAGTGCCACTACAGACAGCTCTAGTCTCTTAAGTTAGTGGTTGTCATTGTCACTTTGTTTTGCTTGGAGCTGCTTGTTATGTTTTGATTTAGATGCTCATTTTCCATTTTCTGGTGACAGATGCAAGTAAATATTGATAGTGTGTCATATTTTTTTCTGTAAAAATGTGTTTTATTTTGTGCACATTGCTGTAGTCAGCTCTTCCTGGTGTGCACTATGTCCACAGTCAGCTTCTACTGGGCTGTGGTTTTACTTGTAAGGTTGAATTTGATAAATATTATTTTCTTTAGGGTGTTTCACCAAAGAGCCATTCTAAGCACGATGGATAATGGGAGCCAACTGCAGCGTAACTTATTCATGGTATAATATCATAAAATACTTTTGGGCTCTGCATTGTACTGAATACATACATTATGCTGAACTTGTGTTGAACCTATATGCTCAGAAATATTCCAGATGAATTTGCGTCTGCAGCTCTTTTGGTGGAACAGAACCGTAATTCCAGGCATTAGGTTACCAATCATCTGTTGAGTATTACTATTACAATATTTAAGGGGTAAACTTTCTTCATGTGGATCTAAGGAAGAAGTAGATTATTCTTAAGTAAGCGGAGAAGTTTGATGCCTGGATAAGCGTCTCAGTTCTTCTTTCTCCTCCTCAACTTTAGCTCGTGTCGCAGAGCTTTGAGCATCATGCTGACTGACCAATGATACCCCCAGCAGGCTTTCTGTGTTGAGTGATCTAATACTAACTACATTTTGCATTTTGACAATGTTCGTCTTGTCTTGATAGTGATCCAATTTATTAAATGGCTTAAAAATGTGCAGTGTGCATATTCAGTCTACTGCAGTTGTACATCATTCCCTTTGATGTTTTAATCAGTTTCAGTATTTTTACTTAGAAATTTTATGAAATTGGAATTGACTGCTGAATTTTTTGTGTATCTTTTTTGATTCTAGGAATATTAGCTTTTTCACAGGCAGACCTAATTATATGTAAATAATTTTCAGTTGACATTATAGGTTTTATACCTAATAAAACAGAATAGAAAGATAGAGAGGAAAAAGAATGATGATTAATGTTTGTAAAGAGAAATAAAATGACAAAACTGAGCATTGTAATCAATTTTATGCTTTAAGAAACTCGGATATCAAACTTGTAATTTAGTTTGAGATTTTCTCAGTAGTAGAGATCAGCAACATTTTATTTTTGATTCTAGATATCATGTTCAAAAAAGGAAGAGAGTAAATTTCGCTTATTAAAATGAATGTTTCTGAATACTACCATGCATAAAAGTATTTATTTCTAAATATTGCCTCAGACAAACACCTCTGTATGTAAACGATACTATTTTTAATAATATTTCCTCAGTTCTAAGCTTCCCTAATGATTAACCATGATGCACAGTCTAATGATGGCAGCTCAGTCTGTTGAGTTATTTTTTCCTAATATTTTGATGTTATAATTATTTTATATGCATTTTCAGTGCTCATTTTTTCCTATTTGTACAAAAATATAATAAATTCACCTGTGTTATTTCAATAGCTCAAGGGATGTCATATTTGGTTGTGGAAAACTACTATTGAAGAAAATTAAATGGTTGATTAAAAAGGCATTTCTCTTTGTCTTTATTGAATTGACATGTAAATTAATCCTCTGCTCTGTTTTGCCTGGAATTATTTTGTTAATATCAACTAAATGGGATAACTTTTTAAATGTTGATTCAATATTTAATCATTAACCTTTTTGCTTTGTTTAGGATCATATAAGTGCTATAATGAGGTGCATTAATGTAACAATGATTTAAGCCATAAACGTTCCATCAAAATAAAACCAATTTCATGCAGATTCGCAAAACAGGACTCTAAAGGTATTCTTGCTGAATTGTTAGTAAATATAATTAGTAAATAATTTAATGAATACTGGATAGCGTACCCCTCAATACTGTTTAGAGGTGTTCGAAAGGAAAAGTGCATTTGTGTATTTAAGTTTATTGAAGAATCATCTGGAGAAGTTTGATTTCATTTTCTCTCTTTTTATGAGCATTTGGAAGTAGAACACTTTTGCTTTTCTGCACTCCAAACTGTCCCATACAGTTAAAGAAATGTCACAGGTGACGTCATAAGCACCTTCACGGGGTTTGAGACTCTAGAGATGTTAAACTTTCAGATATTTAAATGTGTACAAGCGTACAAGTTTACTGCAAATAAAGGTAGGTATCAAATGAAGAAAAGTGATTCAAAAATGTATTCGTAATGCCAACATTTCCTCAATATTTGTGGCAATTTCAAATACATTCCTGCTTGACAATTTTTTACTTTGATTACTTCTTAGGTAAAAAAGAACCTAAATTACAGTGGGAATGAAATCAGGGTGTATTAAATGATATCGGGTAGAACGTTAAACACACTACACTCTAAACACAGTAAGGTCGGGTTTAAGAAGCAAAGGATTATTTGCATGATATCCATTATTATTCCACTGGTTTGCTGTGTAAACTTTATGTGCCTTGGTGCTTTTTTTATCTTCCGTAACAAAGATGGCTCTGTGACACGACAAAGCTCTGGGGTGTTACTAACTGCATCTGATACTAATTCTGATGGCGATACCCACACGACCAATGTAAGCAAATATTGTAATGACACCACTGCAACACTCAGGCCTCCCTGAAATCAGCTCTTCTTGGAGATTAGTTTTAAAAGGTCCCTCATGTCGATAGTTATGATGATTCGGCATGGGTAACACTTATGGGTAAGCTTTATATGAGTGCATATACCCATAAGAAAAATTACTCAGCGATGTCGATAAGCATTTATTTTTCACATTAGCATCAACCTTGTGGCTTTTGCACAAACATCTCTTAACAAAATATAGGTTTCTGTTTTTATTCTTAATGCCTGGAAACAGGGCGAAAGAACGTGAATTATACAGGTCATTAATTTTTTCTGCTCATACTTTTCAACATAGGATGTTAAGAAATGGCTGGCTGTGTTAAAGTTGCACATGCCAACTGGTCAGAGAATGTAAGATGTTGTTTTCCACTTTTTCCAAAGCATGTCTTTTTTAAAGTTGCTGGAAAAGTGCATGAAATTGCTTTAAAAACTGCTCTTTTCCCTTAATGCAAACTTGTATTTTCATTCCCAGGGGTCTTTCCGGGCCCACCTGTCTGCCTCCCCACAGAGGCCCCTGCATGCCTCCACTCGCCGGCGTGGAGACGACAACGCCGTGGTGCACTTCTTCAAAAGCATTGTGAGTACTTGGCACCACCTTAACTCTTCTTCGCCTCAACTCTTGGCAGTAGAGCGTGATTGGGTGTTCATCCTCTCTGCACACACCAGCAGTCATTGTTCTATATTGATCATGAGTCACATTTTTAAATTACATGTGAATAGGAGTTTAAGAGCAACAGTGTAGACGCCTATTAGTTATAACAGAAGGCTGGTTTGCATAGCTAAGATACGCATGTTGCCCTGTGGAACAGTGTAAACTATCTCTTGCCAGCCTAGTAAATAATTCCTGCTCTCACTAACACACCAAGTAATTTGGTTTGTTTTTCCCCACAGGTCTCCCCACCTCGTCCTAAATCCAGGGTGAGTCTCCTTATTAATTTGATCTAAAAGGTCTTGTCTTTTTGCAGAGTGGAGGAGAAAAAAAATCATTATACTCACATAACTTAGTAATGTGCAGCCTAAAACTTCTACATATCCACCCTTGGAGGTCCTTCAATGAGATGCTTCTTAAAGTCAGTCTCCTTAAGGGTTTATTGGCCGTACCTGGTGCTCTTTTTCCCGTTACATCCCCAGCTTCAGCTTCATCAGTTAAGAAGATGAAGTATTGCTGCATTCCTATATTAGTTGTTAGTATTCTGGTCATCTTGACGTCCATTTAGTTTATTCAGGCCCTTTAGAGATGTGTGTCCTTTACCAAACAAAAGACTGGCCGTTCTCCCGCAGGGAGGAACACTGATATAAAATCAATGTTTCTGCTGCTGGGAGCCATATGACCACAAAGTTCAATCAGTTTGCCTCTAATGTAACGCTCAGCCAGCCATCAGACACAGCGTGTGTCCGAAAATACAGTGATTGTCAGGTGTTGGCTTCTCATGACCCCCTCTCTGTTTTTCTTATGTCCAGTGGAGGGGACTGTCTGCCAAACTAGGCTGGGTAGGTAACAAACTCGACTACCAACCCGAAGTAACCAGCTAATAATTCACCTCCATATCAACCAAATATACACACTAAATATACTTAATTTATGTCTGTGTCTTTCTAGCCTCATTCTGAAGCCATTTGCTCCCCACTTTAATATTCCTGCAAATATATGCACAATTTATTTGCACTTCATTTATTGACTTTAAATGCCAATCACCCAGAAGGGCGCTAACAGATGACTAACTGCTCGGCTCAAACTCTGCAGCTGAAAACTGCTACTATCTTTTCTCTCTTCTTGAATTATAGGCTTAACAGTGTAAATGTTCTGCCTCTTTCCATTCTGACATGAGGACTCTACCACCAGCTCTATTCCTTTTTTATCAAAACAAAGGTGCTTTCAGGTCCTGGACAGATTTCTGTTGCACTGTCATGAACAAGTGATTTACTGTTTTACCCCATGGACGAGGCTGTGTTTAAGCCTTGTCGATATAATCAGATGAACATATCTCATTTTATTTCTCTCTTACAGTTTTCAGCATTTCCTTGGTCATGTGTGTCACATTTAGTGAATATTATTAGTTTGTCCACCAAAAATTAACTGTATTGATTTATTTAACAATGAAAATAATCCAGTTTGTTTATTCCACTTGGGAAAAAAAACAGCAGAAAAGTTCTTCATTAAACAAATAATCTCTACCAAGAGACAATCAGCTACTCTGATATAACAAATGCAATATTTACAGTTTATACAGATGAATGACAGACTATTAAACACTTGACCTAATGGCTTGCAAACAGGATGTATTCTTCATTTTTCCATTTGAATTTAAATTCTTAAATATAGTTAGTCAATGAGACGCCTAAACTGACATGTGATCCTCACACAATGCCATACAGCTATTTTTTTAAATACTTGTTTTTCTGACACTTTGATCCAGAGTGACTCACTGGTTCTGGATGACTTTGACACAGCTGGACTTTTTCTGGCCCGCATCCGGTAAAGAGCCTCGAGGGAACTAAACCAGTTGTCCACCAGCTCGTCCCTCCTTCCACACATCCAGGACTCTAATCCCACCTTTATGCTGTCTGCTGCACTACGGTCAAGACACATTAACCTTGTGGCTTTATTTATTTTCTTCATTGTCCCCTTCCTGTCATTATGCATATATTTTCAGAAAATTTAAACTAGCAGACAACATGTGATGCCCACCAGCTGTCCATGTGTTCAACCACCTAATAATGCATATTGTTTACCTTCAATTGCCTTGTGTTTACCATGGTTACTCGTTTTCTTATAATTTCACATTTTTTCTCTTCTTTTGTCTGTTGGTAACTGTGATTGCTATTATACCAACAAACATTTAGGTTTTAGACAAATGGCTTTCTTAGTTGGCAATAGACAATTGTGTTTCAGTATCATAAATTACTTTTAAAGTTTCGCAGTATGGCCAAACCCCGACCAGCCAGTTCCACAATATTTATGTTTCCTTTGTAAAGCAAAGGCCAGCAAACAGAATCATACTATTTTTTCTCCGCAGAATCCTTTTTAGTTGCTTGTACATTAGAATCCCACACTGTCAAAGGGCAGCATCGTTGAGTCATCACTCATTGTGGATTCTACCTCACTTTCCTCTTCCTCCTCCGCCCTGGCAAGCGGCGGCTTTTGCACCGCGGGGACCCTCGCTACGTGCTGACTATCGCCGCTGACCAAGCCTTTTCCTTACAGGGGGACCGCAGGTCCTCACCGGCTCGCTTCTACGAGGTTGCAAAATCTCCCCAGAAAGGCCGCCGGGGAGACGGCCAGGGAACCCTCTCCAAAATCTTCAAACTGGTAAACAATGGCCTCTCCTGCTTTCCTGTCCTGCAGCTCTCACCCTGACAATCAGGCCACACCTGTGGGGGGCATCTCAGCAGCTTCCGGTCCCTCGTGCCGTTTTTCTCTTAGTTTGTAACTGCTCATTCTCTCTCTCTCCCCCCTTTCCTCTCGCTTCCTCCCTCTCTCGTGCCACAGTGATGATACCCGTGTTATCATCAGTGATCAGTAAGTAGTCAGTGATGCCCACACACTTATGCATGGAAAACACCTACAGTGTACAACCTGCTGAAACCCCATCATTCATTTATCCACTATAGAGGACATGTATGTTTAAGTGGATCTTTAAAAGCGAATCTTTTTTGTACAGACTACAATGCTGGGCCTTTATTATGCCACATATTTGAGGTGGGGCTTCAAGAGCCTCTTAGAAATCCTAGAAAATTATGCCAAATACCATTTTTGTCTGGTCTCAGGAGGGTATACAACATCTAATCGGGTTGGACTGTATAATAAAAGTTTTGCATATGCAAGTTGCATAAAAGTTTTATCATAGATAATTCTCTAGTCAGTAGCATGGTGAGCTATATCTGGGCTGTTCAGGCTTGAGTTTGAATGCAGCTTGATTTGTGTGGCGTTTCCATGTTATGCCCATGTCTGTATGGGTTTTTTGCCATGGTCCATGGTTCGCATGTGCCCTGTGTGTGTGTGTGTGTGTGTGTGTGTGTGTGTGTGTGTGTGTGTGTGTGTGTGTGTGTGTCGCCACCCAGCGATGGATTGGTGTCCCATTCAGAGTGTAGTTTCATAGCTTGATGCCCAGTGATTCCCGCTCTGGAAAACAGCAATTCCGACCTGCTCTGGTGCAGTTAAAGTGGTTATAGAAGCCAGTCATTTATCATTTGCTTACAGTACCCCAAGTCTATAAAAACCAAAGAAATTAATTGAAAACAGCATTTATAAATTATTACTGTGAGCTAAAATTAAACATCTATGTCCTTTATGGAATTTTGAGTCAGTTAACTTCCAACAATATTTGCCCAGTCATTTCCCTCATCTTGGTTGATTTAGGACACTACCTGTGCACTGCACACATCTGCACATCTCAGTTAACTCTGCAGCCTTCTTCATGCTGTATTAATACAGCTGTGCTTTTCACTTGACCATCTCTTAACCTCGCTACCTTCATTTTAATGGCCATAATGCTTCAGTTCATGCCCCACTCTCATGTTTAAATAAATATCAAGAAAAATCATCTAGTTAATTTTACTGTGCAGAAAACACTGGTTCAGTGCCTGGTTTTATTCACACTGCAGCCAGAACTCCACCATGTTCTGTTTACAAATTCAATTATTAGAAATACTCTTTTAGGCAGAGGATGAAAACGTACTTTATAAGGTAATCGCTTCTGCACAACAGAAATGTTCAGCAAAATACTACCTCTTTAAGTCAGTGTTTCCCCCATCTAGTAAATGAAAGAACTGAAAATTTTGTCAGTAGGATATTAAGAAATATTCTTTAAATCTTTAAGTTTTTTAATTGAGATGTTTAAGAATGATTCAGTTGTGCAAGAAAATTTTTTTTAATGGATTATTTCAAAATTGCAAAGACTATTGTAAAATACTTTCAAAAAACTTGAATTAGTTTTAATATCCAAACTATTCAAGTTTAAATATCCAAACATCTATGTTTTAACCTGTTAAATACAGTAATATACAATGAAATGTATGGGTATCCTTAAACGTTAAACGACATATATGCTTAGTAGAAAATTCAGGTGCTTTGGTTGATGTATCCATCACCACAAATGGATTTACAGTTTGTGACACAAGTTTCTACATATATATCCACCAGTGTTTCAATTTGCATTCATATTATTATTTTTTCATTATTATTAATATTTTAAAAATTATTTTTATTATCATCTTTCAAGAATGTGACATGTCTCATAGGTAATATTTGAGAAATGACGTGACATTTGTAAAGGGGAGCAATCCAGCTGAAGACAGTGCTGACTTGCAAATAACTTCCTGCCATGTTTCATACCAGGGAGGACGCCGATCTCGTTCGCCTTCCAAACGCTGAAATCCCTCCTTCTGATCCCTTGTCAACCACAACAAAGGTTGATACAAATGAAGAGGAACGAATTGAAGAAGAAAAAGAACAAAATAAATGTACTTGAGAGACTCACCTTGGCCTGATAATAATGCACTAAAACCAACTTGCCTCGTCCCATAGATAAACAACAATATTTGTAATGTTCTCCCTGGCATAAAGATTCCTTGTAGCCATTGTCTGTGAGAACTGTTGGTGCAAGTCTTAGAAGGCCTCCTCAGAAGCTCAATTTTGAGGGGTTTTTCTTTCCATTTTCTCCTCTTGTGGCTGTGACATTATGTTGGATACTAAGAATTGTTCTTGTCCTGTGGTGTCTTCCTTATTCTTCTACTTGGAAGAATTTCAAGGCTAACATATTTTGGCTTGTTTCTTGAAGACCCATCCATGTGTAACTTGTCGCCTGTCGATTTGTCCCAAAAAGAAAAAGCATGCCTGTTGATGTTTCTTTGTAAAATGTGAACTTCTACATAACTTGCTTGGGGAGTGTTGTGATTTAAGAGTAGGGTGCTGGGGCTGTGAAATCTAACAGGAAATGAAACTGGGGTGTCTACAACAGTTGTAAACTCTGACTTTTATTTTAGCAAACAATGTAGCCATATTTTAGAAAGTAATGTATTGACATGAGCATATTTAAATCTAATACATTAACTGTGATTATTTGTGGTGTTTTTAGTGAAGTTGAAAAACTCAAAGCCCTTCTGAAATGCACTGTTTTTTACTGTTTAAATGTTGAAATGTTGAAACGCCAAAATAGCCATATTTGCCAGGAGTGCTGTAGCATGACAGCGGACCGATGACTCCTTTAAAGCTTTTTATTTCAGTGTGATCCTCTGTTACACTTGCTTTCAACTTCCAATACAAAAGATGAAAATGGATATCAAATTTTTGATGCAGTACTATTCACCAAAACAATGTGCCACGACTATAGTTTTATATGCCTGTTCTGTGTTATTTTCTTAACTGTTTCAGACCAAAATGTTTATTGTAGCTGCTTTTGTATCTAAAACATATGTTAAAGAAGAAAGGTCAGTGGAAAGTTGTCGAGAGTCCTGAGGATATGGGCCAGAAGAAGGACGAGATGCATGTTCTACTGCGCTGTAGTTGAGGTGTATTTCTAAAGAGGGTGCTACAGTGTCTCGTGGTTCAAACGTGCTTGAGCAACATGCTGTGTGCTCTCCCCCCTCCATCCCGTGTGCGTGTGAATCCTGTGCCTGAATGTAAGTTAAAGACCTTGATTATCATCATGCCTGTCTGAAAATGACTTGCCTTTTAACTCAAAATAAAAATATACTATTTAAAATTAATCTTTTCTGATGTTTCGAGCATTTTCTGAAAATGTAACAAAGCACTGTGAGAACCCATGACTGAACACGTGACTGCATGCTTCACTCTTGCCTACTTCAAAAACACTTCCCAGAACCCCGCATAAATGCATGAAAACAGCACGCTTTGATCCAGGACACTTAAATTACTGAGGATTGGATAAAAAGCAGTGAATCTATCCCTATTCCTAAAAATCTGCATCCTGGTATTGCAGCAGAGATTTACCAACTGTAATATGAGGACATGCTAATAACACAGCCAAAATGCCAGCATATCCACAAAAATGCAAAACATAAGCAAAAAAAAACCTAATTCAATATAAACACTGTTCAGAAGTCACTGGCTTCCTGAAACCTAACATATACATTATAAAAAAGAATAAATAATAGGTGCCATATAGTGATGATAGCTTAAATGTTAAACATCATAAATAAGTCAATAATTGTACTATATCTTCTTGATGTGTTCTAAAGGAAACAAAATTCATGTTTCTCATCATTTGGCCCTGTAGTGAACTTTGATTCAATAATGACAGCAAACAGTGATCCAGTGACTGACTCCAATAATAGTAGAAAATTACTGGTTTTAGAGTAAATAACATTTCAAACACCCACACACGTCCACTCCAATCATTTGAAAAACAGCCACGACTGATAATTAAAACAGCATAATTAACACCATTTTCTAAACTGTAAAAAGTACTCAATTTATTTTCACATAAATATTTTAACAATGTCCTGATACAAACTATACACCTTATCTGTACACGCTCCTGTGTTTACTTAACAAAACTAAGAGGAATAGAAAAAACATTTTTCTTTCGGGCTTCATTCACCAAGCATATCCAATCTATACATTATTTACATTCAAATTAAAAATCGTGCAAAAAAAAAAAACACTCATGACTGTAGGTGAGACATTTCAAATATTACATAACTTTATACAACACTGTACTCTCATGAGACATGTAAACTGAGAGCCACATATTTACATAAGAAGTGTGATGGTAAGTGGTAACTGTGACTACCAATCACATGGGCAAAAAAAGAAAACAAAACAGAAAACAAAGAACGTCTTTGCAGTTGTGGCATAACACCTTTGTAAAAATACTTAACTCTATTAACCTGGCCTTGTGAAACTTCAGACTGGTCATTCTGCAAACCAGCATCACAGAGAGCTGAATTTCTCAGCTTGTCTTTTGTAAAGCTGCCATTATGTGCAGAGGTGCAGACTGTGGTCGGCTTTTGTACTGTACAGCCATGCAGACAGTGAAGAGTAAAGGCACCGTTTCATTCACGTATGAAGCATGAAGACACCTGGGATTAAAATTTCTGTTAGCTGAAATATGCTTAAATAAATATGTGCACAGAACTGTGTGTAAATTGTGTCAAAAACTGAAGTCTTTTAAACTTGACTGGTCTTACAACAAGAAAGCAGTTAAGACACCAGTGTGTTCTGCTGTCTTTGCTGTAGTCAGTCATCCCATTTGGGCCAGTTCACTTATTTCTGAAGAGGGTTTGAAGATCAGTCAATTCATATATGTATATTGAAGAAATAATTTAAAAAAGGTGAATGTGATAAAAAAAAAATAATTCAGGAACTCTGATGAATATGAATGTGGTTTAAAATAATGTCATCCAGGAATATTCTCGTCTTCATTAGCGGTTGCCGTATTTTTGTTCTCACTGTCTTTCTGGTTGACAATAAGCCAGGAAACATATTGTACTCTACTAGTACAGTATGCAGGAGCTGCAAACGTGCTTGTATTTTAAAGAAACTCAGCTACCATCAGTGCACTTCTGAGAAAACATACTATGACTGCAGTGCACACTGCAGTAGTATTCTATTAAGGTAAACGGCTTGTAGGATCAGTGCTCATTGAAGACATCAGAGGAGTATCAGTGGTGGAGTTACCACGGTCACCGAAAGAATCTACCGGAAAACATTAGTGATGCCACATTGCCAGTCATTGGAGGATTCCTGCACCACCTCAGCCAGATCGAGACCTGACGTCGCCTCCTCCTCCCCACCTGCCTCCTGGCTTATGGTCATCTCCTTGCCGCTGCCTGTGAGGAGCAGATGATAATGAAGCTATTAGATGATGGCACAAAACACTCCACTCCAACCTTACATTGAGAGAACTGCAGTGACCTTCACATGTACAGGTTCACAATTCAAATGAGGTGAGCTGAAGTATTCATTAAATCCTGTAAAAGCTTATCAAAAGCTAAAACTTCACTCGAAGTTATGCAGTTTATCTGTTACTGACAGACAAATGCATCAGTGAAAATTTCTACACTTGTAAACAAACTCAATTATGGGTTTTTGAACAATGTCTTATAATAAAGAAGGAAAACAATGTATACCACATTACTGCATCAGTTAAACTGACCCCTCTTTGGTTCAATCAAGAAGCAGTGTGTCAGCAAGCACACAGACCACCCCCAGGGATGTGGGGTGTCCGCAGCAGGAACTCACCGTAGCTATGCGAGCGCTTCATGTGCAGCTTCATGTTGCTCTTCTGCGTGAAGCCAATGCAGCAAACCTCACACTTGTATGGCTTCTCACCCGTATGCTTCACCGTGTGCACCTGCAGGGCGCTCTTCTGGTTGAAGGCCTTATCACACTGGGGGCACTTGAAGGGCCGCTCACCTGGACACACGCAGGAGACACGAACACATGCAAGAAAATCACAAGATTGCACTAGAAAATGCATAGTTATATGAACACTGAACAAGGTGCAAAAACTGCTATTCATTCCTGTGCTCTCAACATACATTTTTTTTTACCTGCCAGAATTAAGTACAACTATACCACTGTATTTTACTCATTTTCTTCAAGTAATGAAAGTAAATTTAGTCTTATAGACAAATTCTTCTTTAACACAATTTATAGAGGGAAAGAACAACATTTTCTGTTCATACCAGAAGGGCAGTTAGCGCTGTGGTTTTCCCTGTGGTGTTGGTCAAAGCCAGGCCACCGCAACTCTCCCACTAACTACCATTGCAGGTTATTAGGTAGTGTCCTGCGGCTGGAGTTTGTTCACAGCCTTTCAAACAGCAGTAACTCTACACTTACAGCACTTTCAAATCCTGACCGGGATCTTGGCCACGAGGACAAATTCACAGAGCTGTTTTTCAGCTCACTTTTGAAAAAACTAAAATTGCCTTCTTGTGTTTACATTAATCTATCCAGCGGATGCTTTTCTGCTGCAGGAAATAACTCACAGATAAGCCTTATACGCCTATTTTCATGTCATACATACACACTGAATGATATTGATATGAGGGGAATGACTGGGTGTCATAGTAGCTTTCAGTTTCCCTCTCTGTAAAGGCACATGAAACAGAAGACACCAACCATAATGGAGTGGTCACATCATAACCATTTGCTATCCTGATCACAACCCACTTTCTGACTGCTCAAAATTAAAGTGCCTCTTTTTATGACCGCAGTTTACAGGAGCTAGTATAATCCAGGTATATGCTAGAATAAATCTTACATATTAACATACTCTTTAAACTTGGTGATGCTGAATTTATGGATGTATTCCACTATGTTGCCTAACAGTGAATATATTACTTTGGATCACAGCCATGCCTCATATACCACAAGTGGTCTGCAAGTATTGTAGTGCTGGATTTCTGAGCAGATCTGCAGTGAGCGACGATGCGAGTGTGAGGGTTACCTGTGTGTGTCCGGTTGTGTCTCTCCAGCTGGCTGGGTTTGGCAAAGGCTTTGTCGCAGGTGGAACACCTGAAGGTGCGGGGCCTCTGAGAGCTCAGTGATGGCCCCTGCTGGTGGACCTGCTCATGCTCCTGCAGCCAAAAGCAACATATGGCATCACTACAGGGGTAACCGTGGGCCGGCACTGAGCCCGGCAACTGAGAGAGGAACTGATGTTTTCAGCAAGACCTAGACACTGACATTACACTGAATACCACAGAGTACAAAATAGGGGACTTACAAACGGGAACAAATGAAAAATTGCTCATCATCTAAAACATACTGTGGACATGTTAATGTGGCAAATCTCAAATGTCAGATCCTAACAGGTGCAATATTTGAGATGAGCTTTTTGAATTAGTGACTCAGGAATTAACAACTATGTTATATAATATAAGAAATATTTGTGTTTTTGATGTATATAAACTCTACACAAACTTGTTACAAGAATTACAAACTTGTAAAAGAATTGCACTGAATTACAAGCAATGAAGAAGGTTGCTCCAAATTAAATCCGACCAGAAGACACTGTGGGTGGGGGTCAAAGTTGCCTACTTACAAGGTCACAGTAACAAAAGCTTGAAATGTAGGCAGCAAAGTCAGTTGTGATAGAAAGTGTTTAGGCAGCTGGTTGAGTTTTTCCCCCATGTAGACAGGAGCGGTTCTAGTCAAGGTTCTTCATGGGGGTACCTCCTGGAACTTGCTGTAACAACCTTCAGGTTATCAGTTTACATGAGACCTCACACACTGCTGTTATGACACCAACACAACACTATGGACACCTCTTAAAAAATATTTCTCTGTGCTACACAAGGAGAAGCAGGGGCACTTCAGTACTTGACTGTCACTTTCACAATCTAAGAAACCCCACAGGGTAAAGCACAGATAAGCATTTATTTAACTAACACAACTGAGCATCTTGTCATAGAGACCCAGGATGAGTGGCAGCCTTCCCCACCAAGATTCGCTGTGTGTCCTACAATGGTCTTTGTTTCCACAGTGAGGTAAGGACATTCTGCAATGCAACAAGATGTCCACTGAATGAGCAGATTGTCCTTTTCAAGAGGGTGACACAGTTACACAGAATCCCTTCGTTGTACAGTGTTGTTCTTTGGGAACTGAGCTTAACAAATTTGGTGCAAATACATTTCTATTAATTGTAAAATTTGCTAAAATTTAAAATTAAGCTAATCAGAATGTGAGCATAGTTTCGAACGTAATAAATCACAGATACATTCAAAAACTAAATGTAGTTTTGTGTGATGTCATCAAGGTTTTGCTAATGAGGAAAAAACTCCATCAGTAGCAGCCTTCAGGCAAGAACACTTGAGAAATATGATGGAGAGGGAGCCGCCAGGTGGGTGACCAATGTTTGCTGCAGGGCCAGTGCAAAGAAGTCGAGCTCCCAGGGCAGACACTTGTCCTAAACATAACTATGCTCTGTAGCAATTAATCGAGACATTCAAGAGCAGCCAAGATCATGCATTCAGTGTCCAGCTATTTTTGAACTACATTTAATTTAGTTTTCCTCCTAACAGTCTATTATAAACTTCAAATAGCAAGATTCAGCATTTCTGTATTAGAGGTGCAGCTTAACTTTAACACAATTGTTGCCAAAGTTTCTATGATCATGCACAGCAGTTTAAAAAAAACTGAGGTCCTTTATCATGTGTAGCAACATCCACCACATGTTCTACCAAACCAATCAACAAACAAGTATAAATAAGCCAGATATACTATTCCGCATTTAGCATTAGTGATTTTTTTCTGTTTTACATCTGTATGGGTTCCTTTTTCAAAATATCCGCAGAATACAACACCTCAATTTGCTTTCATTTCAATTTTTTACCATCATTTTAAGATTATAATTCAAAACACGATGGCATCTTTGCTAAATCTTATCTAACAAGACCTCACTGGACCTAATTTTATGGTTTCCAACAGGATCACTACTGAATTTTAATGCATTAGTTATACTTTCCAGTTATACACTGCTATTAATTTCAACTCAAAGCAAAGAGCAAGGAACAGACAATGCATTTGCTGGTTGTCAGGATAACAAAATTGTGTGCAGTATGAATATGTAACCTTGCGTGTGTGTGTGTGTGTGTGTGTGTGTGTATGCAGGTATGTATGTATGTATGTGCCTACCTTGAGGTGTGTAGCTCTTTTGAAGGCCTTGCTGCACACCCTGCACACGTGGCAGCGCTCCTTGCCATGGGCCTGCCGGCAGTGCCTCCGCAGCATGACGGCAGTGGGGAAGACCTGGCTGCAGTAGAAACACTGATTGACGCCCTGCTGTGACTCTGCAGATGGCTCTTTCATCTGCTCCCGGCTGACCCCGGTGATCTGCAAGACACGAGCAACCACTCAGAGCTCAGATATGCTGTGAAAAATGTGTGCAGAACAAGCTGGGTGAGTACCTAGTGACATCAAGGCCAATGCATGCAAACAACTGACCAACAGGGCAGCAGGTGGCATAGTTGTCAGAGCTTCCACCTTGAAGGATCTACCTTAGAATCTCACTTCCTGCGTAGTACTTTTGATGAAGGTATTTACCCTGAATAATTTCAGGTCTCAGACTCATTTTGGGATTAAAATTTGGCAGCTCTTGCTACAAAAACACTACATGTGTTATCTGTGAATATGACTTGAGTCCTCACCTGAAAAGCCTCATCTGCTGCCACTGCGCCCTGCACTGGGTGGCTCACCAGGATCACCTGCTGGGAGGTGTTGGTGCTTTGACCAGGGAGGCCAGCGTCACTCAAAATGGTGGGGAACTGCTGTCCCTGTTGAAATACATTTCTCATTGTGGTCCAGGCGGAACAGGTTCATTCTGATAAAACTTCTACATTATTCAAATAACTGTCCCCAGTTTCAAAAATGTTTTTTTCAAGATTTTCACCCTTGGTTTTCTCACTGCTTATCTGCCACTATTAACCCTAGCAAACCAAAGAAAAGTGCTTCATGACCCTAAAATGATATTCCACAAATCCTGTAGGACACGGTGAAAAGTTTATTTATAAGATAAAATAGAAGTGATCTTTCAGAACTGTTTTCATCAGAAAGATTAGTTTATATCCTATTTTACATTATAATTCACATACAAGTAGATTACTTATAAAGGGGATGGCCCCATGTTGTATACTCTTGTCATATGTTAAGCTTTGAAAAGCTGACTAACAAAACTGTGGAAGTCTAAATGAATTTCCTTAAGTCAAGTTCTCTCATGGCACAAGGATACACATAGTTCAGACACATTTGAACTTCTGTCAACATTGGCATTTATAAATAATTTCACAAATGTCAGCTATTCCTGTAATTTCTGTAAATTGAAACAAGGCAATGGTTTGGACGGCACCCACACCTGGGGTGCGATGTTGAGAGTGACCGTGTCCAGGCTCCCAGAGAGCATGCCCTGTGTGTCAGCCAAGGTAAAGGTCATGCTGCCGTCACTGGCCACCCCTGAAGACGACATCACCAGGCCCTGGGAGGAAACGGCTGTCTGGGACAGAGATGTGGTGGCAGGGAGGCTGCTCTCTGAGAGGAGAATGGGCAGAACAGAAGCATTTGGTCTGGTGAGAGAACAACTAAAGAGAACACTCATGTTCAAATGAACCTTCCTCTACGTCTGCAAAAATGTCAATCGCTTTGTACTTATTTCTTCATTTGTTTAGTGTTTATGCAATCCATCAGAAAAGTGTCTGCAGTGCTGCACATCAAATTAAAATGAAGTGGCATTTAATTCATTGCTTCACAGCGCTTCTCTCTGTCTAATTTCACAGGTGGTAAACCTTCGATGGATGGATTTCAGATTCACGGCACCGAAGCGAGATGATGAAGGAGTCCCCCAAAGTTAGCCAACACATTTCTACTCACCTGCCATTCCAGTACCAGCTGGACTCTGAGGTAGAAGTCGGTTTCCTATAGTCAAGGCGCTGCTGCTGGCTTGTGTGCTCATTGGAGATGTCAGTCTTATGCTTCCATTCATCTCTGCCCCACCTGCTGCACTGTGCTGTGGCATAAGGTCCTGGCCTTTATGAAATTAAATGAGTAGACACATTATTAAAACACAATGTGCAGATTCTCCAAAGATAATGAATCTCATATCCCTTTTGGATGGCTGTTAAAAATCATGAGATATAATGAAAATGAAAAGGAAATTCCTGGAATCAAAATTTTTTTCCTACTGAGAAACATCTATGTGGATACAGCTGCAAACAGCTGATAGCCAAATGAAACCACATGGGGACCTGTGCAGTGCAAAAACAACATGCATGGCGTGCCACATCAGCAAAAAAGGACAAGTTTTGCAATGTCACTCTGCTTGCCAGACAAGCTCACAATATGTACCATTAAGATGTGTGTATAACAAAACACCGGACTAGTGATTTGTGAACGAATTTAAAAACTTAAGCAAGGAAACACCAGACTGCTATGTTTTGTGAACTGATCTAAAAACTTAAGTTGCATTGAAACTGTCTGTGTTGCAAGCTGTCTTGCAGCTCGGTGTACCCTTCCATTATATTCCTTAGCCCTCTAAGCTAATTTAACATGGATATGTTCACCCACCCAAACCAATAACAGAAAAATGTTGGTGCTCAAACATTCATTGTCTGTCTTACTACCAGTACCTTTCTATTCCTAAAAAATGTGTATCTCCACCCATGCCTATATGTCTCTATAAGCTGACCCCATTCTTTGTTCGGTTGTTAACTGAACTTACAAATATAGAAAAGTATAGTCTTGCAATCATATGGTCTAAATTTTCTTCAAAAGTTTCATCAGCAGTCAAAAAGATACCTGTTTGTTAGCTGTGTGGAAAACGAATGTGTGTCTTGACTGTGTTTGGAGGACAGAGTCCATGTGTTATGGTATTTTGAATCCTGTGTGTTTGGATGAATTGCACCACACCTGATATAGTGAGGGTGATCTCTGGTGGTTCGTTGGAGGCTGGGGTGGAGTCAGCACCAGATGCCTGGGCCAGCACCTGGCTGAGGCTTGAGTTGTTTATGGTCAGTGTGATCTCCTGACCATTGCTTCCAGTTGTCACCAGGCCCGGCGAGGTCATCACTTGGGCTAGATCGTGGGACCCTGGAAGCCAGCATCAGGGTATTAGAACCTCTGTCTCAAGACCATGGCCTTTATGCCATAAAATTTTAAATTCTCTGATTTTTTCCTTTGCAAAATTTTTCATGAAAATGGGACTCTTCTGTGGAATTGACATTCATTAACATGAATACTATTCATATCACTTCCTCTAATTTTGAGTCTGAAATGGCATAATTAAGAAGACTGCTAATTCCCAAATAAACACATAGCTAAACTTGAAAATAACCTACTAACTGTTTTGTGAAAATGGATGAATAACAGAAGAGTAAAATGGCTCCACATACCCATCATAATCTGTCATTCATATCTGTGAGTGGAAAGTTTTCCTTACAATAACAATAGACTAACTTCAAATAATTATTATTTGTTGTTTATAATTGTTCATCTGATAGCTGACAATATAAATAATAATAAAATATTTTTTTTCAAACATGCAAAAGACACTAACTTAACATTTTAAAAAGTTTTTAAGGCCAAAAACTTAAAAAAATAATAACTTAGTTATTATTTAGTTAGTTATTACTAACGCTTTTCTCAGAACTGACGTTCAACTTAAAAGTAAACAAATGTGTTTCACAACAGATACCAAACTCAGATGCAAACACACACACTTTAAAGTGATGCCCTATGAACAAATATTTCTCTAAATCTTTAATGTTCAGTTTCTGGAAACACATTTTTGTATGTTAATATCACTTATAATTACTTACTTTATAAATCAATAATAGCATTTGCTGCGAATGAAAACAGCAATACTGCTTTTAGGTCTAATGCTTTTAATCCACCAAGAACCACCACTTCTTGTCCTGTCATATGTGCACAGTTCAAATACTAGTAAAAGGTATAGTTCAGACATAGAGCTTACAATATCTGTGCCCTTTCTTTCATATGGCAAAACAGCCTACTTGAGTGCACTATGGTCATCAAATTCGTAGGCTGAAAGATGTTAAATCCAAAAGCTTGTATGGGTAAATCAAATATATTTAGAATAATATTGTGATATTATAGCTCGAGAAAACAACTCATTAATCATTAACCAAACTACTATTTCTTGTTAATATTGAGAAGTTTTATGTTTTCACCCACAGTGAAACATGGGTGAAACACCCAGTGTAATGAAATACTTTTTTTCCTATGTCATGTAACAAGTTTTAAAACTTTTAAGTCAAATATAGTATCATTGCCTTCACCTCATTTTTAATCTGATTTTAAGAATTTTTAATGTTTCTTATGATATTATTTTATAATAAAGATGGCTTACCTAGTTAGAATTAATGTGTCAGTTGCAGTCAAATACAAATTCATGTTACCCTATTTTCTGTTTTTTTCCTAGTGTGCTGCACTGTGTTAATTTATGGCTTAATTTTCAAGTTTGCGTTTTTTTTAATATATTTAGTCACAGATGCTAGAAAGTGACTTGCAGATTGCAGGATTTTTTCCAAGAAAAACCACGTACTGAAGCAGAATGGTTGTTCAGTGCAGCCCAATAATTACACAAAGCCTGGCTAATCTACAGCAGGTAAACAGAAAAAAGGAACAACAGTAAAACAGAGCAGTAGAGGAGGGAGTGTCACATTAGTACCCACCGCTGCTTGTGGTCGTGAGCACCGCATCCTGCTCAGCCAGGCTGGTGATGCCCATGTTGCCAGGGGTGCCTGGCGGCTGCAAGGACAAGCTGGTGAGCGGGTGGATGACTACGTTGGCGGGCACGGCCGAGTCACCTGCCATTAGGTGGGTGCCAGAGATTTGAGCAAGCCCTGTGTCTCCTGTGAGCTGGTGAGAAAGCAGATTCCCCTGCTGCAGTGTCTGCTGCAAGATAGTTGGATCAATCTGGAAATATCAATACAGAAATAACTATTACATGCATGTCTGGAAACCATCCATCCATTATCCTTAACCTCTGGTATAGTCAGGTTCACTGTGGTCTGCAGTGTGTCATAGAATAACCATGCACAAGTCTAGGAGATTATACCTCAAAATGCTGTAATACGTTTCAAACAGTAAATCCGGACCACAAAAATGTCAAAATGAAGAACTGTGACAGTGACCAAAAAAAGTGAACAATCTACTATTCATATACACTATTTGTTTTTCATCAGCCACACATAACAAATGAGAACATGCTTCAGGCAGTTAGGTATATTGCTGAATTTCATGTGAAAATGATACTGGTATAATTTAACGTTATAAAAGTGATTAATCAAAACGTAAGGAAGACAGCACAGTCACACAGGTGGGAAGGCATCATGATGACACATATTCACATGTACACAAGAGCAGTACACGATAGGACATATAGAACTACTTCGGAGAGTGCACTGAACGATGGGATATGCAAGAATACAGCATGATGGGACATGTAGGAGTGCACTTAAGCAGCATCCTCAACTGATGAGGGGCAAAGGCAGAACTGCACCTGCAGTGTGATGTTGTTGATGTTGCTGGTGTCTATGCCTGAGATCTGCACATTGGGGCACATCAGGTTGGCAGAGGTGAGCTGCAGGTGAATCCCCTCCAGAGTGGCCAGGCCGTCTGACAGAGACACCGTGAGATCACCACTGGCTGAGGAGAAATTACAGACAGCAGTTTTAACACGGGAGTCATAACAATAACACAAATGGATGGATATTCAGCTTCTTCATTTTAATGAATTCGCTAACATGATGAGTTCCTGAAAGTAAACTGATCATTTTTAAATTCATCCTTGTCACAAATTAAATGTTGAACTGCAGTCAAGATAATTTTTTTTTTTCCAAAGACTACAGCCAGTTTGTAGCACTGCATTAAGCCTATGATCACGATGATAGAAATAGTATGAAACTTGCACATACAAAAAAGTTCAAGTACATCATTGCACTGAGCGGTGCTCAATCAAAAGTGATTTAAGGGTCCTTAAATCACCGCCTCTGGAAAACTCCAGCGAAGAACTAAGTCAAAGGCAGGCAATTCATTCCTAACTGAAAATGAAAAGCATACTTGTCTTACTGCTTTAATAACAGGACACAGCCCTTGACTTTATGAACAAATTTTTGATCAAGCCTAGTCTACACTTCAGAGAAAGTTACACAACAAGGGACAAACTTTAGATCCAATGGAAAAAACTTTTCTTATTATAGCAGATGAGCCAGTACATGCATATTCTGAATCACTGAATCCAATCTTTTTATTCAGTATTACTGAGCACCTAAAGATTTGGGATATTCTTAGTTTATAATTTAACCTTCTTGCTTATAGAAGCATACATCATTTCTACTTTTTTCCACTTCTATGATGCAGAATTCCTTTTTTACAGCCCATTTTAAAAACTCAAAATCCATTATAAAGAAGATAAATGACTTTCTTGGGGTGGTAGAAAATTAACAAAATAGACTCATTTCTTAAAGTATGTCTACCCTTTTCCTTCCTGCAAAAATGGAATTGGATGTGATGTCTGCAGCCTAACACATTTGACAATCTAAGTATGAGCAGTAAAGCAAGAAGAAGAGCCACAAATTCATCAGCTCCTGACTCCAACTACTCCTCACTGTGCCACAGCAGGCAGGGCTACCCAACCACATTCACGCAGCTGCAACTGTCCCAGAAACCCTTCTAATTACATTATTACATCTCCTGTGATAAAATTAAAATCTCAAAACTCCATTCAGTCAAGCCTTGGGCAAGCATTAATTCACAGTGCACAACAGGTGGTATGGTGTTATTTTATTTGTACAGTCAGTTCTCCAATAGCCTACGTTTTAAAATAATTTGTTTCATAAATGATTGATAAATACGGGACTGATGTCAGTATAACCTAAAAGTTTGTTGCATTATGCACTAGTATACTGTGCCTCTTTTCTCGTTTTTTGGTGGGGTTTTTTTGCTAAACTGTCTTTTTTCCCAAAAAAATGAGTAAGAAAAGCAAAACGGATTTTTCAACAAAACATCCTAGTGTTAAAAATTCAGGTGGAGGCCAAAAAAGAGGTTTATCTAAAGGATGACACAATGTCTGAAATTATCAAGCATTTCAAAAAACATGTAATATCGTTTGAGTTGCTAGCATAAGTTTTTGAGGAGGAATAACCAGAAGTGCTACAAAATCTATTCAATTATCAATTTAACATGTCTTTCAACTGTATAAGTATTTTATTAGTACTTTTTTGAGTTTGGTAATGTTTTCGTTATAAATGTGCATTCATTCTTGAGTGGTTTGCCCCAACCCTATTTTCCGTGCAAGTCCTGTTTTATTTATTGCATGATTTTGCATAGCACAAGGATTTCTAGGAACACAACTATGGTGCTATAGGATAACTGACATGAATTTGCTGTGGGCTCCTGCTGAACCTAATTAAACAGCAAACTTTGCAATTTCGAAGGCATGATCGACAGTGAAACTTTGATACCCAAAAATTAGCATGCTGATAAAGAATTATATGGCCTCTGCAGCTATAGTAACTGCTCTGTTGTTATGTTCATTTAACACCTTTGTCGTCCTATGTTGGATTTGTATTCTTAGCTAATTTCAACTGTATACCCATCTATATAGCTGGGTAGATTTTACTGTAGCATTTTATTTTAAATACATTGCTCAAGGGTACTGCAGCAGGAATGGGTCTACAAATTCATGTCTGTTGCTTGTACAACGATGGCTCTAGCCACTGCATGGCTCACTGTGTTTATTTTTTTAGCTGATACTTTCATAGAAAATAATGTACAGTATTTAACCAACTAACCCATTTTTACTGTATTATTACTGAATTCTGAGTAAACAACTTGCTCTAGAATACTAAAGCAGCAGTTGTGTGTAGGGTGTGAAAGAGCAACCTTCAAGTTATGAGTCAATGTCCTCGACCGCTACACTACTTACTGGACAAGGAGGCAGGAAGGATAGCCTGGCCCACAACGTTTGGCTGCAGTAGGTTCTGCTCAAACTGGCCGTTCATCACAGGGTTGCTGGTGATGTAGACGGGGTCCACATCAGTAGCTTCAGTGGCCCCAGGCTGAAGCATGCTCACGGGTGGCAGGGGTTCAGTGGGCGTGGCCAGTGTTGGGCGGGTTTGCCGCTCAACCCCCTTCTTCCCCTTCTTGGCCTCCATGTTGGATTTGTAGTGGCTCTGGATGTGAGTCTTACGGTGGCCAGAGGTACGAAAGCGCAGCTCACAGAAAGGGCACTTGAAGGGCTTGGAGCCCGTGTGCAAACGCATGTGAACCTTCAAGCTGCCCTTGGTTGAGAAGCATGTGTTGCACATGTGGCAGCTGAACAACTTTTGACCTGTGAAAACCCATCAGGACCATCAAGAGGTAAATGAACATGATGAGGGCCCATGGACAATGAAGCAAAATGAATATGTTAACTGACCCATTGAAAATCTTTTCACAAAATCATTGTCATTTTCAAATTCCATTAAGTAACATAATTTATATGGCCATTGTGTGAAGATGGATGAATAACAGAAGAGTAAAATGACCCCATGTACCCACCATAATCTGTCATTCATATCTGTGAGCGGAAAAAAAATCTTTGTTGAGGCAAAATGGCAATTTTTGTTATTAATGGATGATGGCATCATATAAATCATAGAAACCAATTAAAGATCTTAACAAGGTAAGTCATAAATGTGTCATTTACCTTATTATTCAATTATAACAGATCAAAAACTGCCTTAAGGATGTCTGAAACCCAGCACTTAGTGAGGACGTATATTAAAAGAGTGGCAGTTAAGCAGAGTATTATTTCATCACGTTTTCAATAAATCTAAGACATATTGATTGACTTAGCACTTGGAAATGAAGCTAAATGACAAATAAACTGTAAAAGACTGAAAAGCTTAATAAAAAAGAACACATTTTGTAAAGGATCCACTTTTTAAATTAGGTAAAAGGAACAGGCTATAATAATTTCTAATGAGGTATTAGAGGTAAAATGGACCAAATCTAATTTTGATCTCAAATCTGACATTGGTGCCATGTGCACTGTGCTCCTCAGGTCAAGAACAATGGGCCTGACACAAGGCTTTACAAGTATGTACGATACAGTGAAGAGGAGGACAGGCAAAGGTGTATACCAGCCTGACCGTGATGGCTTTGTCTGAGAAACAGTGATCAAGAATCCAGGAGTACAAACCTAAGTGAGTCTTGACGTGGCAGTCCAAGGTGGACTTCACTGTGAAGCTCTTGCCACATTCCTCACACTTGTAGGGCCTCTCTCCTGTGTGGATCCGGATGTGTCTATGATAAGGACAAAGAGGGAGGCAAGGGAATCAGAGAGGCAGCTTCCAGCTTCATTCTCTTCTTTTCAGAATTAATACGCTTAGTTAATTCATACTTTACACTGGCAACAGTAAACAACCATATAGCTCATTTTTATGGCTTTATTTCCAGCCACACAGTGAACCTGTCAACAATATTCTCAGCATATTTAAAAAGCACTCCTTAACATGTCATGTGTTTGACAGCATTCTGAACTGGACACAATTCCTCTTAATGGAAGCAATTAAAATGGGTGAGGGGGAGGAATTACACAGCACTGCTGAACCAAATAATACTTGAAAGGCCAGATCAATCACTGGGCTTTCCATTATTTTTCAGGAAAACAGCTGTGATAAAGCAGCACTTGTGCCAATTATTGATAACAAAGAGGGATTAGTAAGAGCTCATTATTGCGTCCAATTCAGCAGAACAAATTTAAAAGGGAAATTTGACTAAACTATGCTGGTAGTGTAGTAAATTCTAGGAGGACCCAACTTAATTCTGTGTGGTAAACATATAAAGTTAAATGACAAATAAAACTGCACAAATAAAACTGGTTTTGACACAAAACCATGTGCTACAAAAACATTGTTTAGGATCTAGGCAGCATTAAATAAATGCAAAAATGCTCTCTACTAAACTAACTTTATTACACTGAAGGCCTGATTTTCTAAAAAAACATTATGCATCTCAATACATATGATTTCAGAACTTGACTGCTCAGAAGGATTTTTTTCTTCAAAAAAATTCTTTAAAAGTCAACCCTGTCTTATACTGATTTACTAATAAGCCACGGTACAGGTTAGCAGCAATTCATATATTCTAAATCTATTACTAGTAACCCCCCTTTACAGTGGAATTTCAAATTAAAGCAGAAAATGAAACGGATACAAGAAATAATATAGAAATAATAACACTGTGTTCCTACCCCCTTCCACCACAAGGAAAAGCATCAATAATGCTGAATTTTAAAGAGCCCCTCCCCCTTCTCACCGCACGAGGTCACTGGGCTTCTTGAAGCTCTTTGGACAGTAGTTACAACGGTTGGCAAACTTGGGCTCCGCCTCCAGCTCGGCTGTCTTGTCCTTCATCTCACTGACACGGTCCCGCTCGGCAGCCGACTGCACAAGCACCTTCTCAGACACAGAGGCGTCGTCGCCGGGCTCGTTCCGGGCCAGCTCTGCTGCCTGCTCCTCGGTGAAGGTGATGATGTCGGCACGGGTGCGCTTTGGCGGCGCCTGCTCAGTGGTCTCCTCATCATCTGCGTTCTCATCCAGGGCTGAGATGGGTGAGAGTGGTTAAGGTGAGGACCCAGCTGGATGCATACTGCAGCAAGGCCTCAGCTATCGAGTTTACAATACAAAGTTTATATCCTTAACCACAACAACACCTCCCACCTGAGGAAAAGTGATGCTGACGTTCTATGGTTTTCATCATGCAGTCAGATTTGTAAATGACATTTCCAATTGGCCGGGATGTCATGGTTGCACAGTTCATAAATCAATTTATATTGCAGTCTGCACTTATTGGATTTGCCCCTTAAACTAAATCTTCTATGAAACTACCCTATAGCACTTTATTATTTTAGCATTTCATATTCAGAAGCCACATACCTTTCAGCCAAAGAAAATAGACATTTTTCTAGAGGGTCACTAAATGCATAGTGTTATTTCATACAAGATTAAAAAATCCTCATTTAGTGTCAAAACAAAAATAATTTTTTGTTAATGCTGCCAGGGGCACACTTACATAACTAGTTCGCTAAAAAAATGCAGACGATTTCTTTTACCCTGCAGGTTAATTGTACAGCTTTGTTCAGCCTAATAGGAGCTTTAAAACTTTGTTGTAGTTCACTTTCTGCAGAAGAAAGTTAAATCTCTCATTTCTGTTCTGGTGGTCTAAGTTCAGATCTTTTCTGCGTGTTACAATCCATTCCCTCATTTAGCCTTCTGGTACTACTAGCTGAGATATGAGAAGCCCTTAAAGTAAATGGCATGAGGCACCTGTACCTCTAGCTGCCATCTCATGGTCTTTCTTCATGTGCTTCTTGCAGTGCTGATTGGTGCGGAATGTCTCTGTGCACATGGGACACTTGAAGGACTTGCTGTCTGTGTGCATGGCCATGTGGCGGTTCAGGCTTCCATTGGTAGTGAAGGAGGCATCGCACACGCTACAGTGGAAGGCTTTCACACCTGGGATGTAACAGACTGGACTCAGCACTCCACACTGCTGCGATGCCATTCCCAGAGTTCCAAAATTTGAAATAACACTGGTTAAATATGTAAAATAAACCATACCAGTGTGTGTGTTGAGATGGGATTTCAGCACACCCGCTGAGACAAAATTGCGGCCACACGTGTTGCACCTGTATGGCTTCTCCCCAGTGTGGGAGCGCACATGCTGCTTAAGGTGGCTCGACTTTTTAAAGCGCTTGCTGCAGTAAGTACATCTAGAGAGCAAAGAAACATGTTACAGAGCATCTAAGAGACATCAGGGTCAGTAGCTGCCATAGTGGTTAAGACTGTTTTGTTGGAACATGAAGGATTCTTCTTCTGTGCTACCTTCGATAAAGATAATAATAATAATATCAACAACAACAACAACGAGGAACCAGTGTTAATTTTTCAACTGCTGTGAGGACACAACTCGTGTGCTTCACTCTGAAGTGAGTGAACAGAGCAATGTGCAGTCAAACACTAACCTGTAGACCCTCCTGCTGTCCTCGTCACTGTCCTCTGTAAATTCCTGGCTGTGGGTGGGCAGCTGGAGCTCAGTCTGAGGTCGGTCCTGGAGCAGGCGACTGGGCTGCTACAACGAGGCCGCATTACAGGTGGTGTTATTTTAAGTGTCTGCCTTTTGTCACATGAGGAAAGGACAAAACACTGCATAGCTCATAGTGTGACTTTGCTGTGATTATTGTGACTGTACACAGCTGATCCAAAATTCAAATGAAAATTCAAACAAATACTTTGCACTAGACCTTTAATTAGTTTCTTATAAAATTACATTATAAAAATATGAGTAAATAAGGAACCCTTCAGACAGGTGAATGGTAGTAGACATGAGTCAGAGTCTTGTTACTTACCACAGTGTCAGTGCTGGATACCTGTAGCAGGTTCTGAGGGTGGTAGCTGGAGGAAAGGGCCTGTGACTCCAGGGTGCTGGAGTCCTGCAGTTGCTGAACCGTTGAGAACTGGGGTTGTTGGGTGAATCCATCTGCCATCGGGAAGCCTGCAGTATCACACACAGGAGAAAACAAATGCATAATCATATAAAAAGTGCAACACCGATCCAGGAAATCTGCTGTGACTCTCGAAGAACTCGTTCCTTGTGGGCTTGGTCTAGGCTCAGTAAGCATCACAGAGAGAACATATCCCGTAATATCATAGTCACTGCTTGTGGTAGCAAGACTCCATGAACAGACCACAGACCAAAGGCATACACACAGCACATATTTTAGTCAAGATTTTTTTTCAGCTTTATGCTTAACACATAACCTGTGAGGTATGAAAGTGTAGACACTCCAAAAACACCAAAACATCTTTACTAACTAAAAACATAACTGGAAGCAGTGGGAATCATCTTGTGCATCAACTTCAACCCCACACTGTTTATTAGAAAACGCTTGTACTGTGGGGCTATTCTGCTACTACAGACATGGTAACGAAAGACAATGTATAACTCAGAATTGGTACTGTGTGCAATTGAGTCACTATTTTTCCATGCTCCAGCTGCAATATATATTCAAAGTTTTAAAGAGCTGCATAGTGAACACACTCTCCTGCCTTTCCCTCTTATTGAGAGGCACAAAGTGACATGAAAAAAGTGTGTAGAAAGTGTACCTCCGATTACTTCCTGGAAAAAGTTATTCTGGGCTTCTTTTGGCAAGGCTCATAATATGAAAGAGAGACCTGTAGCCTCTGCTGAGAGTGAATGACCCGCTAACGGTATCACAGTCAGAACCACAGCAGAGTGGGAAAGGAGTGCAAGGCACAGACACAATGGTTCAGGTAATATGTGCTTAATTGTCAATGGAATGTGTGCAAAAAATGGTTACAGCAGAGGACAAGAAGCATGCAATGTTTAACTGGTTATCACAAATATGGAACATGGAGATTTGTGACCATTTTAAAAGGCTGCACGTGAAGACATTACAACCTACTGGAAAGATGTAATTGTTGACATGCATTTGGCTGGCTCTTCATACACAAAGGCTGAAGAAATTGTCACCATGTCACAAGGAGCTATCTCAAAGGTCATGTTAGCCCAGTAAAGAAAGGCAATAGATAGAGGCACACATCATCTGGTTTTCAGTGTTGTAGAGTACATGTTGGGGGAGAGCACCCATTTTTTCCATGGCACCACAGCTGCCAAACCTGGCACAGAATTAGGGAAAAAAGACAAAAAATTTCCAAGATGCAACATTTCTTTTACAAGGTGTACATCATCAGGGTGCTGGAGGAACACGATGAACAAGATTAAGTCATCCATCCTTCCTGGCACCATATGACCAGAACGTAATAACACAGAAGACGGATGCCCTTGTTAATATTATTTTTGTTATTGTTGTTGTTTTCGCCCAAAAAAGGTAGAAAAGCGAAAGAAGAAGTACAAAGGGCTCGAAAAGTGCATATGATAGAAGTGAAAATAGAAATAATTATAAGAACTGAAACTGGTGAACATCTTAAGGAGATTGGTCTGGTTATGTACTTCATCTACTATTCAAACACTCCACCCATCAAAACTCAGCAACTGATCTGGCCAAAAAAAGTTCTTTTCTTGACTCAGTGAATACAGTAACAGTTCTTTACAGTAAATTACCTTGTTCATTTTAAAATTCTAAGATTAAAGTTGTTGTCTGGACATACATTTTAACATGAATTTCATTATTCAATGTTGCTTTTTGAAATGTACAGCAAGAAACATACCCATTAATAACTTCATGAAGTGTTTGATAATTAATTGGTTTTCAAATATTTCATATCATGCTGTAATCATTGGTTGATAGTTATATTGGTGTTTTACAATGTTTTTTGAAATATTTGAGGAAAATTGTTTTGGGTTTTTGGATAGGGTAGCAAAGCATTATTATCATTTTTCCCATTTAAAAAATAGGCTTTTGGTATCCAAAATTTCAGCTTCTGGACTGTGTCAAGGAATGGATTAATTTTTCTAAATTGAGAGATTGGTGTTTTATTATTAATTATTAACTTAACACATTCATCCAAGGCAACTTACAATTTTTTATAAGCAATTTTACAATGTTTTATGCATTTATACAGCACAGTATTCTTAATATATAAATTCAGGGTAAATAGCTAGTACTTTAATTCTAACTGCTGTGACACCTGCTGCCCCCCTTGTGTCTAATAAATAGTGCCTGTGGGATGGTCACTTGTCAGTAAAACCATTAACAACTTCTTTAATGGTTGCTGTGCCCATCAGTATCTAATCTACTTTAAAGAAATATGAATCTCTGGTGCCAAAAATAGTCTTTATTAGCAGCATGAGGTGTGGAAAAGTTCAGATAGCAGCACTATGACTAACATTGTAAACAAACAATGTAAACTGTTGGCTGGATCACTGTGAGCAAAGCAAACACACAGGCACGTCCATACGGCTGACCGTAATTGGCAGTGTAACGCAGCAATAAATCACTGTTACCTTGTGTTAGTGCCTGCTGGTCAAACGATGGTTGGGGAAGCGTCTGCATCTCAAACTGGCTAATGTTCTGAGGCAGAGTATGCTGGGATGTCACAAGAGTGTCTGAAGCCATTGGATGATGAGAAAAAGAGAAAGAATGTGGTCATACACAGAAAGCAACAAGCAAGTTTACCTGTGCACAACTTATTTGAATTTGAAAACAATAGCTGCTCCTAACAGCTCTTTAACAAGAAAAAACCAACAGAATTTTAGTGAAGACAAAAAATTAGAAAAAACTTAAACGATCATTGATGCTGATGCTTTAGTACAGGTGAATAAATCTGTGAAGTTCTACAAAACTCAAGGCCACTTCCATCACTTTAAATAGACTGTGTCAAGGGCTACTGTCCAGATGGTGATGCTAAAAGTCAGTGGTCCTATATTCTGTTCTCCACCTCCTGCAATATGGACTCTAAATAAACTCAAATTCACTTGCATCATCAGGACCTTCCAAGGTCATAGAGATAATTTCTAAAAACAACCATTAAGCTCTATATTTGTTTTTTTCTGTCAGGATGGCATTGAGCTCTTATTGTCCAAGGGGTACTTATGGGGTATTTATGCTATTATTTATTTTTTATTTCTTTTTATTTATTTTTTCATTCGTATATGTTTATTTAAATGTAATATTCAATTACTCCATGGTATTTCAGTGTCTCTATCAATACATTATTGTGCTGTCACTATGCTATTATATGTAGCTTTGAGCAGCATCCTTCACAATCCATACAGATCTCACCTAAACAGCTGATGAAGATGACAGAACTGTCTGCATCAGCCAGCTCCAGACGACCCCAGTTCCATGTACCCCATGACCGTCTCTGAGATTCCAACAAACACAACTGCCTCTTCAAACTCTCTGATACCCACAGGTTGACCTCATTGTTTCTCTATCAGTCAGTGATGACAGGGAGCTCACTTCTCCCACAGTATTGTTGCAGTTTTGCAGCTATTTCTGACCCAGCTCACATGCATGCAATCAGATCAGTGGATGAGTCCATCCAGATCCTTAATAACATAATCTCCTTTTCCATGGTCACATTCCATCACAATGTTGTCTAATGGAGCTATTTAAATTTTGTGCATTTGAAGTTTTGATGGCTTTTCTGGCTTTTCATCCGAAAAGTGAAGACAATCACTGGAAAAGTCAGCAGCAACATTTTGCTTTCATCTCCCTTATGTGGGTGACATCAATTTTGACTCAAGTACCCTTTCCTTGAGCCTGGAGGGGGTTATATCTGCAATGACCTTTACTGTAACGGCAGAGGAATTTATTCTTACATACAAATTAGCCTGGTGAGGCATATTTTAGCAAACAATAGAAACTTTCACAAAATGGCATAAAAAGTTTCTTTTTAAGGCTGTACAATGGAGTACCTCCTCTGTAAATATTCAATATTACAATAGAGTCAATAAAATATATTCAAATTTAGCTGGTGTCTTTGTCCAAGAAGAGCTGAGAAGACATGTTGTCTTATTTTCTGGTCAAATGTGTTATTAAATGACCTGTGAACAAAACAAATTCCTAGCAAGCGTACTGACCTTTGACTCATACTTTATAGAAATGACTGCTAGGTTGAAAAGGCTGCAGAGTGGCTCACCTTCTTCCTGCACCAATGGCTGGTTAGTCAACTGGGTCTGTAGTGTCCCCTGCTGAGAGCTGCCCACCACCTGAGCCTGGGCCAGGCCTAGCATGCCTTGCTGATCGGCAGAAGGCTGCTGCAGCGCATCAGTCTCTATTTCCACCTGGATTGTTGCAGCCTCTGTGACTCCTCCAATGGCACTGTCCAGGGTCTGGGTATCTCCAGAGGCTTGTTGCTGATGCAACTGCTGGGCTAGCTCATACCTAGCAACATTTGGAAAAAGGGATGCCTAGGAGGTCTGTCTTTAATGAAGAGTTCCATCATTTGAGAACTCAAAGAATTCCTATGTCATACACTTGTTCTAAATCAATATTCTTGAGTTGCCCTATGTTGCTCAAAGTCCCCAGCTATAATCTGTTCAAATGAAGTTTTCATGGCCTATCCCAATGCACAGAGTGAAGCACCTCTATCAGAATAAGCAGTAACACCATCAGTAATAAAAACGAGAGAAAAACAACTGTGAATTAACTGTAGATGGAAAGAAGCCTGCAGAAGCGCTAAAATATAGGCCAGCAGACAACTGCACAAACCTGTGTGTCTTCATGTGTTTACGGCAGTTGGAAGATGACTTGAAGGTCTTCTGGCAGTATGGGCACATGTAAGGGCGCATGTCGCTGTGCGTGGTCATGTGACGCCGCAGGCTACCACTTGTAGTGAAGGTGTTGTCACACATCACACACTTGTAGGCCTTGAGGCCTGAGTGCGTGCGGATGTGTGACTTGAGCACACCTGAGGAGGCGAAGCCCTTGCTGCACTGGCTGCATTTGTATGGTCTTTCACCTGTGTGGGACCTGCAGAATAGGACTGCAAGGTAAGCAAACAGGACAACTGGGAAAGTATAAGTCAGTCCCAAATTTTTACACATACTGTCACCCTGGGTACCTTCATGCCCCACAAAGTCCCCTTAAGTCACCCTGAGTCTCTTTGTGCCCCTCTTATCTTTCTGAAATGACATGAGTCACTCTTTCTCCCCTTAAGTAACCGTGAATTTTTCTGAGTTCTCCTTAGTTTCCCCATGTCTCTTTAAGTCCTCTTCAGTCACCCCAAATTTCTTCAAGATCCCCAAACTTTCCTGAGTCCCCATGAGTGCCTTCAAGTCATTCTGGGACCATGTGAGTTACCCAACTCTTTCTAGGTTGCCTGGAGTCCCTACATGTCTGCTCAAGTTGCCTTGGGTTACACTGAGACTCTTTGAATTCCTCAGGGTCTTCTTGAGACATCCCAATCCCACCAAGTCACTAAAAGCATTTTATTTTGCCGAAATTTCTCAAATCCCTGTGAAATTCCCAAAGTTCCCTGCGGGCTTTTTAACCTTTGAACAAGGGCATAAGCCAGCTGAGGGCTCCAGCATAAAAGCCCAGACTTCATTTAAGTACACAAGTGGTGCATACATTTTAACCTTACCTCAGTGAACTCACTGATGTTAGCATGCACAGTGCTGCCAGTGACAAACTCTAACCGTGAATTTCGTTCAATACCTTTTCGTATATGCTTCAAAGACATCAAACCTGAAGCAAAGCTTTCAACATTAAGTATTCTAAAGTCAAGGATGTTTTTATGCAGCAGTGAAATCATCTTCCTTTACATTTCAAATAATGAAAACCTAAATAACCACACGTGGAATAGATATGATACGAGTTCCAAAAAATGAAAAAATGTCCTGGAAATTTCTAAAACATGCCTACAAAAGCCATTTGAAAATAAAAAAATAATGAGAATGGTGGGAAAGTAAAACTAGCAATTTAATTACATAACAGGGGGCGTGTGTGAAATGTAGCACTATTTGTGTCGATATTTTCATCATATCCTCTTACCTTACATGCTGCTTCAAGTGGCTGGATTTCTTGTAGGCACGGTTGCAATAGGGGCATTTGTATGGCCGGTCCGAAACCATGATGTCTAGGTATTGCTGCATTGAAAGACTGTTGCGTGGGTTCTGGTTTTGGACAAGACCTGTGAACAGAACAGACACACCAATGAGAGCGGTTCCTTAGGACCCAAGTCCTGCACAGCAGACCCCCGATAACGTCTGTACCTACCAATAGCTACAGCTTTATCAACTTCTTCAGTTAAAAATACAGCAGTTTAAATCGGCAAAACTTCATCTATGTAACTGTTATAAATTGTTGACTACACTGACTCTTCGTCTTACAAACACACCTGATACTGGAATTATGTTTGTAATCCATTTTGCTTGTAACTCCAAAATCACATTTACTATTAAGTCACAATTATAATCAAGCTTATAATACAGATATCTTTTAACCTATTCACAAGTTAGGCTCTGTAAAAAATTACTGCTAACATAAAGAAATACTTTGCATATCCTTATTAACTTTTAGCTATACTGAATTGAGGAAAAAATTTCATATTAAATCTAAAATATCTTCTCTCAACAATATATGTCATGAGTCATGAAAGACATGAAAAGCTGTTATAGACTGACAGTTACAGTGAACTACTAATGAGCTACAAGCTGAATCTTATGACACTACATTTGAATGGGTGACATCTGGGGGTCTTACCCATGTCCGTAATGAGGATGGGCTCCTGCAGCGGGATGTCTGATAGAGGAAGGCTGTTCTTAACCACCCGCACCCTTTGGGACTTGCGTGGGAACCTCTGCTTCTTTTGCTGGGTGCTCTTGAAGTGAGAAGCCATGTGGGTCTTCCTGTGGCCAGACGTGCGGAAGATCTTCTCACAGTGTGGGCACGGGAATGGACGTGCGCCTGGGAGAGTGGGGGTGAGGTAGCACTCAGGTTAAAACTGGCTCCTTACTTGACAGAACCATCACCAGTGGTAAGCCGCATCATTTTTGTTCCTCACTGTGGACATTAGAAACATATAATCAAACTGACTTTGATTTATGATTTAGTATCTGATTATAACAATGAAAGAAAAAAAACTAGTTCTACATATTTCAACTACATTTTCAAGTCCACCCACTGTGTCACAGTCAATAAAAGCTTAAGATATGGCTTCATCCCTAATTTATTCACAGTTAAGCTCTGTTAAAAACATCACATAAAGTAAAACAAACTGAAAATTTGCTGTAAGGCTTTTATTAATGTATTCTCTTTTAATAAATAGCTCATACAGTGCAATCCCCAGGATGAGAAACTGGGTACCTATATAATAGTGATATATAAATAGACATAAAATATTTACTTAAAAATTTAATAGTGATTTAATATGATTAATGTAATGGGGGAGCATGCAGCACTGGTGCCTCACAGCTCCTAGACTGTAGGTTTGGGTGTGCAGCTGAATCTGGCTCAGCTGGTGTAGATTTTGCAGGTTCTCCCTGTGTTTGAGTTTCTTTTCCACAGTCCAAGGATATGTGTTTCAGGTGAAATTGCCCAGAGTGTGTCTCTAAGTCAATGTATGTGATTGTCCTGCGATGGACTGGCATACTGTCCAAGGTGTAACCTGCCTTACACTTTTTTCCAGGATTGGCTCTTGGACACCATGACCCTAATATGAGGACACTCCTCTGGACATTGTGCCCTGTGAAATGCCACTAACCCACCATTACCCCCGAGCAGGAGACATGTCTGGGACGCTGATCTGATAAAGGGCTCGTTCTGTTTTTCTCTGAATGCTTGTGTTTTGAAATGCTTTTCAAAGAGAATACTGGCAGCAAAGCACATTCCCATGAGACACCTGACCCTCACATCTGCCTTTCTTCTGTCAAGCACAATTTTCATATGAAAGCTTTCTGGTGGAAACTGATGTAACCTTTGTAAAATGTCTGTTTGAGAGTTTCTAAAAGGTGTTTTGTGGGGGTTTCAACCTGTAACCTTGATGCACATTTATCCTGATTGGCTTTTATAGTCTTAATACACACCTCAAAAGCAACCAGGTGGTACAGAAACCTGGCACTTCACACCTAAATTGGCCTTTTGCTTATATGTTCTTCATTTGAAAAACTGCTAATTAGAATATAGGTGAATTAATCCATAAAGCAGAAGCTGATCAACCCAAATCTGAACGTGTGATTCTAATAAACATTTTATTATACAAATTTGGAATATAATTCAACTGCACTGAACTTTAGCACTAAAAATTTATGAGCTTTTTTATTAATGTGCCTTGGATAAGTATGACTCCACGAGACTCTGCATCTCTGAAACAAGCAGGTGGACTGATATTAGATTTGTCTTTTTCAAGCAATCAGTAATTAAACTGACAAGCTGTGAATATAATTGTCGAGTTCGTGTGGGTGTTTCACTTAGACAAGATGCTAGTTGACAGGAGCCGGCTGAGTGTGAGCTCACCTGTGTGCAGACGCATGTGCACCTTCATGCTACCCGATGTGGAGAAGCACTTCATGCAGCTCTGGCACTCAAAGGCCTTGATGCCCGTGTGGGTTTTCATGTGGGCTGTGAGTGTGCTCTTCACAGCGAACGCACGGAAGCACTGCTTGCATTTGAAGGGCTTCTCGTGTGTGTGGATGCGGATGTGGCGCACCAGGTCGCTGGGCTTCTTGAACTCCTTGGGGCAGTAGGGACACACATGCCACCGGACGCCATTCTCCTCGCGGATAGAGCCTGCAGTGGGTACAGTGACTCATATAAGATCACACAGCAAGGCTAGATATAGACAGCATGGTGATTCAGCTGTGCAGTCAGAAGTAGGTTTGAATCTGGTTCAGTCTGACTTGAGTTTGCATGTTCTCCCCATGTTTGTGTTGGTTTCTTAGGGGTTGCCATGTTTCCTCCCACAGTCCAAAGACGTGTGTTTCAGGTGAATATGGTACTGATTTTCCTTCCTTCAGCAACCATACTCAAAAAATATTGAATATTCAAAGAAAAGAATATTTTGCAGGAAAGAGATTTATTTGCTTTGTAGCAATGACACTAATCCCTCATCACAATCTCCCACCTGGCATCTGCACGTGCTTCTTGTAGATGCTCCTCTTTCCTTTGCGATTGCCCTTATCCAGAGTGGGCACCTTGCTGGGCTCCAATGGGCTGGCGGAGGAGCCACATACTGGGCCCTCTCCACCCTGGCCCTGAGAGGCCACAACTGACTGGGGTGCTGGCCTGTTCTGGGTGTGAGATTGCACTGGGATGGTGCTCAGTCCACTGTTCTCCAGGGCTTGCTGTGAAAACAGTCAGAATGCATCAGTACTGACCCAGTTCCAGTCTGGGCACAAAGTCGCAGCCCAAACACTGACCACTGCACTGATGCCCCCATTCTCTAAAGGTACCAAATCCATCTTGTCAGCCCTTCCTACTTCCCTTCATACTCTCCCACTGCCTACAGCAGTGAAGATTTATTGTGCTGACTGTTTTTGTTCTTTGAACAATCTGACTCATCAGATGACATGTCCCACAAACAAGAGCATTTCCACCAGCACACTGTAAATATGACGTCTGAAAGTGTTCTGCCTAAGCTTGTTTTTTTACAGATCTAAGAAAAAAGGTGGAAAACATATCTTTGGAGACCAACACTGAGCTTCGGTTGGACTATCTCAGGACAAAAATAAATCGTTGCTCTCCCAACGAGAGGGAAGTGCCTTTGTTCTTATGCAAGAGGGACAAAAGAGCACAACTGCTTTCATAGAAAAGCAAGGAGAGACAGACCAATAGTTCCTTTTTAGCAAAAAAGACAGGGATGCCCTGGCTGGACTGCTCAACAGAGGAGATACCTGGAGGATATCCTGGTTGATGGTGTTCTCCATGGGCATGGGTTGCCCTGTCGGCTCGGTCTGGGTAGTCTCCCCAGTCACCTGTTCTGACAGCTCCAGCAGCTGTTGTATGACATCTGTCACTCCCTCCACTCCCTGGGGGCCCTGGGCCACCTCCCCTGACTCCTGAGATGAGAACAAAAGAGAGGACAAGAGGGTCAGGCAGCAGGACAGTTTTTGTTTCCAGCACTGAAAACCAGTGAACCAGTTTTAACCAATGAATGTAACATTTACATGGTTTGAATATTAAGCTACTTATAGTGATTTAACCCAGTAATACAGAGGGTAATTTTTATGTATCAGTTCAAGATAAACACCTTGCATAAGGGTACCATGGCAAGACTTGAGTCCTTCAAAGTTTAAGTTGGCAGTTCTAACCACTATTCCACCTACTCCCACACTGTTTAGTGAGTGGTATTACAGAACGCTTATTTCATTCTTATACCTCTGGCCACACATGGACGACTCAGCATGAGGGTAATGGGCATCTGCCTCCATACAACCGGGAAGGTAGTCTTACCTGCGGGTCAGGAGGACCGTCCACAATGGACATGTGCATCTTGCTGGTGTGAGCATGGAGGCTGCCAAGTCTCTTAAACACACAGCTGCAATCGAGGCAGGGATAAACGGGGACACCCTTGGACTGAAAGTGCAAAAATACATGCACAAAACTTTGTCATGGAACAAATGAAAAGGTGGTACTTTTGTCACAGTATACAAAGGTGTCATAGACAGAAAACGATTCAGTTACAAAATTAGATTACGCTTTCAAATCCATTAAAATAATCAAATACAATAGTTCCTCCAATTACAAACATAACTGGGACTGGGCATCTATTGCAACTGGTTTTGTTCATAAGTCCAAAGTCACATTCACTACAATAGTAAGTTACAATGAATAAAACACAATTATATAGGTATTACATGACTTATTGACAGGTTAGGTTCTGTATATAGCCATAAACAAATAAAAATATTGTCAAAGAATTTTTTCAGCAAACAAGCAAACATTGAATTTGAACCTAACCTGAGAGAATTGAAAATAAATATGCTTTCTATCCACAAACTCATGTTCAAAACCAGTTCTTGACTGAGGTATCCCATAATCATGTGCAGTGTACTTCATCTCATTACTGATCACCAAAACTCTTTAACATTGAACACAATCTGTAAACACTGTGAAAACGAGTTGAAGTAATCCAGTCTCTCAGCTCCTTTTTGGGTATGTTTTATTGCCACCTACCAGTTGGGTCTGTAAGTACAGGATACATTCAGTCCACAAAAAACATAAGTTGGAGAAAATGCAATGTGAAGGAATGAAGAAAATAAAACAAAAAATAAATAAAGTGGAAAACATACCATCAAAAAATCTTAAAAGTACAACTCATAACATGAGGAACCAGTGTATACCCTACAGATGTAGACAAAATTATTTGTACTCTTGCATTTTACTCAAATAATGCACCATTATCCTGAAAAGTATTGAAATTAAAAGATGTCTTTTCATCCATCCATACATAGATTTCTTTGGTTTGCAGTGGAACAAAACAAAAAAGCTGTGAAAATAACTACTTATTCTCGACATTCTAAAATGGCCTGGACAATATTATTAGTGCCCCTTTAAAAGTAATTGTATTATAGTGATACTTCATGCAGACTATTCGCCTTTAAGTTATATCACAGGTGTCTTTAGTCTTATAATCACTCGTTCAGCAAGTTTAAATGCAGAAAATTCTTCACTCTGCTATTTTGTGTCACTGTGTGTATCACACTAAACGTGGCAAAGAGAAGGAGAAGCAGAGTTGTCTGAGGATGACAGAAAAATTGTAATAGCCAAGCATGGACAGTGTGAAGACCATCTCCAAAGAGCTTGAAGTTCCTGTGCCTACTGTTGCCAATATTATCAAGAACTTTAAGGCCCATGGGATTGTAGCCAACATCCCTAGACGTGGCTGCAAGAGGAAAATTGACTCAAAATTGAAGAGAAAGAGGGATTGAAAGGTGGCGAAAGAACCAAGGAAGACATCAAAACAGATCCAAGCTGACCTTCACAGTTTCAAGTCACACCATCTGTCGTTGTCGGAATAAAAATGGGCTCCATGGTAGAAGACCCAGACATACAAAAAAGCCCAAATAAAGTTTGCCAAAATGTATGTTGACAAGTCACAGTCTGTCTGGGAGAATGTCCTTTGGACAGACAAAACAAAATTTGAGTTTTTTGGTAAATCATATCAACTCTGTGTTCACAGAAAACAAAACGAAGCTTTAAAAAAAAAACACTATCCCTACAGTGAAACACGGATGGCTCACTGATGTTTTGGGGTTGCGTTGCTACCTCTGGCACTGGGTGCCTTGAATCTGTGCAGAGCATAAAATCAGAAGACTATCAAGGCGTTTTAGAGCAAAACATACAACCCAGTGTCAGAAAGCTGTCCTCCAGCAGGATAATGAACCAAAACATACCTCAAAAAGCACCCAGAACGGATGAAAAACACTGGAACATTGAGAAATGGCCTGCAATGAGTCCTGATCAGAATCTCATAGGACACCTGTAGAAAGAGCTGAAAAGCTCACCTGGGAGAAGTCAACCATCAAACCTGAGAGAACTGGAGCAGTTTGCTCAAGAAGAGTGGCCAGACTACCAGTGGAGAAGTGTAGAAATCTCTTCCAGAGGTACAGAAAGCACTAGATTGCAGTTATTGTCTCCAATGGTTGTGCTACTACACATCAGGTTGAAGGTACCCATATTTTTTCATTTGTTTTATTTTTAAAATAATATGTTAATTCATAAATCTAAAGCAAAGATCCTGCTCTATTAAATGTGAAATAAAGAATGGTGGATACCAAATACTTTTGTTTCAACTTTTTTGGAAAAAAGTGGAAGAGTACCAATAATTTTGGACACATCTGTAGATCTCACTATTTTTCTCTTGCTTTGACACACTGAGAAGACATGAGCAGAACAACACGCTTTGGATCTGAGTTTGTGGGGCATCTGACAGGTTTCTGAATATACAGCGAATGTCACTTAAGTGAATAAAGTGTTTTTGAAGCACTTGCTTGAGGAAGTGGTGAATCCAATTATGAATGAAAGTGTTGAGATCTTCTGAGATATTGGTGGCCTGTGAAGGTCACAGCTCCCCATTTCTGTTACAGGCAGCCATGATGAACAGACGTACAGATGTACCATGCAGCACATCAGAATACTTATATCTACTACTGTTGTAAATCATAACAGCACAACTCCACAGGCAACCCCATGTGTACACAGCATGAAAAAATGTAAAAAGCCAAGCAGGACATGTTAAGAGCAGAAGGAATAAGCCAGTAAATTACAGAACGTGCAATAATAGGCAACGACCCACAGTGAACTGATCATCTGCACAACTGCAAAAAAACAGGCAAAGTATTTCCAGTGTGGTGGGAGTTTACTGCTGCCCGTACAGTGCAGAGGCTAAGCTGTTCAGTACTGAGCACTCAAAGGCCTCGACTAGGGATTAATGTTATAAATAACAAAACCTGCAGGCCAAAACCCACAGGGAAGCCTGCTCTGGATTCCTGAAGCTCATCTCTCATTGGTGGCAGCATAATTCGGAGGACGCAATGCCAGGAGATTGAGTCCTCGGCTGGGAAACACCTGTCAATGCTCAACTGTTTTCTTTCTTTCTTAGTTAACTATTTTGTTTTACAAAACACTTGATACGTACTGTATTATTCTCCTTGATTGTGACAATAGGCCTCAGCTCAAAGCTCAGTGTCAGTTTAAGATCCAAACATTATTTTTGAAAGAACTACAATCCTTCCATCCATTATTAATGCCCAGTGTGGGAATGCTGTGGTCCAGAGCTTATCCCACAATTTAGGGTGTG
This sequence comes from Arapaima gigas, assembly GCA_900497675.1. NCBI lineage: Eukaryota > Metazoa > Chordata > Actinopteri > Osteoglossiformes > Osteoglossidae > Arapaima > Arapaima gigas. The sequence continues at coordinate 2,806,440 of UFQX01005271.1, read as the reverse complement.
AAGCAGGATACACCCAGGACAGAGTGCCACTCAATCACAGAGAAATCATACACATGCAGACTTCACACAGAAAGAGCCAGGTTCAAACCCATATCCGAATGAACAGTCCAGCATTTGAAACACGAGTGCATTTCCACTGTGGCAAAATGATGCCCCAGAGCTAGAACTGTCTACAGTAAGTGATTTATTTTTAAATGGAATGAAACTAATAGGTAGGTTGTCTGTATTACAATAAAAAGATCTGAATAATTTGTTTTAAAACAATGAAAACCATCCAATATGTTTATCTAATAGCATTTAATATGTGCATAACTATTGTGGGGCACTAAAAAGTTTTACCAAAATGGTCAATTTTTAAATGAACAATAAACCCAGTTGGATTCCTTTCACCATCATGCTTAAAAAACTAGTGAGTACTCGGAGCCCTTGGCAACAGCTCCTTTTTTCCCCTCACCTCGCTTTTTACAGTTCCTCAGTGAAAGGCAGAGAGCACTTGAGTGGGAAAAACCTTTTTTTCCACCTTTTACACACTCACTGAGTGACTAGGGGACTATATACCCACAGTATCAGTGACGTAGCAAAAAGAGGAAGTGGAGAAGCAGCTGTGTATCAGAACAGACAAAAAATAGGCTGCAGCAACGTTAAATTCCTGGAGGTCCTCTATCTTGGACTGCCTTGAGGTCTTCAACTTCCTTTAGGTCCAAGGCTCACACTGTTCTCAACTACCTAAATTAAACATATGCATCCATAACATGTGGTGTGCTTTGCAGTAAGACTCAGAAGTGCATTGTGTTTGTTATGTGTGAAAAGCACGTCCAAACTTCAAAGACTTTGTAACAAATAGCCTGGGAGGCTGTTTTGTGACTTGAAAAACATGTATCCTTCCTTGAAGCAGTGTGAGGAAGCAGTACGAGGCAGAGGCAAAGGGGGAAGGTGTGACACCCACCTCAGAGTGCACTCTCTGGATGTGCGAGTGCAGGTTGCCCTTCTGGGAAAAGGAGGCAGGGCAGAGCGCACATAAGTGGGGTCTCTCTCCTGTGTGCCGAACCATGTGGGTTTGCAGCACCACCTTCTGGTTGAAGGCCTTCCCGCAGTGGGTGCACTTGTAAGGCCTCTCACCTAAGGAAGTCAAAAAATGACAAAATCTAATATTAAACCTAATGTGCATGGACCTTCTCAACTTGGTTTGTAAACATTAGAAGCAAAGGTCATTCAAAGCCATTTTACAAGGTTAATTTTAGTTAAAACACATATGAAATAGATTAAGACAAAATAGAAATAATTTTTGGTTTCTGTGTTACAGCATATTAAATGATTGGGCAACGAAAGCAGAACCCTTCATCATATTCTTACAAATCAGCGTTTAAGATACATTTGAAATATTCTCTTAAATCATAAAATCATAATATATAATGTATTTATCTTACTCGGTATTCTGCAGATACAAGTTCACAACTCTGCCAATAAAGCTTCAGTGACTTCAGGTGTGTAAAATACATACACACAGTAGTAATAACAAACGGGAATTAATAATATTACACTGATACCATGGTAAGTGTGTATTAATTGGTTCCTAGAAATGGTATGAACACCACAAATTCAAATATCAAGAAACTATTTCCATTATTTCTTATGAGGAAAATTTTGATTGTTTCGAGCTACTTCTGAGAAATCCTAATTAAATTCCCCAAAATATCTCTAACATTCTAAAATACCTATTTCAGCATGATAAAGAACACTTCTAACACCCAGAGTTAATGAGGTGGTTAACATGAATTTGTGTATTTATATGCTGTAACCATTTTTATTTAGTATCATGCATTATGTTTTGTTCCTTATAACTAGAAATAGCAATGGACGTTTAATAGTCGAATTTATATTAAAAAATAAGAAATGAAAACAACATAAAATTGATAAAACAATAAAATTTAGCTACTGTAAAGGACCGTTACTGTAATGAGCTGTTTCTAGGATACTTATTAAGTGAACAGAAGCGATTTATATCACAAAGGCGCAAACTGCTTTTGAACATGGGCCACACAAGAGAAAGACTAAGAAGGCTGTCACACACCCTGGCACTTGTACTCATGCCAATTTTGAACATTTCTCTGAAGTGGTTCGGCTTCGCTCGGATGGGACTCGGTATACTGCAACTTCTCAACTTGGATACCAAGTCAGATATAATATATACCTCTTGTTATATCGCGAATTCAAGAACTGGGAGCTCAAATACTGGGGTAAAGGTGTAATATCCACTTTCAGTCCCTAATTGAAATATTATACATATTGACTGATTGTCACAGATAACAACCTCTTAGAACAGAATTTGGAATTTAGAGACACCGATCTCTAAATGCACCAATTTGTAGTATCTACTGAATTAGTATTTGCCCACATTTACCATTATTTTGTCCTTATGCTAAATTTTCAGAAAATTTAAATTTTGTCACGGGACACAAACAGCTATTTTACATTCAGTAAAATGAGATTTTATAAGGGGACACAATAGAAGGGCAAAATGATTTGTAAATAGATGCAGCCGGAGTGGTTTATGTAGGCTAGACTGTACATTTATATTTTACTTTCTTTGAAAATGTGGGATATTGTTTCATGTCTGCTGCAGTGTCATGTAGTTTGTTTTGCTTGTTTAAAGAACCACAGGGCAGCTAAACTGACATCTCCCAACAGGTCCCATTACCATTTGCATTTGACATTAGTGATCTATTCAGCCAAACGACGAGAGACTTTCTTTGTCAGGGAAAACACCCTAAAACCAGTTTACAAGAAAAATAACACCGGTGCAAAACATTTTGATCCCTTATGTCACTAACCTGTATGAATTCGTATATGCCGGACTAACTGGCTGGGCTTTTTGAAAGTCTTCCCACAATGCTGGCAGGTATTGGTGAACCCGCTCCTGTCTATGTTCTTCTTATAGTTCCTCAAATTGCCGATGATTGGCCTGAAGGAAAAACCAAGCAAAGCAAAGTTATCATTATTTATGATCTCATCTCATTTGAAATCGCTTGTTGTATCGTCTCTCAGTTTCCACAGGAATTGAGAATACTTTTGTTCAAAAAAAGCACCTCTTCCGAATATGTGTTTTCTTATGCTCTTTGAGCTGGGAGGACATCTTGAATTCCTTGCTGCAGATGTTACAGGTATAAACCTTGCTCCCATTGAACTCCTTGCGGTGGTCTTCTAGGTGCAGTGAGAGCTGGCTTTGCAGGATGAACTCATCACCACACTCAGAGCAGATCAAGTTCTGTAGAGGATGGGATAAAAAGGTATCAAAACAAAACAATACATGTAAAGTACATGCATCGTTGTGTTAAGAAATACCACCAACAAACAGTGAAAAAATAAGCATGTTAAATAGTCGCTATTTAGTCTCTAATGGTAACTTTGTGTTCCCTTATTTTCCAGGATTCTGACTCAAAAATGTGCTGGCATTTCCAATTTGGACTTCCACTGTATCTAGATCAGACCATCTGGGAAAATTATTCTCTCCAACAATCCTCCCTCAGAAATGTTCTGCAGCAAAAATCACAGGATTACTAGACTGACACTGAAGCTAAAATATTTAACAAAGATATTTAAGAAAAACAAACACTGCTATGATAAGTGGCTCACTTGAAACTTATACAGCTGCATGAATGGGTGACAAAGTGTAACAGTGGATAAAAAAAGAAAAAAAACATTGACTGCGACATGCCAAACCTCCTCCTTCTCGTGCAGCATGATGTGGGACTTGAGGCTGGCCACCCGGGAGAACTTCTTGCAGCACTCGGGGCAGGTGAGGTCCTCCAGGTTGTGTGTGGACTTATGCAATGTGAGGTTGAACTCCACATTGAAAGACATGGGACACTGGTCACACCGATGTGGCTGGTGAAGCAGGGAGGAGATGACAAACATATCTCAGGACACAATAAGGACAGCTGTATGGGCGCATCATCGTGAGTACACTCACCCCCTGCAGGGTGGATTCTCACATAACAAAAATTATACATAAACTAAATATGAAAATAGGTAGTTTTGCTCAAATAACAGGACATTGTACTGCTACCTCAATGTGTTGGAGATATAAACAAGATTTAATTGTACCTATTTTATTAACTAGACATGGATTTAATATAAAGGACATTTTGTGAATTTCCCTATAGGGATTAATAAACATATCCTCTCCTATGCTATCCTGTTTAGCTGTAGTATTTTTAAATGCAAAAAAAGTGGCTACTGTGTAACAATTATTGCTACAAACATAATTAAACATGCAGGTGTGATCATTCCATTACTTGCAAAGTCTTTATTCTGGTATTTTATTAACTGTCTTCAGTTAGCTGATGCTTTTCTGCAATGTTAAGCTATCTAGAGTGATTTACCCATTAATACAGCTGGGTAACTTTGACTTTATCAAGACTGGGCAAATATCTTGATTAAGGGTTCTACAGCAGGTTGTGAGATTTGAACCCAGAATCTCCCCACTGCAGGGTAACAGTTCTAATCACTGGCCCACTGTCTTCACCCAACATTTGTCTACAGTTTTAAGGTATGAGTCTGTATACACTATTTTTTGCCCATAAGCCATATATGGGTAATCCGACACCCGTCTAAGAGCCCCCACCTCACTGGGGGTGAATTTAAAAAGGGAACTGGGCCCCAGACCAGGCCTTGTGAGTGGCCAACCCCCTCTGGTATCACCAGCAGGCTCATTGCACTCGTGCAACGCACCTTGTCGTTGGCCTCGTGGTCCCGCAGGTGACGCTGCAGGTGGCTCTCTTTGGCGAACACCTGAGAGCAAACAGTGCACCTGAAGTGCCTGGTGTCGACGGTGGTGCCATAGCCAGAGTTCTCAACCCCGGAGCCCTGCAGCTCACCTGCCGAGAAGACAGTCACCACAACGCAGGGTGAAACATGAGCCAAAGAACATTTTATTTATCCTTAATGCCCTTTGATCTCAAAAACTTTTCTGTGCCTGTACTGCCTCCTGGTCATTTGGAGATGAAATCATAAAATGTTCACATTTATGCGCTGTGGAACTGTGAGGAAATGGTAAATTTAAGGGCACAGAGAGAATATTTTATCCATGCGTTTATGTGCAAGAATGTAGTAATATTTCACAATTGCAGCACTGTGTAATAACGGGTTCTTCCATTGATATGCTCTTCTCTACTATAAAACCAACGATCAAAAATATCACTTGCATTTATTGTCAGAACTAACTACAAAATAGACAATGAACAACTTTCGTTTCTTACTGCGGTTTAGAAAAGTCCTTATAAGCAGCAAGTACTCGAGTGTTGTGAAGATCCTGAGGAAAAACACTAAGGGTTTCCTCACATATATAACAAATTATTTCTAACAAAGTGTGCTCATTTAATACGGTAAACAACCACATTTTGTGGGAGTTGTAGCGACTCAAACAAAATAATAAGACTAACTAGCAAGCGAGCTAAGTGCTAGCCCACGCTAGCCACGGCTAGTGGAAAACGAACGCTTCGGGTGGCTGAAACGTAGCTTTGTTAGCTTGACAGCGACGGCGGCGCGGTGACAAACTGAATAAAAACTCCTTCGAAATTATTATTTTCCTTAAAGTCGTGGGTTACAAGTGCAGCGCAGTTAACGTCCCCCGGTGCAGTGTGTTGAGGATCAAAACTGGCAAAGGTTTGGTAAGCTTAGTTCCCCGGAATCCTCACACTTTACGAAAGAAAAAGCAAGGCAGCATAAATGGATGACAAAAATGTTTATTTGTGCGAAATAGTAAAAGTGAACGTGGCTCCGCAGCCCCGGGCTGTTCGCCCCACGCTCCCCCGGCGACGCGTCCCCGACAGCCGAGGCTTTTACAATAAATAAGTAGAGCCACTGAAATGTTGTTATTATTAATATCATTCCGCCTCGATCCCTCCTTTGCAGCACAAAGGGAGACGGACGGACACCCACACTACCATATCCGGGGACTATATACATACTGTTTAAATAGTTTTATCTCAGAGGCGCAGCGAGCTGTCCGCGCCGTTCGGACCTGTATTAAAAGCGCACACGGAGCAGTATTTATTCGTGGCGTTTTGTCGCCATTTACCTGTTTCATCGTTGGTTTTGTCCCTCAGTTTGCGCGGTCGGCCCCGCGGCATAGTTTCTGGATTCAGGGCGGGTGTGCTGTGAACGATTTGGATTTCAAAATGGCGGCCTCGCGAGGGCCATGAATGCTGGAGCCGCCGGGCTGCGGAGGAGGGAGACATCTAGTGTTCGGCCATTATACCTGTTGAGCGAAGGGAAGCGTTTGCTTGCTCTTTTCGCTCATGGAAGTCGAATAAAACGGCCAGAACTCCTCCATAACCCTGTTTTGATGGACTGTTGGCGTTTATATGTGCGCAGGATGTTTATTCATACACGTTCTACTTACACAGTCTCTAAAACAAACCCCAAAATATGTTAAGCTATACATTAAAAAATGTGTAAATTTGACCTAAGTTTTTTTTTTTTCCAAAAGGGTACTGAAAACAAAGGGAACACTTTAAAAATAGTTTTTATTTCTCTAATTTATAAATAAATGTAAAAATTTAATTAGCCTGCTGCACCCTTCCCTGTGTATTGAGACAACTGCCACACGGCTTCTTTTTTATTTTTTCATTATAGTAATGCCTTGAGGTAAATCCCCTGCCATAATGATTAACCCATTTCCCTACTTATTTCTCCTCATATTTTTTCTTTGTTTGGCACAGCAGCTCCAGGTAAGAGAGCCCAGTGTATTTAAAGAAGCAAATCGGGTGCAAAATCCGGATCCCACAAAATGACACAAAAGCATTTTCTGCTTACACACATCCAACTTCAGACATATGGGTTACCAAAGGCCTCATTTAAAATAAAATTAAATCGGTAATTTGGGGAATGAATTGAAGAATGGGCCATTTAAAAGCTTCTGAAAAATTGGTTGGTGGGATATTAAACATGACAGATTTGCTGAACACACATATCTCCCGTTGTCTGGATGACCGAATGCTACTGAGATCAGTTTAGGCGCCGCTTTACACTACAACTTTTATGCCATAAATCTGACGACATTCCATGCATAAAATAAACAAAGGGCAGAATATTACTTTGTTTACTTATGCACTGATACGAAAGGCATTTGATACAACACAGAAAGAATGAAAACTTTTTTCTTGCATTAATTGTCATGGCTGTCATTTAAAATCTATTCAACTGTATTAAATAGGTATATGAGTTTTTTGATTTCAGTTTGTCCCTATTTTTAAGTTGGACCTGAGTGTTGGGCATGATATGCATTAAACCAAAAACGTCATATCACAGGAATAACGTGGCCTCAGCAATTCACGTGACCTGTCGTTTACACCATGATGAATGCGTGTGGGGGAGGTGGGCTCAACAAAGGCCCCTTTACGTGTACAGTTCTACCCAAAAGACATAGAAAATCTGTAGACAGAGGCTGTACAGGATCTGAGCTTTGGAACCCTCCCCTCCAAATCACAACACCACCATCACCATCAGTCTTTACTTTCACAGCCAGTCATTATAGAATAAGGGCCTTCATCCATCTGTCCATGCATACATCCATCCATGTGTCCATCATCAGTAACCTGTTTGTGTAGTGCAGGGTGTCAACAGCAGAGAATAGGGTAAAAGCATAGGGCATGAGGCGAGGTACACCCTGGGTACGCCACATCGCAAGGCAGCTGCACACCATTCACTCACACATACAGTCTCAGCAATTAACAGTCGCCATTTCAACTGAAACACCGTTATTGCACTGGAAAATAAAAGTAAAGAACAGTAAATGTAAGGAAGTCAAAATGAACATAACAAACTAGATTATTACGGTGTGCTTCGTGCCTGCTATCTATCTTTTATGTTGACCAGAATTCAAAGAGCAGTGTCGCAGATAAGATATCGACACTGAGAAGCTTTTTACCCAGAATAAACTTTAGCCACATTATGCATGAGTATGCACAATTGTGTTGGGTTTATCAACCACGACCCTTCGAAAATACACAGACGCACAAAATAGTTATAGCACAGAGACGTGTATCAGTCTATATTTTGTTATTTTTGGGGCTGTTACACACAGCACTGTGCCGTACAGTAGGGCTCTGTTCCTTTTACCTCGGGGCAAGCAGATAGGGCTGAAAAGTGCATCGGCAGGGGGCACTGGTGACTTACTGACAACAGAGGAAGGTTAGTGGGTTAGTGGGGAAGTGAGAGTTTACTGGTCTGTCAACATGTTGCCTCCCAGATAACATCATTAGTGTCTCAACTGCCAGATCTACTGTTTTGTCAGCTCTCTGGCCAGCACTGTTATTCCTTGTTGGTGCAAGAAAAGTGACGTTTATACACAAGTGTCTCTTCTCTTCTCTTCTCTTCTCTTCTCTTCTCTTCTCTTCTCTTCTCTTCTCTTCTCTTCTGTAATTCATTCTAGTATCTATCTAAAATATGTTGTTCTTCTAATTAGGTTAAAGGAAATTAAGTTCTACCACACCTCTGGCTAAGGGCTTGCGACCACAAAAAAAAAATACTTATATCAGGAGAGACTCTCCTCTTCAGTGTGTAACTACACACACACGCACACACAAGCATTTGAGGTCTAACCACCAAAAAACCCCCCCATCAATCTCACTGCAATAATGGGCCTTTTAAAATATCAATGAGTACAAGTGAACAGCCTTGAATTCAGTGTCCTGAACAACCCAGCCACGGCACTGGAATCCAGCCAGCTTTGTGAGACCCACCAAGTGAATAATCTCAGCACAGAAATCCCCAAAAACTGAAGGAAACATTTTTTTGCAATATGGATGCTGCTTTGTGGAGGAGGAGAGGTCACAAGGGAACATGAGAATCAGTGTGTATGTAAATAGGGGAGGAGGCGGCGGGTGTGACTAACTGTAGAAAGAAGACGAGCGTTGTGCCGTAGGCAGACATGTTGAGTCCTTCGTTTCAATGCCCCCCTGGCCACTGCCACCCCCCCTCCCCATCCGCACACAATTACTCACACAGTAGTGTACTTATGAAAAGTTTGTTAGCACTTTTGTTCACGTTTGCTATTATGCAGGGCTTTGCTTTTGAGGTTGTCAAAGCAAATGAAAATAAAAAAATGAATAAAAATATATTCATCGAGTAAAAACCATATGGTTCATAATGAAGAAAGTTCTTGAAAGTACTTTCTATGTTTTTTCAAGAAAGCAAATTTTACTTTTCTTTCTAAAAACATTTAAGTGGAACCTTAGTGGAAATCAAATAATGAGCTGGTAACAAAGAAGGTCTGGATACTGATATGAGTGGAGTTTAGGAAAATCAATTCATAATGAAATAATAAATTGTGTGAAGCATTTTTTAAAGATAGGGCTAAAAAGAGTTGGCCTATTATTTACTTTATTTTTTATGCGGTTCTATATTGGCTGCTTTTGCCGATTATGCCAAAGAGATACATGTGTCATTTTCCCCCTTTTTATTTTTTCTTTGTTTTCATGTTTAGGAACTGCAGCTCAGAAACAATTCTGTCTATTTTGGAACATACTTGAATCTGAGTGAAATTCCTCCTCTACGCTACCGTGCCTATATTTCAGGACAGGTTTGGAAGAAGAACTTCTTAACTTAGCACATCTTTACTGCTTCTTGCAGCAATTCTTCTGCTCTCATATGAAATGATTGCTTGAATTCCTGGCATCGTCTCTTCTCTTGTCCCTGCAAGGCTCCCATTGTTCACGTATACAGGCCTTTTTGTGAATTCAGTGAATCACAGAAGGCAATAGAAGGGAAAAACAACTTTCAGGTCCTGCATACTTTTATTTTTTCCAAGAACCCTTTGTTTCTTCCCTCTTGAAAACTGTCACTAATGGTGGTGAGACTGCAACATGGCAGTAGGGCTTCATTCACTGGCCTGCAGATTTTTGTAAACTCATATCACTATTCAGACCGTCTTTGTTACCAATAAAACTTTATGGTAGAGTCTATAAACAATTGTTTATTAAAATTTTTATTTTTTACTTTACATTTTACCCAGCTGTGCATCTTTTGATTACTTTATCCAGTTATACACATTTATTCACTTTTTGTATGTTTTCAGTATTTACAGAATTGTACATATTTCATAACAGTGCACTTCAGCGAATGGTTCTAGAAACTTCAGAGCAAAGCTCAGCTGTATGTTTTAAATTTCCTCAAGTGGATATGTGGAACTTAGGTTTTGTTTTAGGAACATATTGATAAGTAGAATGTGTTAAAAGAGAAGAGCTGAGATTAGAAGATGAACTAACATTGCACATTAACATCCCTGCATGGAAATCCATTATTTAAGCTCCCTGATGTTACTATGCAGGAGTTCTTTTTTAGTGTGCCTCATCAAAGCTATTTCACAAAACATTGTTAAGTCCTTATTTCACAAAACATTGTTAAATCTTGGGGTCCGCTTTCCAGCTCTGCATACAGGCACAATTTATTGTAAATGTATTCTGTATGTGAACAGAAAACTGAACCCACTGAGCTGTCAGAGATTGAGACAACAAGATCCAGACCTCTGTGCACTTCGCCCTTCTTCTGTTTCCCATCTTGCTGAAAAAAAAGCAGAACCCATCTTCCAGGTGCGACAGACATCTCTCTTGGCTGTCGAAGGAAATGGCCAGGCCTGCTGACTAGATTATTTTCAGGACCAAACGGGATCATCTGACAGGTCCAGTTGCCACTAGCAACCCGTCCTCCACTCCCACAAGGTGCTTTTAAATAAACAGGATGCTCTTTTGCTCTCTGCAGGGTGGGAGCCAACCAAGGAGAAAAAATCTCCATGATTACTCTAAACTCTGTGGCATAATCATTTCCGGAACCCTGTTGAAATAAAAAGTAATATGTCAGTTAAAGGGATTTGTAACATACACACCCTGTCATGCTGCCTATAACATCATACATATGTTGCTGAGATAACTGAATGACTCTGATGACAAAACTACCCCCCCAGAGGTTTTAAGTGCCAGTAACTAGGTCACAGTGAGGTTGACTAATTGTCTTTATGAGATTAGGCATCTTTGCAGTTGGCTGCTCTGCGAGACACTCCACAGGTTAAACCCAGGGTCAGGCCCTTTGTATGTCCACCTTGTCAGATAGGCATCTGTGCCTGTGGCCTGGCGATGCCCGCCCGTCCATCATGCCAACACCACATTTTGCCATTTCCAGCAGTGATTTCGTTAGTGCAAAATTGTCTTAAAGGACAGGCCATTTTTCATCCCTGCTTGTTGCGGAATACAGACACCTCCCCACCCTGATTTCTTCAGGGGACTCAATTTCAACATTAGCTAGCTCCAGTACTTATGTAACATTTATCCTGATACCTAAGTATTTCTAAACACTCATTACAGATCCACAATGAAATAATCTTGTAATGCATTAATTCTGCAGGGATGACCTGGTGTGTTATGCTCACTCTGCTGCTGCCATGTGAAGATGGTTTTCTGTGTGGATCATGAAGTGGCCTGCTTCAAACGCACTTAATATGGCTGACAAGTGACTTTTGTCCAAATTCTACATTCATATTTCAATAATTGGTATTTCATTCCCCGAGCTGTGTTTGCACAGTTCACGTTAAAACAGGACACAACGACCAGGAGTTCCATTACTGCAAAATCTGCAAGACAAAAGAGGGTCTTTATGAAGTTCTGAATAAGCGGATGGGAGACAAAAAGGGGGGCATATGTGAGTCATGTGCTTCGAAGGAGGGGACTGCTGCTGCCGGAGCCAGGGGAGGTGGGAGTGGCGGAGCAATGCCATGAGACGTCGCCCCCTTCAGGGGAGCCGGTTAATCACAGAGGATTCGCAGCAGCGTGAAGAGCTGCTGCATTCCAACCTTGCCATCTGCCCCTCTCTCTTCCATCTCTGTCACAGCGTCTCCTGGAAAATGTGCCGCAGTGGACAGCAGAATATTGCATCGCTGAACAAGCAAAGAATATGTATCCTCTAAGGCAGGAGAAAGACAATCAGTTTTTTTTTTTTTTGCCATGCACAAAAGTAACTGAAGTTTGTTACAGGCAGGCAGTTTTACCATGATCAATACCATTGCTGTCAGCTGCATTATTATGCTTTCAAGGCAAAAGGAGGTAAATATGTAGTTCTTAGTAGTATACAATCACAAGTGCTATGATACTTAATTTTTAAATATGCTTTTTTTGAATGTATCCCTGTATAACAGGGAATACAATATATTATCCCGTCCATTAATAGAGAATTAATGCGTTTTTAAAGTGCAATCTGTGTGAAACAAGCCTAAATACTTTATTTGTGGCTTTCCAGCTTGAATCAAGTCCCAGTTGACCATGTTAATCCACTCATCCAAAAGATTTTGCGCCTGTGGTTTCAGCCATGATTAAAAATCTGTTTGGGGTTTGTTACCTCTCTAAACTGCTGCCGTAGCAACCTGTCTGGTCAAGATTCACGGAGGCTCTGAGGAAACATTGCCATAAAAATCTACATCCAAAATAAAGAGTAGGAGCAGGAAATTTTTAAAGCACGTGCTGAACAATTGTCTAATAGGTTAGTAATAAGTTTTTGACTGAATAATTAATTACGGACACTTTTCCTCCAAAGCACTGTACAGTTCTTTATCAAGTTATACAGATGGGTAATTTTCAAAAGAGCAATTTTGGCTAAGTACCTAGCACAGGGGTGCTATGATTTTATTAGTTTCTTTAGCTAACGCTTCTTTTCAAAGCAACTTGCAGTGTAAATGGGCAAATAATTAGTACACTGCATGTGCAGTAAGCTACTTCTAATTATTTGTCCATTTATAAAGATAAATAATTTCAGATTAAGAACCTTGGTTAAGGGTACTACAGCAGGAGGTACATTTTGAATCCACCTCCTTCAAGTTGAAGGCAACAGCTCTAACTATTTTGTTAAAATGTTACCCACTGGCCTATTATAGTTCTAGCCAGTTCTGTAAATAATGTATCTAACAATAATATACTTTTATACTTTACTTCTGCTGGAAGGCACTATGGCATAGTGGGTAGTGCTGTTGCCTCACAGCACATGGGCTGTTTGGTTATGCTTTTGAATCTAGTTCCGATTGTGTTCACCCCACATCTGCACGACTTTCATCCAGGTGCACTGGTTTCCTCCCACAGTCCAACTACATGTATTTCAGATTACCTGACCACTACATACCACCTGTAGTGTGTGGGACTGTATGTGTGACACATCCCATCCAGTGTATACCCCCTGCTTGGTTTGTGGCCAGTTATTCTGGGATACACTCAGATCACCCTGACCCTAACCAGGAAAAGTGATTAATGAAAATAAATAGATGGATGGATTACGTTGGGTGAAAAAAGGTCTAATCCATTTGAAGATGCATTGTTGTAACCACAAAAACTCAAGTAGTGCAACAACAGCATGAATCATAAGGCCTCTACATCTACAGAATAAAAAAACTGAATAACAAATAAGATCCTGTTTTTCCACTTGGGACAGGCTGGGTACGTGACACATTGATGAACCTTGAAATTGTTTAGCATCTGGAGGTGTGGTGTGTCCACCAGGCGACTAGTATTCAGAGTCACTGCGGTGTAAAATTCATGTGTGTGTGTGTGTGTGTGTGTGTGTGTGTGTGCGTACATGGCTGTCACCTTGTGCATGTCACCGTTGAGTGATACCATCCAGGGGAGCCCTCTGCAGATAGTGACCACTCCACCTTTGCCAAGTACTGTGCTGCACAGGGCTTTTGCCTCCTTTTTGCTGCTGGGATGGGTGAAGTTGCTCTGTAAGAAAGGAAAACTAGTGGGAAAAAAGGACATTTTTATTTATCACTATTTTGACACAGAAAAGACTGGTGCTTTCACAGCCTTTCTTTGCTTTATTTTGATGCTGCAGCATTATTTGTGACAAGAAAAATAGGGACATGAAATATACATGGTTTGTCTTGCATGTTCGTAATACATAAGTCCCGCAGCCTTTTACTGAGTCTAAACTCAGTAAAAACAGAGTTTAGACAGTTTAGTTATTAAAATAGTGTAGAAGGTAGACTCTTTCTTTCACATTAAAAGGCAAATTCTGCAGGCAGAGGAGTCCATGCTGAAGACACATTCTTCTCAGTAGTAAGAAAAGTAAACTCACCTCTCTTTCTGTAGTGGGATTATTTATTACTGACCGGTATGTCATGCTTATAGTCTTCCTACACTCATTCTATCTCAGTTGCAACACACATTATCCAGTTGTGATCTTTGAAATAGTAATTGTAAATGTAAGCTGCATAAATATATGGTTTCCCCCAAACCTGAATAAAGCACAAAATAAAAATATATTGTTTACTGATTTGGGGATGTTATACTGCAAGTCTCTCATTCCATTTCTCCTGCATGCTTGATAATGTGGTAAAAATACTCAGTGGCACACTGCTGCGTGAGCGTGCCACAGACCAAACGGCATGCACGTCGGCCGTCCAGATTCAGGGCATCGATTCAGCTGACAGTGTTTCCGTGGGAGAGGAGGGAGGAGGGGCAGTAGCTAATGCTTCCCATCCCCCAGTGAAGAGCATCAGCTCCATGATTTACTCCTTCCCCTCCGCGCTCCACACATTTCAAAGGCACTGTTATGCAGATACTGCACGGCCATTTCTGTTGTTCTTTACTTCAGGGATCAACACCCAATTGCTTAGATTAAAACTGAGTTTCTTGGGAAAGAATATTGTTCAGGATTTTTCTTCTACTGGTCTGTTTATTCTTCGTGGTCTACTATCCATATATTCCATTAATTCAAAATAAAAATTAACATACAAATAAATAAAGTGCTTGTAGGCGTTGATTGTTTATCATTACGATGTAAAAAATACATTTTTTGGAAAAAAAAAAAGGAATCAAAATGGATGGGGCCCAAATGGATTTTAATCCTCATTTTGGGCTAATACAAGAAACAATGCAGTTAGTCTTTCAGGGATTGGGGGCTACTGGGGGGTTGGGGATTATGTTTCTCTAGAGTAACTAGAGATTAGGGAGTCGAGTTTCAGGTCTTTTCAGAGACATAAACAAAAACTGGAACGTTTGTGCAAAGGTGGGATGGGGCTGCAAGCCCAGCCCTGTGCCAACAACAGCTGTCACTGACACCAGAAGGGTGTTGTCACCAGGGCACCAGGGACCTGCTCACCTGCACTTACCGTCATTTACTGCACCGGGAAGGCAGAGAGCACTAGGAGGATAACAAAGGCGGTGTTGCCCACTGTATAAAGACTTTAGATTGTGGCTGATAAGGCAATTTCAAGATAATTTTGTGATAATACAACAAAATGAGAATTTATATGGTGGACTGCAGAAGATTAAGTCAGAAAGCTAAAAAAATAAAGTTACTGTGTGCAGTTATTTATTTATTTTTTTTGATGTTCTAAATAAGGAGCCAAATCAGTTATAGACCTGGCTGCCCAGAGATTGGGATTTAGACCAGAATGATTCAGCACTGGACACCAGCTTGTGCAACCTGTATGTTATGAAAAAAGACCTTCATGGACCTAGATTATTCTTTACAGGCTTGATTTTCACTATGAAATGACCTTTAAAGGAAACATAACTTGGATATGTTTAAAGTACACAAGTAAAGGGTTCCATTATTTCCACTCATAAGTAAACAATAAGAGAAAACAATAAGACAGTCTATAAAAGTACAAAAAAGACTGTGCTGTCTAGACATTTGCTCTAGTCTCACAGGATGTCATAGGGTCAGAAAAACAATCTGACATCATTCTTAATAAGCAGTGTCAGGAATAATTCACACTGTAGACATTATATAATTTTGTATGTTGCGTAGTTCCTCACCAACAACTTTTTGACGGTAAGATCATTTTTTTCTTTTTTGACAAACAAAAAAGAAACTGCCAAATGCTTAATAAAAAAATCTTTAAAATACAGTACTTCCTTATTATTGTTATATTATTGAAAAAATGTGCCGTTTATAGACTCACACATAGAAACACAAGGCACACTTAAATCCTTGGACCTAGATCATTTGCAACTGTCAGATATAGCTTTAATATTAGTATGAGTTAGTTTGTTACATTTTACAAATCTGAATCCAACTGAAGGAGTAAAGTAGTAAAAACAGACAAGTGATTCTGAAAACTCAGAAGAATGTCAGAAAACAAGTATATACAGACACACAGCATTCTCTGTGCAATACAATACATGTACTAATCTCTATGATTACAATAAAATTATTTTGTAGCTCTAAGGCAAGTTTACAATCCCAGTTGGCAAATTACAAAAAAGCACATTTAATTCCTGTTAAGTTTTTGTGACATACAGTTCCTTATTTTTTCACAGCGCAGGAAATGACTTATTATGGATCATTTATATTGCCGTTGAGATTGCAGGATGAGCAAAGTGGTTTTCATAATAATATACTTCAGCATGGGGCACATGAGAAAAAAGCCTTCCAAACACAAGTGTGTTTACAAAAGAAAGAAAATTTGTGAACACTCTTGACCCGCTTACCTTCAGAAGGAGATTTTCTTGTCTCCTTATGGTGCCACCTGTACCTGTAAAACAAGCTTATTATCCTGCAGTGCTCAGAACATACTTCCTGCCTCACAGTTCAAAAACAGGATATGTAATTACGCTGCATAAATTCAAAGGGGATTGAATGACAATGTGCCTTTCTTTCTTGACGTCTGAGCACATAAATGCCAGAAGTCTGAAAAAAAAAGTGACACTTTGTTCTTGGTGTCTTTTAGCTCACAGACTGAAGAAATATGGAAGGAGTTGGAGTCACTTTTTAGGCGCTCTGCAGTTGCACTCTACACTCAGGTTGCTCAAACTAGCTCATCTCGACATACATATATTACAGCCCCGGGGTACATGTGCACCATTGCTGCTGCACCACTCCATTTTTCACAGCCGGTACAGGCCAGCTTGCTACAGCTGTCATCTCGGTTTAATACCAAAAAAAAGACAAAAACGAATTTAAAAAAAAGGTCTAACTGACACTAGGATGTCATCTGGGACATGCTTTGCCCTGCGTGTACTGTGTCCTTTTAACACACTTTCGTTTTATCAGCAGCACACTCCAGGAATGCATCTCTGCAGCAGTGAAGGCAACATGGAGACTTGTGTCAGCAGAGTCACAGCTGCTCCATTTTAAACAGCCTTCTTGTGCTGAATTACCTCTGTAAGAATCCGGCTGCATGATGTACTGGATTACATGTAAAACAGTGAACTGTATACATCACCTTTGATAACAGCAACTCTAAAATCACTCATTTTTTTGAACAATTACATTTTCTCGAATTATTTCCCACTCTATTTTGAAATAATTAATAATGAAATGTGCACCATGGATAGATACATTTGAACAGTATCAGTAAATGAAGATGTGTAACTGCTAAACGTGTGCATGTGGCAAAATTGCTGTGTGAGCCAAGTGAAGGCCTGTTAATCCTGTATAAATAGTTGCCAGGAGGTTCCTTTGACCTGTCTCTGACAAAGTCTGTTCGTTTTTCTTGGATGGATTAAGGACCTCGTAAGCATAAAAAGGCTTTCTGCTATACCTCACGAAGAAGCCTTTGTCATTACTGATGTATGCTCATGGTTACCGTGTATTCTTCATTGTTAACATCAACTTACCCTCCTTTGGATAATGATGATCCAGTCTAGACCAGTCGCCATAGAAACAAAAAGGATCTGCACTCTTGGATCAGGCCTCTGGGAAGTGGTCCTTAATGAGTTTGGAGGTCCCAGAGGTTTGCTTAGTCTTTCTCCTCTGGATGGAGGTTTTCCCCATCGGATTCTTTTTAATGTTTGACAGTCAAAGGGCTTGCTGACTACCTGAGATCTGCTGCCTGCCAAACTGTCACTTAGTATTGTATTATTAAATGAGCTTGCTTTTGATTTTTCCCACCACAGTCATAATATATTATCGCTCTCTTTCTCACACTTGTCATGGAGAGGTCAATGATAATATATAATGACAATTTAAAAAATATTCTAATTAGGTTTTTCCTTTCTTTTAGTTTTTTTTCAGCTTTGTTTTAAAAATCATCTATTTCATAATGTTACTGCCAGTCACTTCAATGTCAGTAAATTAAACTAAATTACCTAAAGTACTTGTTACAGTTAAATTCTGGGTTATTATATGACACTGAAAATAATTTAATAACCATATTTAAGGTAGATCTTTCAAAACTTTTAACCGGGAGTTCACTTTACATGCATGGATAAATACATACTACTCTTCCTGCTCACTGGCTTGAAACATGATCTTTGTCTTACAACCATATTTGCATCTCAGACAGGATGTTTACATTCTCTGACAGTCAAAGAAATGTTTTGATCGTGGCATATCTCCAAAGGAGGGTGTTTAGACAATTTTGCCTTTAAATTAATCTACAAGACCCGTTCGATAACGTCTTTTCTATTTTCTGATCACAGAGGTACTCATTTGAGCAAGTTTAGCATTTCAAGGCTATTGCTGTGGTAGTTTACCTGGTAAAAGGGAACTAGGCATTGTTGCCTGCGAAGAGTTGTTTTCTAAAGATGAGACAGCTTAGACAGCTCATAACAGGAGGATAATATTTAGCAATAATTTGTCAGGCCAAAAACTAGGGTCATATAAGTTATCATGCATGAAAAAGAGTGCTGTACAAATAAAGAAAGAGAACATCATGGTCTGACACTGAGCCCGTTTAACAGTGAGGGCAACATGGAATCTTGGCATAACGTGTTTTCTGGGAAAAAAGACACGCTGCACAAGTTTTGTGACGATTTTGTATTTGGTTTAAGATACTGTCCTTCAGCCATACTTACACATTATACAGCTGTCGCTTTTCTCTGGCTGTTCAACTGGATGACTAAGAGGGCAGAATCCTTTACTTTGTGCTGAATGTACATGGTGAAATATTGGTTGCTAAAAACAGATGTAATCATTGATGTCTCTTCTCTTTTTTAAACTTGATAAAGATGATGAATCCCTGGTGTGTTTCACAGTGACAACAGGCTGAAAAACCTCTCTTTTCATGTGCACACCACCTAATTAAGTGCCATAACCTTTTAGAATTGTCTATGTCAAGATACTTTTTAATTTATACTTTGTTTTGACTGCTGCTTTTTTATTATTTCTCTTCATGCACAAGAAATACATAGTTCAAATTTAATTTCTTTAATTCTAAGACTTTTTACTGTTTTAAACTATTAGTTATGGTTATTACTTTTCATCTGACCATTACTACAAAATATTATGAAAGATTTGTTCACTACATTGGATATGCTGTAAAATTGGAGACCAAATGCATTCAATTTGGCCACCATGTGAAATTATGATCTATACAGGATTTGTAATCCTGGACTTTACTTCACTGTTGTATAAAACAATGAATTCAGCAGTATGTTGTATAACTCATGTTGCAACATTCTTCCTTTGGCTATATAAGAATAAAAAATAACAAGGCCCTGTCTGGTTACATGTTGCACAATAAATAAATGAAGAAATGAATGAGCAACAAAGCAGTTATCTCATTTTTTTTTGTTTTATCAAGGCAGAAGTAAAACTGCCATTGTCAAACTTTAAAGGGCATGCATTGTAGAAATACTACACTAATAACTATAATCAGCTGCTACTATGGTCATTGTTAGATTTTTTCCCCCATTTTCTTTAACAGTGCTTAATAAGAAGATTCAGGTTTGGCTATGACAATACTCCAGTGTCCTATTTTAGTACCCTATTAGAGGAAATATTCTTTTAATGATTGAATGCTATCCTTTGGATGCACACATGTTTCAGACAGCAAATGATACCGCTTAAATCTACAGCCTGGATCAGTATTGCCCAAAGCCTTCTTATTAAAGTTTATCAGTCATTATTAACTTGTATATGTAGGCACGCTAAATCTGTTTGATATTAGAAGTCCCACTCGAATTTTCAGCTATTAACCGATTGTGACGTGCTCGAATAGCCTACTTAAAGCCGAATCCACATATTCCTCTGACATCTCTAGATCCTTTACTCCGGAGACCATAGAGAGGGCGTCACGCAGAATTGCATATTACTGTACATCCCTCCATTTTGGACAAACCAGACACGCAATAAAACAAAAGAACCATATAATACGAGGAACAAATACATCTCAGTCATGTTAGCAGTAGCTTAGAGCTTGTAGGTTATTGGTGTTTACACTTTGAACGGAGGAAGAAAGAAGCAGTTTGGAGAGGAAGACCCGTTTATCAACGCATCAGCTTTGACGGATCACACCATCCCAGAGCGCAACAAGCAGAGGACCGGCTGTCACATGTGACGCGCACACTCTGGAGTGTCACACCTGTTATTTACATTGGCGTTTTACTTCTCACAACGGGGAACAGCCTTGTTTTCCACAATTGTTAGTATATACATGCATACATGCCTGCAAAACTCTGGGAAATGAAATAGGTAGAATCCAATTAATAATTAATTTAAAAATAATGCATGAACAAGGCTTACACTGCTTTATTTTAACTACATAGATTATCGTAACAAATGATCTGCGTTATAATATGGTCCCAGGTTCCTAAGACATGAAGGTTTGCATAATAATAATAATAATAATACTAATAGTAATGATAACTGCATAACCGAGCTGCACAGCAACACAGCACACAAACAGTTTCAACCTGTCGCGATCGCTAATGCAGAAGTGCGTTATTTGTGTTCAGCACAACAACTTCGGAGACTTTTTTCCAGCATTTGCACTCGTCTTTCTGCGCACCGTCAGAACTTCTTGCTGACGAGAGGATAATGGGTTCGACGCGGGAGAAACCACAGTGTCCTCAGGTGCGGCGAGAGCCCAACTGACGTAGGGAACACGGGCACGCGCCAGGCTCCCCGGTTGCAGCGTCTTTGTGGCGTTTCCGTCCCGCGCCGCCGTTCACCTTTCTACCCCCCCCCCCCCCCCGCGGATGATCACCGCCCGGGCAAAAGCCTTTTTTNCGCCGTTCACCTTTTTTCCCCCCCCCCCCCCGCGCGGATGATCACCGACCGGGCAATAGCCTTTTTTTCTGGGAGGGGAGGGAGGGGATCATCTGCCTTTCGTTTCAGGACGTTTGTGCGCCATTGAAGGTAATCCCTGCTGGAATCATGGAGGCGGCTCACTCAGTCATGTGCACATCTGACATGCGGTCTCACCTTCAGCGGCACCCCCCCGCATCGCTTATCGCTCCTAAACATTGATACCGCCGCAAAGGTAGGCATCACCGCTATGATATCGGTCTTGTCCTCGGGCATGACGGTCCGCTGCGTCTTAGATCTGATTTATAATGGATGCAGTTTCTTAAAGGTGTCCCAATAATGACGGAATAACTTTGCTTGTGAAATAAACGCGTGCGTGAAATGCGTTAAATGCGGTACTGAATCCAGTGCTATTACAAAGTAGAGAGTTGGTGTAGCGGTGAGGCTTGTCCTTTATTAAGACTGTGCACTTGAGATGGTTGCAGTTGCAAAGTGTAGTAATATATGAGTAAAATACTCTGGAGTCGCGCACTGTTTATTATAGCTGGGATATGTCCTCACAGCTCCCAAATCTTCAATACTGAACACACGAAGGAATGGGCTGCGGCTTTTTGGGTCTATTTTAGGAAGTTGTGGTTGTGACCGTTTTGCAAACATAAAATCAACTTAACGCCGCAGTTGGAAACCTTCATGGCGAATAAAGCGGGCATCTCATTTATTGTTGGCAAGTGTTTATTAAAACTGCACATCTAGTGTAAATGCAGAGCGATTTAATACGGGGTCAAGTGGGCTGATGGATTGCCGCTCCAGCCTAGTTGTTTATAAGCTGACAAAAGGCATTCCGTCCTCTTTATTTAATGCATGTATTACCCTAGAGTTGTTAAATTTAGCAGTCAAAATGACAAGATAGGAAGGTTTACATTTTATGTTTGCAGTTGTTTTTTCAGCACTGAAAATGGAAGTTGCGGAGATTGCACATCCTGCCTGAAATGCTCTCACGAATTTCTCTTTCATGGTTCTTCGTTTTTTTAACAAGAAGTGCAATGTTGCCTTCCTGTTTTAATGTTTGCATTTTACTGATCTTGACATTTGTTTTTCAGATGGCTCATAATGAAATGTCTGTAACCTACGTAGTGTGAGCGTAAGCTAAGATGGGTAATGTTTAGGAAAAGGGAACTTCTTCATGCACATAAAAAAATAACTTCTGGTTACACACCCATGCTTTGCTGATATCCGAAAGCTGTAAAACTTGCGACTGAGAAGATTTCTCATGTCCATCACTTAAAGGAGGCTCTGCCTTTACTAATGCTTCACACTTTGGTATCCAGACTTTCATTTTAAATTGAAAATGCTTGGAGGCAGCCAAACTACCATTTCCTGAAATGAATAGTGAGTTCATTGTAGATCTACAAGGAAAAAAAAACACATGTAAAATACTTATTTTCCACGTTCGCGTCACAGAGGCGTTTCACTGACTTGCAAGTTAAAGACATGACCCAGTAGTTTTTAGATTTCTAACCCGAACACTTTGGTGTGTTTACCTCGAATTTAAGAGGAAGATCGAGTTATTCCGGTTGTTACTGTGGACAGTTATTGCTACCTGCGCACAGCTTTCTGGGACGGCGAAGTGTGCAGTAAGATAACCGCACGTTTGTGCGGTGCGGCTGGATTTTAATGTAAAGCTTTAACCCTCATGCCGAGTTACAGATCGGCGACAAAGAGCCTTCAAATCCCCTTGTTCCGTGAGCACAACGGCAGTGGGGGAAATACATGTCAACCCAACACACACACACACACACACACACACACACACACACACACACACACACACAAATAAAGGCATTTACACAGTGAGTAACACACTCAGCGATACATGGGACTCTAATGATTGTGTGATTTCACGATAATGATACTAATAATAATAACGTAAAGCATGTCGCCAGTCTCAGTTAAGGAACGTGCTGCATGTCTGACTACGAGGTGTGTTTTCACCGGGGTTTTGACATCGCTCTCTTACTAAGTGTGAGGAATGTTTCTCCGGACAGATTTTAAGTGAATCGCCTTTTATAACCCACCGGCTCAGTGGGGGGGGGGGGGG
>UFQX01005271.1:2747979-2783348 GCA_900497675.1 Arapaima gigas | reverse complement strand
CCCCCCCCCCCCGCCCGGGGGGGGGGGGGGGGGGTCTCTGCACTCGCTCACTTTTTATTACAGCAATTTCAGCTCGAGCCCAGGAAGGTTTACACCGCAAGCGGTTCTTCCTGTAACTTTTACGTACTTCATTAATTTATGCACCCATGATGTGGGGGGTCTGTGTGATTAGCCACTGAGGTAGTTAGTAGCGACACGCGCAGAAGAGCTGAAGCTCCCGTTTGTACCTGAAAGCGATATCTGTGCCGTTCGAATTCAATTACGGCCAGTGGGCGGGGCTTGGACGCTTTTTTCCCCTTTTTCCTTTCTTCGGAGTGACTTGTTCGCGGTGACGTCACAGGAGCAGTCTGGGTTCGTCCTGCAGCCGTGAGCCGCAGGGGGTGAAAACCCTCACCGCCACAGCAGGCTGCGCGAGAGGGAATCGTGCTGCCATGGCTGCAAACCACAAACAACCTTAATGAGGATATTATAGCAACAATCAGAGAAATCATAATAATAATAACAATACGGAAGGTCTTCCAGGCACAAGTGAACGGTGGCGCTGCCCAGCACTGTGCGAACTTGCTCGCTTTGCCCGAAGTGTCCTGCTGTGGATGTCGCTGGGAGGGATGCTCGCTTCTTGTTTGTCACTTGTTACCATAAACACAGCGAGGAAATAACATTTTAGCTCGCGGCGGAGAACTCCGAGGACCGCACTGGCATTTCATTTCTCATTTTTGAACTTATTTTTTAAAGTTCCTTAAACGCTCGGATGTCGTTTTCTAAACGAAGACTTTGTGTGAGTTTACTCAACGCAAAACTGCAGTTTATTTACTAATAACAACGTAAGTATAACAATACTTTTTAAAAATTTTAACACAAACTTATTTGAGAGCAGTGGTTGTAAACAGTGACAGTAAAAATTACATCGAAAAAACCGTATTATATTTTAGGTGTGCCGAGTTTCACTTCTGTTTCAGAGATAACTTTCATAGTTATGTGCTGTACTAGATTCCACACCTCCTACAACCTGCCATGCAAAGTGTTCTTCGTTCCTGAAATTTGCATGCGGTTCAACCGAAAGATATCGGGGGCAGGAGGAGAATGAGAGACAGTACATGAGGTTCCGGAGCGCACCGTGGGGGGCTGCAACAGGTTGACTTCTCAATGCAGTACCTCTTACATCAGTGGTTAGTGGTTTTTCTAGGCCAAGGACCCCTTAAAGATCTGATAAAAGCTAAGGTTCCCCACCTAGAAAAATGTCCATCTTTGCAGTTTAAACACTGGACGGAATTCATTAACTGATGCTCAGATACCTTCACATAAAATTATGTCATTGATAGTAATGGCATAGTTAGTCCTTGTACCTTATCTGTTATTTGAATAGAAAGTGTTATTTTCAAAGCAAGCCTGTTCTTCATGGACCTCCAGAAGGCCCTTCATGAACCCCAAGGGGCCCACAGATGCCATGTTCAACTCCTGTTGTAGGTGAATACATTACTGTATTTGTTTGTGGTGCTATAAATTATGGTCAGGTTTTTAGGAGTGTGGTTTTGCAACACTGTAGTTTGGATTATATGAATGGTCTTAAAAATCAATCATTGATAGCTTGGTAATGTGTTGACCATGGGTTGAGAAACATTTGGGAGGATGCAACATTTTGAAAGTGATTTGCATACAATACATTGAAGGTGTAAATGCAGCCCGCTGAAAGTGCATTAAATAAAGCACACTGAAGTTGTGTTAAATGTAGCTTATTCCAGATGTTTGTACATAAATTGCTGAGAAGTGACCACAAGTTAAAAACACAGCCAAGAAGTTACTCACCCTTTCAGTTGGTATGCAGTTTGCTTCCAGTGACTGACTTGAAAAAATTTGGAGTTAACATTAATATAATATAAGAAATAGCCCAAGAAGTCTTGTCCTGTTGTAATAGAGTCAATGTTTCATAGGAAAGGTGTCACTGATTCAGTCTGTTTGCCATTTTTAAAGGCCAGCCTGTCCTTCTTTAACTTAATTCAAAGTTTATTTTTCGATTTCGTGGTGCTGCCAGTGTCAACATGTGGGGGACTTTGGGGCAAACATGGGATCAGATTCAACAGCACCGGGCGCATCCGATGCCCCAGATTCAGACCTCAACTCTGTTTTATCTGTGCTATCTCAATTGACAAAAGACCCATGCTGTTGTTGCTCCGCTGCTCCTGAGAATGGGCTCATCAGCATTTATATTCACACTGGTTAAAATGCCCCTTTTTCTGGGTTTAAAAAAGCTTACTGCGGCCAGAGCCAAAGTGCAAACACACTGTGCACGCTTTCATTAGCAGGTGTCTATCATATATGCTACTTTAGTATACTTAGGGTCACCCTTTGAGTAGGAAGCCCGAAACCAAACAACAATGCTAATTAAAAGAAAACAATGCAGAGTTAGAGCTACACTTTAAACTGGAATTCTCTGCTTGGGTAAGATCTGCATTTGAGCGATAAGAAATTTACAGTTACATACCATGCCGTAATTCCAGTACTGGTCTTTCACCGCTTTTTAGTGCCATCATTTAGCAGCTGATCACACACTTTTGTCCAAGGCACCTAAGGTCTGGCAGGCCTGTAGGTACACAAAGCATTAGCACAAGTCATCTCTCTTAATCACTAAGCTGGTTCCTACAGTAGCACTAGTTCCTCCCGTGTTTGTTCTTAGAATTTGGGATGGAGGATGTCAGCAATGGACACGTGTCTGGTAACTCATCCGCAGCCTCACCTCAGTCTTTTATTGGCCTTTATGTGACAAAGACCATTCTTTACTAAATTTGCCATTGGGGTACTTCTTTTTTTCCCCCCTTTCTTGGGGGAGTTAATTGGAAGTATCGTCCTCAATGAGAATATTCCGATGCATGTTTGCGACCTTCCCAAACAAAGGAGACAAAGCTAGCATTGTAATGGATCAGCAGCAGATTACTGAAATGCCTCCTTTATGGCCTCAATGGACTTTCAGTTCCTTTGACTGGCCTCACAAAATGTCAACTATTGCATCTCAAATATTTTCATTCTTATGAACTTTTCACAAATGTTTATTAGAACATGATTTCAATGTGTATCATTTCCACTCTTGTCCTATTGTGCCCCCGTAATTTTTGGCCTGTTGTAAATATTTTGTTTGCACAGATTTTAAAAGGTAGATTTTAGTCACAGTTTTAGTTTGGCTGAGATGGCTAGATGGATATATGGGGACAAGAAGATATATCTGTGGTTATTTTCAGTACAACAATACCAAATGAGTTTTCCCACTTATAAAAGTATAAGACAAGTTTTACTTACTTTGCACAGAACAGTCAACTGGAAACCTATTGGAATCAATGACAAGGGAGACTGTGTTGATAAAGGAAGTTATGGATTTAATTTATTTCTACAGTAAAAATGTTGTACTCTCCTTACTTGTAGGCCAGGCTAGACACCACGCCTTAGAAATGATATGCGTGCCTAGCATGTGGTACTTAATCCTGCTATTAGGGTAATCTTCTTTACATTGCGATTGATACAGAGCGTGTGTGGCAGCGATCGAGAAAAATAGTGAGCAAGAATTAGGGCAAAAGAAAACTAATTTAATAATCATTGGGATTAAGGAATTGAGGGGCAGGCAGTGAGACAGGGATTTAGTCCACAGTTCTGCCATTGGTGTGCACAGTTTGCCTTTGCACCCTTTTCAGGGTTTATCAGGGATTAAAGAGTGTTCTCCCCTAATTTTAGTGTAGCACGGTGCACAGGCTGATCACCTCCATGCTAATTTATTGCTTGCTGCTTTACTGAGACTTACATTTATCTGTTACAGTTGTATTAATTGTTTTAATTTTAATTTTTTAAAAAATTATTTTCTGTCTCTAAGACATCCATGGGCACCGGAGTGTAGCAGGAGGCCAGATGCAATGAGAGTATCGGTGCATAAATAGGAGTGTAGGCAAATCTATTATTCACACAGCTGGTGTACTAATGAATCATAACTGGCAATGCCTGGTCTCAGAAGTTTGCAGAACTTTCAGCACGCTGTGTTTTTTTTTTGCCAGCAACCTCAGCTTTCTATTCACTCGTGGAGACATTAAAGCAGTGTTCGTCACACCTCAGCCAAGGTCTCTTTCATCAGCAGGGCAAGAGAGCAATATGGTGAGGAGGCTATAAGATCAGGCACATGCATGTGTTCTGTCTTCCTGGCAGGCTTGTGAGTCATTCGACTTTCCCCTTTCACAACGTGAGTCGTGAACTAAATAAGCGAAACCTCCACTGGAGTGAATGAGGCCCTCAGAATGAATAGGTGACTGTTAATTACTGCGCCGGAAATGGAAACCCCTTCTCCCCCCTACTGCTAAGTTGGGCCACCCTCTGAACTTGGGGTGTGTGAAGGTTTGTGAAACCAGCAGTGGTACTCACCTGGCACCCCTTGGACTGTTCCGGAACCAGTGTGGGCTACCTGTCAGACACTCATCTGTAAGAGCCAGGACTGCCGATTGGCAACATCACTTCTTGCTGTATCCAGATTGTATTTCCTGCCGCTGTGAGAATGAGTGACACAACTCACAGCTGTGCTGCACTGTGTATGATGGCTGGTGAACAAAATAATCCTGAGAGAAATCTGGCACCAGAGTTATAAAATTCTGGCACTGAGAACACGGTACGGTTAAAGGTGTACATCTCTGCACATGTTGAATGTAAATATTTACAAAATAACTAGATAACTGAGAATGTCTGAGTTAATGAAAAGAATCACTGGGTTAATGTTCAAATCCAGGTATTTTGATCATAATGAAAATATATCATCATAAATTGTTATACATTATTTAATAATTGCATGAAAAATTAATTATTAAAAAGTCCCCCTTTGTTAATGGTACAATACATTAAGAGCATTGAGCTTCAATCACAGTGCAAGAGTAACAGTCATTTGAGTCCATTTTGACTCAGATATTTGCCCTCTGCTTTAAGTTGTTTCAATCAGTACCACAAAGTTGGCTTCTCCTCTGACCAACAAGTAAAATATGATTAATACTGACAGATTACATAGCTCTTATTATTATTGTAGAAAGTCTCCTTCTTGGAAATGCTAAGCTGACTCAGGAAATATAACTCAATGTGTTGCTTTTTAATACTCACTTGTTATCCAGGAGTAGTAGAATTGCTGTTTAGCTGTAAAATATTTTCCTGTCTTTCCTGTCACCAAGCGTATTCGGACTTCCCTTCGATTCAAATCATATTTGCGCAGTTAAATTTTCCAGTCGTTTACCAAGATGTGATACTGACTTTTAAAGTAATTCATACTCTGTTGCAACATAAATCATGGCTTACATTCGTCGCTGTTTAAATGGAAGTCAATGGTATCGTTTGTGATTTTAATCAGAAATTATTCATTGCTTAGTCAGAGATGTAGGCACGCTTCTGGGTGAGATTCAGATCTGTGTGCACTACATAAAAAGTGCATTATTTGTGCAAATCCAGTCACACAGTGGTCACATAACATGGCACTGTGTTACTTGTATGGCACTCTGTTGCAGGCCTGTTTGCCTTTCTAAAAAGAGCAATAGAAAACTGGGCGAGTCAGAGGCACTATTGACCAGTGGAGCTGTTTGTCAGCCCCAGATGTCAGTAATGCGTGGAATTGATCTCTCTTTCCTGCACATGGCTTGCTAATCATATCTGATTGAAAGGAGTCTTTTTATAAGCACATCACATACCCCTTATATATACTAGCATACAGAAACTCCTAATACAGTCTCTTTTAGGTTGGGGTCTTGTTAATAGAGTGAGGGTGGCTATTAAATCATTTAGAAAATCATAGAAATATGACTACAATCACTAAGGCACAACAGAGATTATCGTATAATAAATGCAAAATTAAAATATTTATTAATTTTGCTGACCCTCTGATGCAGGTTACCTATGTGAGGATTGTACACTCAGCTTCTTACCTTTTATTTACCCCTTTTTTACATATCTAGTAAAATTATAAGCATGCAAATGAATGTGGTACTGTACATATGTGATGAGATTTATTGTACTCCTTAGAATGAAATCCAGCCCATGATGAATGAGAGCTGCCATCTGTGAAAATGCTGTTTTATACACCACAGAGGCCCAAGAAGGTATCCCAGTGTACCTTTGGGTGTTTTCGGTGTGCCAGTAGCCACTGTGTTTATGTACCAGCAGGCGTATACAAAGAGCCCCTCACAGTAGATCCTTGCTTCTCTTTCATGAATGCGTATGTCATAATAGAAGATCTGTGTTTTATGTGGGGTCAGTCCCTCTGGCTTGTGCTGCCATTCCTCTGGCTGTGTGCGCCGCGCTGTCCCTGCCCTGCCGTGTGTCCCGTCCTGTCGCTGTTCCCTCGCTCCCCACCCCTTCCTCGTCTCCCTGTCTGCCTCGTCCATTTTTGATGAGCTCGGTGCGCCTGACTGTTGGGCTCACATTGCAGAAAGCTGCCGGCCACATGGGATCAGAAAACCTCGCCCAAGCTGACGCCATGTGTCGGGTGGGTGTGTCCCATCTTGACACTCCACCCCCACCACACCCACCCTACAGGTGCTTCCCGCCCTGTGCCCCTGTGTCGTCGAGCCACGGCACTTGACACCTGTGCTTGTTGCCCGTGTGACAGGAAGTCCCGGCTCAGCTGTCAGATGGATTTCCTGTTTTTAGAAGTGTATAGGAGGGTGCAGACGCACAGATCCTGGTGATAACGTCATGTGACCTTGAGGAGTTCCCAGTTTGTGCTGGCTTTGCACGCCTCTTTTCTGAAGTGCGCCACCGACACGGAGCAGAGTAATTAAACGCCCTTGCTGAGTCGCCGTCCTACATAGTGGGGGTGTGTGCCGTAATTAGATTAGCACTTCTGCAGTTGTGGCATATCCCGCTTTTCAGTGGCACTCTTCGGGAGGCAAGGCCTGTCGTTTGAGGTTCACGCTTTTGGGCCCATTGATTAAAGTACTCTCACTCAGTCTATTGAAAAATCGAGAGTGTCTCTAAGATACCAGTATATTTAAATGAAGCCTGTAGTCTTCTTGCGCTTGCGGTATGAACGTGCAGTTTCTCTCTTATTAGAAGGCAGTTGGTGCTGCAGTATTTCAAAGAAGTGCTCATTTATTTGTGCAATTTATTAACTATTTTACAGCACAGTATGATGTCCTAGAAAGTATTAGAAAATTGCAAGGAGATGCAGAATTGAGTTGATTTTCTTGGAAAGTAACACATGCTACAGCATGTCAGTTTTTTCAATAAGGAGCACCAAAAATAAATACAACAGATCACTGTCAATAACTGTCACCTTGCTCTATTGTGTGGGCTCTGTGTACGTGACAATATCTCAGTTTTCCTTCATCGAGTCCAGATCAGCAGGTGTGTGGAGCTCAGTTCCTAAGTGTTGTTTCTGCCTGTATGTTGCTGAGACCCACTACAGATTACCCACTATCCATAACTGCTGGTGCCAAGGTGGGATCCTGGTGGTCTAGAGTCTGTCTTGGAAACAAACTATTCTAAGTGATGTATTCCTCAGGAAATGTCTGTTTTATTTTAGGAAATTGCACTAAAGCAGAGGGTACATGATGGCCTGTAAAATTGCTCAAATACCCCAGGATGGTGTCCGGATAATTGGTTATAAAGCCAACCCAGAGACAGCACAACTTTGAAGGATTGCAACGTTTGATCTGGTCTTCCTGTGTTGGGGTTCTACTGAAATGTAAGAGCTGGTCTCACCAGCAAGGCCATCCAGCAGGTCATGTGGTCAGTGTTTGGAAGCACAACACTTCAATATGGATAAGTATGTGCTGTAAGGCTTTAACAGAGAGGTAAACATCTCAGGTGGTTGTGCCCTTTCATCGTTTTAACTGAATTTCCTTTTTGTTACCCCATAATCAAATAAGTTTTCAAACTATTTAAAAGTATGAGTCTCCACTTAAAGTAGCACTGTTAAAGGTCACCTGTCCTCCTTGTTTTCTACCAGTTTGTCATTTCTTTCTAAATTATGTTCTTGAGGTAGGTAAACTTGATGTTTTATTTACTCCCCTTTATGTAATAGTGTACTTTAATTATTTATCATTTCCAAAGTAAAGAAAAAGCCAGGTTAATATTTTTATCTCATTAATGAACGCTTGTTGACTTGTCTGAATTCACGAAGGAAAGTTGTAAATATCTTCAGGCAATATGGAATCTTTTGTCCGCTAATGTATTTAATAAATCTGGAGAGCTGGGCTATGAGAGAAGTAGAAAGATGGAACAGTGGTCATTTGGACATGAAATGCTGGACCTGAGTGACTTTGCCATAATCAGCACAGGTTGCTGAGCTGTTGCCTTTGGACTTGGAGGATTCAGGTTTTAATCCCCCTCCCTGTAGCAGTTCTGTTCAATAATCTACAGGGTATCCTCGAGTTGTTCGATATTGCCGAATATATGGCAATTTTAAATGTTTTAAAATAACGTCGACATGAAACAAAAGTTAGTTAAATAAGAAATAATATATGTTGTAGCATATTTTGAACATGTCAGTTG
Organism: Arapaima gigas; assembly: GCA_900497675.1. Taxonomy (NCBI): domain Eukaryota; kingdom Metazoa; phylum Chordata; class Actinopteri; order Osteoglossiformes; family Osteoglossidae; genus Arapaima; species Arapaima gigas. The sequence continues at coordinate 2,774,852 of UFQX01005271.1, read as the reverse complement.
ACAGTTGATATATTCTGAAGGAAATTTGGAACACTTCAACAAGACTGTAATGGAGAATTACTGACGTACCAATACATCAACTGGAAAATATCAGGGAAGTACTGACATATGGACCATTGTAAGTTGCATTCGAAAAAAGAATGAGATGAATGAGTCAATATAGTATGAAGCTACAGGGCCTACAAATGTACAACTATTGCAATCCAACAGCTGTGTGTATAGTAATCCTGACATTCCCCAAAGGGACGTTTCCATTTGAAGGGTTAACCGTGCTTTCCAGGGCCTTTGAAGTCTGAGGTCCAGCAATGGGGGTTGTACAGTAAAAACACAGACAGGCGCCCCCTCGCCTGGCTCCTCCCTAACCAGATCACTCCCAGATCGGAGGCCCCCCTGTGTCTTTTCATTCTCCCAGCTCCCACATTGTGGCCACATGGAGGAGGAGAAGTGGCGACCAGGCAGATCCGGCGGAGCAATAAAAGCAGAGGCTGAAGGCAGATCGCCCCTGCTCACCTCCCTAACACAGAGTTAGGTTTCCTGGGGTAGGGTTACCACTGACAGACCTGCTCCTTTCAGGTTATGTCAACCACCTTTAACTTTGTCTCCCTGGGAGGCCTCATGTATTAACGTGTAACCTTGTTTTTGGTGTAACGTTAGCACATCGCATGGCTGCCGGTAATCACTGTAACTGGACATATATGCAGTGTGTACTGCCCTTTGCTCCTATCCTTTGTTTTATTAGGGATTTCCTCCCGGGATTTCCTGTAGCTCCATGTGTCGAAATGATGCCTTTTATAGCCCGGTGATTTTGGAAGGGGCCCACTAGCCTGTAGCCATCAGTTTGCCAGTCAGAAGAAATGCAAGCATTAAAACTTAGATGAAGGCGCTTAGATTTCATCATTTGTCTTGTGAGACCAGTCCCATGTTATTGTTGTAGGGACATAGTGTAGTGTAGACAGATGAACTTTATTGATTGGAGGACCTGGTGAGGTCTGATTCTGCTGTTCCTCCGCAAGGTCAGCAACATCCCCTGGATTGGGGGCTCGGCGGGGAAAAGCACTGCATACTTGACACTTAACACTGCAGCTGATCTGAACACAGGACTCATTCCTCCTGTGATATCCAAACACCAGACCAATGTCACATACAATGACTATTAGCTAGTATTTAGCTCTCATGTTTGTCCAAGGTGACTTACAGTACTATATACAGTAGTCTTTATAATAACCCATTCATCTATATAGCAGATCATTGTTACATGTGTGCACACTAGGAGCAATTAGAAGTGACCAGTTCATCTGAAACACACGTCTTTGGACTGTGAGAAGAATCAGCTGCATCTGGAGGGAACACACCTGCCCAGGAGCTGCAAGGCACTAGTGCTGCCTGCTGTGCCACTTTTTAGGCTAGTATTTCAGGTTCATTCAGTTATCAAATGTATGTATCTGTTCTGGGTGTTTTTGCACCTCCCTTAATATTATGAATAAAGCTGAACACTAGCTATGCCAGAAAAGTTTTTTGCACAAAATGTACAAAATAAGTAATATTTTCCCCAGTACCATCCCCCAAATGTTTTGCAGCGAGTGTGGTTTTATATTTTTCCCTTATTATTCAGTTTAAAAAAAAAGCACTTTACATCTGAAGTGATACTTTGAAGGACTTTAATTGAGGAACCCCATACAAGACGTGATCCCTGTTCTATGAGCAGGAGCACCGCCGGTGCACCGCAGTGCAGAGACAGCGTCAGAGGCGACCTGCCTGCGATAATCTAATCCCTGTCCACCGCGCTTTATTTAGAGAGAAAGCTAATGCTGTCAGATTACACCTGGGCCATGTTCCAGTGCAACCAGTCAGTGTGGAGTGCAGCGCTTTGAAAAAACACATATTGAAGGCATCTGATTATGAATGCATGAATAAGTAGTGCACGGGCATGTCAGGTAACGGTTAATTTGAGATGGGGGGCTGTTATCCTAGATGGCGCCGTAGCTCCATGCTCCTGCTGATCCGGGCTCGGTGAGGGAGAATGGTGTTCCCTTTCAGTGACCCTGGTTGACCTTCACTTACGGCAAGGACTGATCTGCCTGGAAGGGAGGGATGCTGCAGAAACGCACTTCTATCTCCCTGTCCAGAGGACACACATGGGACATGTAGCAGTGTCACAGTCTGAGCGGCTCCTTGCCCTTATGTAACCGTCCTGTATCCAAACTGCGTAGTTGTCCTTATATAAGGGCTTCAGCTGCTCCTTGTCCTCGTCGTTGCCACTGTAAATATTTACATCTAGGAGTTTTTTTTTACTGAATAAGTGCCAATTCTCATTGGCATGTTCCATACAGAAAAATGGGAGCGAAAATGGTCATAAATCACATTCACTGCTCAAAAGTGTCATATCCCATCTGTATTCATTGTAAACATGGATTACTTCTTTCCTTTCTTTCCCCTGTATGAGGGGCTTGCAGCATTGGTAGTTCTTTGTTTTCTGTGTAATTTGTGTAAAAAGACAAGTAATCCATTCAGCACTTAGCAGAATGCTAAAAAGACTAATCCTTGCTTATTTGTTGTGTAACAGGGTTAAGGGTTTAGTGCCCGGGTTTACACTGCCAGTAGAAGGCCGCTCTCCCTTTGCTGTCTATGATGCGCACTCTCCACCAAGGCCTCAGGCTTCAGCGGCACAGACCCTACCAAGAGCAAGATGGCCTATTCAGACCGAGAGGGAACTGTTCCTCTTTGCGTTGTTGTTTTTCCGGCTGAGCCGGCGCCACCTCCATCTCTGTCAGCGGTTTTGTCGAAGGTTACAGCACGACCGAACATTAATTACCCGAAAGCCTTGTTATCACAGCCATTCTTTTCCTGATGGACGTGATGAATAGCCGTGCACCTCTCTTGGTGTGCGTATGCTAGTTTGCTGCTCTCGGAAGCAGGTGAAGTGTGCTTCGTAGCGACATCCCAAGATCACGCAGGACAAATCCCCTGTGACGTCTAAAATTAGAGGCACGCAGCACTGCAGAGCCCTAAGGTGCATGTGACCACAGTGAAACGGAGTAATTAGTCATTTATCATTTCTGAACTCTACTTTGCATGGCAGCAGACATATTCAGGGTTTTGGAAAAAAGATTGAAATCCTAATACTGATCTGGCAAATTTGTTTAATTTTTATTTATTAACTTAACTGATACCTTTCTCCAAAGCAGCTTACAGTGTTAGGTTTGTGCACTAAGCTACTTACATTGCTTTACGCATTTATACAGCTGGGTAATTTTTACTGTATCAGTACAGGGTAAGCACCTTCATCAGGGGTGCAACAACGAGAGCAGTGATTCTAAAGCAGGAGATTCAACTGCCGGACATCAGCTCTGAATACCATGCCACTTGCTACCCCCAAATGTGCTGCACCAGTTAATGTCAGGAAGCAACACATGAAGAATTTCAAAACCATAAAATATACTTCTTAAACTGTCTCTAGGTTAGCTACTTCTTTAACGCTGCAAAGAAAGATTAGACAAGAAAATATGCAGTCGATCTGCTAGTTTATCTTTGAAGGGTGCATTAAACTGACACTTGTTCAAAAGTCGTAAGCGGACTTGCTCTATATGGCTGGCCTGTGTGTGTGTGTGTGTGTGTGTGTGTGTGTGTGTGTGTGTGTGTGTGTGTGGCTTTGGCTAAGCATCAGCTTGTCTGTCTGAATGTGAATGCATGTCTATCTGACCCTTCTGCTGAATATGAAAAAAGGTTCTGAGCAGTCTATTGTGGAAAAAGACAAAAACCATTGTTTTGCACCAAAAAGGGAGGACTCACACGTGATGGTGGTTATTTTACTCTTCCGTCTGTGAGGTACCTGGGTCTGGGCAAGTGTGGCAAAGCATAGACAGTTTGCACAAAGATCATTTTAATTAGCATTCAAGAAAACAGTCAAGGAAGGAAATAACATTACTGGTGAACATCAAAGCTATTTAAAAGGTATTTTATATGCTTATGAATTCAGTTATGTAAGGCTTGCACAAGAACAAGATGCAAAACAAGGTTTTTGGTTTTAAGAATGACAATTTAAGAATGACACATCTGTTAATCGGTTTGGCATTGTTGGCTTATGGCTCCTCTAACAATTACTGCCTTTATTGGCCTGTAATATATCTTGTTTTCCTCACAAAGCTGTCAGATGTCTGTTGAGGGATATGGTTTCCCACTAAGTGTTAGTTCTGTCGAATGGTGTAGGTTGCTCAGCCGGGCCCGACGGGGGTTTACCTGTGGCAGCATCTCATAGTATCGCAGCAACAGGCCTGCAGGGCTAGGTACGCTGAGATTTACACTTGTGTTTTGTAGAGGCATACAGTAATACAGTCAGAAGTGTGTGTACGCTTACTGGAAGCTTTTTTTCCATGTCCAGCGTATATTACTTACAAACATATTTTTGCATACATGGACAGTTTTTTTCTGCTTTAAAACACATTTGATTTGAGGAGAACAAGATGTGTGTTGTATTTGTTAGCCATTAGCCTACCCAATTTTAATATAATCAACATTTTTACAATTATTTTTATGAATAACTATCATTTTTCTTTTCTTTCTTGTTTGTTCATTGCTGTTAAAATTGAAATTAATCTGGCTCAAAAGTCCAAAGGTGGGTGTGGGACCACTGAAAAAACACTTAAAAAAACAGTTGCATAAGAATAACATTTCCAGGCAACATTATATAAGATAACCAGTAACAGAATGTCCTTTTTTTTTTAAATAAAAACAAAACCCTACCTAGTATAACCAGAACTCTCAAGGAAGTGTGAGCTTTCCTTCACTTGGTGAAATGTATATTTCTTTCACTGATAATATTTTCCTTCCCTCTGTAACAATGAGCCATGACAAAGTGTTTTGGGAAAAACATTTTTATTTTTTGGCCCCTCCCATGACTTTTCAGTGGACCTAAGGCTGAACTGAGGCTGGTGTGAAACGGGCCATTGTACAGTCCCCTAGTGGTGGGTTAAATGGCATCCCAGTCTGTCAGGAGCTGTCTTGCCAAACAAAGCCTTATTTACCAGGCCCTCAGCTGTGACCTCAGTTGTGTCCCATACCCGTCAGCTGGAGTGCAGCGCGCCGCTGGGACCCAATGGGGAGAAAGGGTGTGCTTTGTGAGAGAGTGAGCACAGGAATGAGGAGAACATGGGTGCTTTGGCGTACGAATGTGGCCGCCTGCTAGGGACCATCCAGAGGACTCGGCTGGGAAATAGGGCCTAGCGGTGCCAACGGATTAAAAAAACAGTCCTTTTACGTCTTGGTTTTAATCTCTGGAGCCTCTGCCAAGAGTATCTTTGTTTGCACACCACTGCCCTCCACCATCCCGACAATGTTTCTCTAGACGGTTTTTCAACCACCAGTATTTTTGATGAATGATATAAACTCTCTGACACACTGTAAAAAGAGTAACGTGTGAAATTCTGTAAGGGTTGATAGATTATACCGTGACACATCTTGCAGCATAAGTTTTGTCTGTTGTTTGTTAAAGCCAAAAAAGCACACTTCAATGCTTAAATTCAAAATACAAACACCATAATGGCTGACATATTTTATTTCAACAAACACAAACTCAGCTGTAATGGCTGGATTGCCAGCTCTCGCATTTTTTTGGTCCAAGAAATCATAAAAAAAAAATCTTGATAAGACTAAAATTAAAACCAGATGCCTGTTTAACTTTTTTGCCCATTTGTTTGAGTAGCTTGTTACCCCCCTTGGGTAAAGTTCCATCCATCCATTACATTTAACTGCTGTATCCTGCTCAGGGTCGTGACAGTCTGGAGCCTATCCCAGAATTACTGGGCACTAGGCGAGGAAACCACACCCTGGATGGGAGGTCAGTCCATCACAGGGTGTTAGGTACAGCTGTTTATAAAAAAAATTCTGACAAACAATTATACTTTAAGTGATATTTCCTAGTGTTGGCGCCAGGTCCTCCTCGATAACAAATGCAGCTCTGAGCCACTACATTATGTGATTAGTGGCAGAGAAATGCCAGTTTCTGGTGTACGTTTATATTATCTTTTTTCTTCAGAAAAACAAACACACGGACTGAGTGGGTGTTATTCGGCTTATTTGATGCACTGCTGTCCTGTGACAAGCTGACATCTCCCATACGCACAGAGGCTTTAAGTTAGCAAAAACATTAAAAAAAACACAACAATAGTTACATATCCTTTCAAAGTCAGAACAGTGAGTTTGCAAATCACTCACACTCATACGTATAAACACACCATGTCGTTGACATGCTTTGCTGAAACGGTTTGTTTGGCGCGGTTGCTTAGCGAGGGGCATCGTGTTCATATGACCTGCGCACCAGTGTGTGTTTGCCATCTGTGTGCTGAGCAGCTCAGGGCCCTGTTACACACGGGTTTGCTGAGCTTGTCAGGACATCTGGCTGAATAACGGCAGGACAGCTGACTGGACGCTGGCCTGGTCTGACAGTGGAATACAAACAGAAGTGTAAAGAGCAGGGTGTTTCCATGCAGGAGGCCAAATCAGATCTGTGTGCTGGGTCTTGGTCTAAAGTGTGGTGTTTGCTTGTGCTCCTAAGTAGCTGTTTTTACACAAGACTTTGTTGTTACCGGGTAGATGACAATGAGTAGGCAGGGCACTTTGTGGGGCCACCAAGCACTTGTTACCGGCCAGCAGCACACTGAGTCACCGCACATTCTGGCCCCTTTTCGTCAGCCCTTGTTACTGTTCTAAAAATAATCGGAAGTGTTAAAATGCATTTGGACATATGTTCAATATGTCCTTATAGCCAATGATCCCAAAAAAGAAGGCACAGTGAGGCTGATGTGCCAAAGGAAATCCAATGACAGCTATAGGCATTAGAGGAAAAGTATTACTTGAATTTTTTAGCACATCTTCCTTGGTGTTTTTACTCTTATTTCAAAACCTTGAGATATGTATTAAAAGGAAGTACTCTGTGGCACGTATTTTAGACAGCTGGATGCTTTCTGAAGTAATTCAGTTTAAGTGTGATGCTGAAGGGTACACTGTTTTTGGACATAAAAATTAATTTATGCAACAAAGGTTTTTACATCTGACTACCCAAGTCCTTAAGTAGTTTTCTAAAAATTAAAAAAAATATTCCTTGCTGATTTACTCAAGACTCTGGTGTCTGAATAAAATAAATCATTTCTGTTTAGCTTTGCCCCATTTTGTAAGCCGGGTGTTTCGTTTTTGCCATGAAGGGCTCTCCTAAGATATGAAGTCCTTAATTTGCTTTCAGGATTTTCAAAATTAATCTGATAAAATGCAGTAATCCTTCTAGACAGAAAACAATGCTGTTATTGTACACAGCACTGTAAGTTCTACTGTAGTAAGTGTTTCCTTCCATTTACAACAGGCCTTGGTATGACACCTCAGGGACCAAAAACAGCAAAAGCTGTAGTTTTATGTTGTAATTTTGACTGGCCTAATAAATTGTTAGATTTGTCCAGGGAGGTGACGGTTGTTGGGATACATTTCGGAGAAGTTATCCATCTTAATGATCATAATTTTCTATTATTTCTACTATTTCAATGACAGAGATCCCATATTTCCTTGGAAAAATCATGTGACTGTTTGTTTTTTACCCCTGTTGAGAACCTGAGCTGCTGTTGGCTTTGGGATAGACACCGCTTGCTGAAGATTAACTGCTAAGACACTCAAAGCTGACACGACAGATATTTGGTTGTGTCTCTGGGAGCCTCTGTCAATTTTTTTAAAACTGTTTTGTTCCCGCATTACATATACAGCTGCATGACAGTATCACTGACACAATTTTCTCACTCTGTGGTGGACGATTAAACTTTATTTGGTTAAATGCCAAATTTGTCATAAGATGCTTTTAACCTGTAGCTTGCAGGCTAGTGAAATGTCTTACTTTCATCCTTATGGCAGGGGGTGTAGTGGTTAGTGCTGTCACCTTGCAAATAAATAAATCCAATTGTGCTGTTTACCTTTGGTCAGGGTGCTTGCTCTGAACTGATACAGTAAATATTACCCTGCTGTGTAAAATAACTGTAAGTAGCTTAGTGTACAAACACTGTCAGGACAAAGGCAAATCCTAATGAATATAGTATTATACTTGGTGCGCTCTGATGAAGATTGAAGGATGTCAGTGGTTAGCGCTGTCTAGCAAGTATTTTTCATTTATTTGTTCATTCATATCAGTAACTGCTTGACCAAAACTGGTATCAGTGGTCTGGAGCCTTGGGAAATAAATAATAAATAAATAAATAAATAAATAACCTTCCAAATAATGGTTAACAATCACTATCTAATGTACAAGACCTCACAGATTTGTTCATCTAGAGTCATGCACAAATATGGAAATGGGGAAAAAAAACTAATTTGAAACACTAAACCCAAATAATCAGCTACACAGTGCATAAAACCAGCAGAGTTCCGTGAACTTTGAGGAAGCCCTTGTGATCACCTGACTTTCAGATGAACTCAGTGCCAATTCCACTGTGTCGGAGTCCGGTCTGCTGCCGTGTGTGAAGTGTGTGTGGCGAATGTGCTTGTTTACCACACCGAGTCGTGTTTAAGGAGCTGTAGAAGAATGAGTAGAAACAGCGGCGTGAAGGGGCTGCCAGAGGTTAACAAGCAGTTTGAGAAAAATGTAGGAGGCTGCTGGGGTCACGAACCTCCTGTTACACACAGAGCTTGCACTGCGACTGCATTTAAGAAAGGAAAGCAGAAAGTAAGTTAGTTATTTTAAGGGTGCGGCTGGTGTCCTTTTTCCAGTATTTTCCCCTCACCCCCATGTTGCCGATTGTCTCACAGCCGTCGACTCCATTTTGGCTCAGAGGGCTCTTGTACCTCATTCACATGTAATCAGTGGGCAGACAAAGAGGATGTGGGGCCATTCACCGGTCCGTCAGTGATGCAGTGGGCCCCACAGGGACAGGCTGGTCCCCGGGGCCTTGCGCTAATCCTGCTCCACCCCAGTATACCCAGCAGACACAGCCTGTACTTGCTTTCACCTTGTACCTGGTTGCTCCTTGTTTTACATACATGGCATTAAAGGTGGAGCTACGGGTATCTGTGTGTATAATAGCCTGAAATCACTAACTGCTGCTAGTCTATGAAAAAAAGAACAAAAAATATAGAATTATAGGATGAGGTACATAAAAAAGATTTTTTTGCTTTCAGTCGCACTACCCTTTTTAATAGAAAGAGACTTTAGTGTACACTTACAGGAAAAATTGTGCATGTTATAGTTTTTTGTATAGATTACATGCAAATATTTATTTTTTAATGGTGTTGTATGTGTCATATTACAGGTTTAATGACAAAGGAAGGACAAAAGCAAACATGTTATACATGGAATATGTATGGTATATAAATATATATAGAATATATACACAAAATACATTATACAGTACATTAAGTAGTTTCTAATAAGTGTACTCCAGTAAATGTACTCACTCATAAATAAACACATGACAAACAAACAGACATATTTATTTATTTATGACTGAGTACATTTGCTGGAAGCTACTTTATATATAAGGAATATTCTGTATGAAAATGTCAGCCACTGATACGTTTCTAATGAGCGACATGTTTCAACAAGTATACCGAACACAAGTTGTTTTTGTTTGGGTTGGAGTGTTTGTAGTTCTCTTGCTCTGTCTGCGTGTGATTTCTCAGTTTGTTCTCAGCTTTGACACCAGATTTCGTTCTGCTTCAGCCTTAATTACAATCTCAAGTGCACAGCTTCCCCTGTCCTGCGAGCGCGGGGCAGCACGCGGCCGCTCCCTCCAAAATCTAATGTGACAACGGCAGCCGGGACACCTGCCGCCGCCCCCTCCCTCTTCTCTCTCCCTCCGTCCGTCCCTCCCTCCCTCGCTGCAGATGGAGCCAATGGGCCCCTTTCATTCGGGGCAATAAACGAGTGGGTTCACAAGTTTAGGGCGTTCATCCTCTCGAGTGGCCGAGCACACGTGGCCTGCTTTTCTCTTTTGTCCACTCCTACCCAGACAACTCCTGGCAGGGCCTTTTGGAGGGCCGACGCTCCCTCTTCAACAAGGGGCTCCCAGACCCCTGCTGTCCCATTGAGGTGCGGACGTGAGGCGTTGTGACAGCTCCGGTGCGTGCGGAGCGCAGAGTGTGTCCTCACTACCAGGCTTTGGTCACAGCCAGCTGGTCAGCTTTGGACTCTTACAGCTCTCCCAGTTGTACGCCTTCTGATACCAATCACTGCGTCTCTGTTTATTTCCCATGTTCTGGGACAAATGTTTCTGTTGTTAAGAACGAAACAGTTTATACGTGAACTGAACTGAACTGTCTAACTTTCGTCCACTAGAGACGTCAACAACTTGCATCAGAACTATTAAACTTTGGAAGACTTGGCCAGTTTGGATCTTCTTACACAGTGCTACGTGACCACTTCTGTTAAATGTTGTAACCTTTTGCCCTTGTGCTGTATTTATTAGTTGTAATGTACGTGACCCTTGTGTATTTGCATTTTATCACTATACTGATTCCGAACAGCTCTTTTATATTGTTATTTAAAATAACAAAAAAAAACTATTAAATTTTGACCAAAGCCAAAAAGGACCACAATGGTATTATGAAACTAGATAAAATAAACGATTTGAACGATAAGTTTAATTTATAATGCGACTCTTTTCCGCTACTGGAGATGAATCACCTCTGAACTGCCATTGGATCAAAGATGTTTCAGTTGAACTTGACTTCTGAAGAATACTTTCCATCCACTAACAAGACGGCAGGAAACAGATGCTGTTTATGTGAACCTCCTTTCTTCTTATTATAACCTACATCTTAGATGTTCCTGGAGTTTTCCAGTTGTCACTCCTCAGTCATGGCCCTGTATTGATTTTTTACAAGGCTGACAGCTTGTTTTAGGCAGAGACTCGTTCTCTCTTGCGAGGGATTAAACATTGGTTTAATGAGTAATTGCAGAACTCAAGGGCAAACCTTAACGTTTCATCAGGGTCAACAAACAAGTGGGTGAGTATTGACAGTTGCACCCGTTTTAATGTGCAAATTCCGTGAGTAATATGCCGTGCTATCCCTCCTTTGTTTTGTGTGTATGTAAATTAAACTTTGAAGGAAAAACTGATTACTGGTGCAAGGTGTCATTTACAAAACCTTTTAAAATGGCACTAGATAATGAAGTGACATTCAGAAGCTTAATAAGAAAAAAATACATATGTTTAATAGTGTAAAAAATTCTTCTTATCTCACCATTGCACGTGCTACAGTGCAATTCCTGGTAGTAGGTCACCTTTGTAAACAGGATGCTTCTCTGAAGCCCCCTGATATCAGCTGCTCAATTTGGAAAATGTTGTGGTCTTGCTTGACGGAGCCCCGAGATCAACTGACGGTGGGTATTTGGGTCAGCAGCGTCGAGGTAAGCTGTCAAAGATGAACCACATTTTGTCAAAAAAAAGCTCTTCTTTTGTGCCGACACGACTGAAAACACCACATGCTGCAGTTAGAAGAGGGCGGGACGTGTGCCGCGATAAAGGTCCAGCGTGCCAGCAACGTACCGGAGGTTTCCAAAGCAAACCAGTACAAGTACCCTCAATGCAATTGGTATTGCTCTAGATTGTTGTTCTGTATCTCTACAAAGCATTTTTTTTAAGCCATCAATGTTTATCAGTGCATTTTTCACTCTTATTGCATCTCACGTTTATGAATCACTGGACAAAGAGGTGTAAAGCAGCTAAAGCTGTGAGTTACTCAGTGTCCCCATGTTTGACTGTAAAACATCCGTTGGGAAGGATTTCTATCGCAGCTGAGGGGTCGCTGCTGATGCATGCTTTCTTTTTAAATATTATTTCTCCCTCTGCTCTCTGTGGTGGGCCCTACAGTCGCCCGCTTTGTCTGTTTTTTGCTGGATAGGAGAGATGAAATGTAGTTTGTTCCTAATGGATTATTGATTAGTCTGAGAACAGACAGGCCTGGAGGCCTCAATCTCGGGCTGCTGCTGTGTTCCCTGGCGCTGAATGTGCAGTTTTCACGCCCGGGTTCATATGTGGCTTCTTGGTTGGTCCATTGGAGCACGGGGGCCCTGAGTGGACCACTGTCGCTAACAGAGAGACACTCATCCTGGAGATATGTGGGTCTCACTCTCATACAGCAGGCATGAAAGGTCTAGTACCTGAAAGTAAAGAAAGAGCATTGAATGTGCTTGGTATGTTCAGACTGGCTGTTAACAGAAACCAAAAACAGGGATTTCCTGGCTACAGGTGCTGCTCTTCCAGAATAATCGCTCTTGTTGTTTTTGCAAAGCTGAAGAGACTAGGAGTCCTTTAGGCAAACATGTCAGTCAAGTCCAGAGATGGCTTGCAGTATGGAATTCTGTGTTTATGTACCTCGCCCTGTAAGAGGCCATGTCCTGCACAAAGGTGCTGGATTGAAGGAAGGAAGCTTTTCTATGGGAAACAGTGTTCATTTGCTCAGGACCTATGGTGTTCTTACTGGCTGCAGCTAATCTCATTGCCATCCAATTTATGGAACATGTGACTGCTTCATGCATGACATGTTTAACTCCAAACACTGGTCACATTGGTGTTGTTTTAGATGTCAAAAAACCATAGAGAATAGGCAGGGTATGAAGCAGGGAAGGAGGTTTTCTGTCATGCTTTATGGAACAAAAAGTGCTCCTGAGGTGAGCTGAGGATATAAGGAAACTGCAACATTTTCAGCAGCTATGAGGTAGAGCCTTGAAGACCTTGAAGGTTGTTTCATTCCTCCCTAAAGCTTTTATTTTTCCAGAGATTAGTCCCTGCCACATATGCACCTGCAAACTCTTGTGCTTTTGACCTCATTGTGTTACCATCTGATAAGGTCAGCTGCGAATCCAATGACTTGTGCTGGGTCTGATTCAGTGGAAGTGAAGAACTCAGTGTTCTTGAAGCTTTCCCTGTTTCAGAAGTGGGATTGCTTAGTAATGTTCACTTTTTCATCTGATCCTGCTGTGCTTTTTGTCAGCGGGGTGTAGATTCCACTCTTTAACATCCCCATCTTCGGCTTCTTAGTTAAAGGCAGCAGATGTTACTGCTCTCAAATGTCCGACAATTGAGTACGGTACTAGGTTGGTGGTCTTGGTCAGAGCCAGTGATCCCTATTGACTGCTCTTGTTCTCCCAGTAATGCATGTAAGAGAATTGGTCTGGTGCCTGAATGAAATTGTTATCTGTGGACCTCACCAGAGTACCAGAGGAAGGCTGACTGCCTGTAACACAGCTGTGGATTCACTACAGGAATCCTTTAGCACTATTCTCTTCTCAAACATCTTGTCTTTTCCACATTCTGCTGTGGCACAAGGTTACGCTGTCCAGGTCACTTGGTTTCAACAGTTGCTGATCTGAAGTTCTTCATAACGGCATGGGGATTTTATAACCTCTCTCTATTAGCTGGATACATTATTAGCTGGGAGGAGTGCTTTCCAAATGTTTCCGCTGGTAAAGATTTTTCATTATCATCTGGAGGTTGACTCAGTTGATTTGACTGAGTATTGAATACTATCCTTGCTTCATATAGAAGAGGAATTGATGAATCTCAAAATAATAGGAGGAAATGATGAGTTCATTAACTGGCCTGTTTGAAAACCCTTGGGATACTAATATTTATGGTTATTTATTCAATTACTTGATGCTGGTATCCAAGGTGACCTCCAATTTTTTGTTTATTTACAAAGATGCTAAAAATGATGTACCCATTTATACAGTGCGGTAATTTTTGCTGTTTAAATCCAGGGTAAGAATCTTGGTCAAGGCTATCAAAATGGGAGAGGGATTCAAACCTAGGTTCTTTTTAACTGCAAGAAGAAATCTGTAACCACTATGCCACCTGCTGGTCTTATGTTATCCAGTGCTGCCATTCCATTAACTAGGCATAATAAGTGGTTTTTATTAGTGTTAAGAGTTTTGCTTAAGGGGACACCAAGGATTTCTAGTTCCAGGATTTGAACCAAGTGGGACACCAAGGATTTCTAGTTCCAGGATTTGAACCGAGTCTCTTCATCATGTTGCAAGACCAGTCAGCCAGTTGTGTGTAATGTGGAGTCACTCCTCTGCTTTTGTATTTAGACCCACTGTGAAGGGTGGGATAGGTTACTTCCCAGCAGGGATATTCACCCGTACAGCAGCTGAACACAGAGGACACACAACATAAGAGGTTCTGCAGGTGACAGTGCTCTGATTTGCATTTGAAATCAGAGATGTAGAAGGTGAACAGGAATGACGACAGTACTGTTCCTTGGCGTGCAGCTGTGTTGCTCAGTATAGTTCTGAAGCCTGACAAATTTTAGTCTGCTTTTTAGATTGTCAAATACTTATTATTATTATTATTATTATTATTATTATTATTATCATTAGTAGTAGTAGTGGTACTTTTATGGTCTTTTATGGTACTGTTGGATGATGTTCTGCCACTGTGTGTTTATTTGAACGTGACTTTGCCCTTTATTTTATTGATTTTCCTTTGTTTTGTCAGAGGCCTGTGGCTTTTCAGCGGTGGGTCTTTCTGTGAGATGCAGCAGGAGTGTGTGATGTAACACTGAGGATTCACCACTGTGTCACGGAGCCACTCTCTGCCGTAGGAGATGGGTTGCGGGGGGTGGCGGGGGGGTTCACGCTCAGGATGTCAACACGCTCACGGTCTTGACATTGATAGAGAATGATGGCTGCAGCTGCCTATTGGCTTGCTGGAACGGGAAATAGTGTCTACACATCCTATCGTTTAGGCCTGCTTATTTGCACGTTAATATGCTGCGAAATTGATTAGTGTGTTTAGTCTTAATCCGGCCCGGGCACGTGGCAAAGCAATGGGGTTCTTTACATGCGTGATAGGGTACTTACGTAAGGGTGGTACGGAGGATGAACGAGGGATAAATATGCTCTTTTAGATCAAGACAGAATGGCAATTGTCATACAGACAACTTACATTTCATTGCTTTGCACATTTGTAATTTATAATAATATAATACCTTATATATTGTTATTTAATAAATTGTTATAATATATACTACACTGGTAATACAAATAGTATAATAATCTATTCATCAATCCTTAGAACTCTCTTATCCACCGTGGGCTTAGGGTGGGTGGAACCGATCTCTGAAACCCACAGCAGCCGTGCGTGTTTGCACACATATTAAGGGCATTTTAGAGCCATCAACAGACTTGAAACACAAGTCTTTGGACTGTGGAAAAAAACCCATGCAAACACATGGAGAATTTGCAAAAAACCACACAGATGAAATGAGTCAAACCTGTGTCTAAACCCAGAGCCCAGGAGCTGTGAGGCACAAGCACCACCTCCTGCACCACTAAAACGCCTTAATATAATAACATGCTATTTATTTGGTTTAGTGAAAAAGTAGACTGGAATATGCCTTGAAATTTTGAGCAACAAAGTTTATTTTCTCCCCATCTATCCTGTCTTTTTTCTTCTTCTTTGTTTTCCATGAGAATCAGTTTTTCTTACATCTTCTCACATTTTCACCCCTTTTTTACACACACAAAGTCAAAGGAATGTCACAGTTGTGTGTCTGAGAAATGAAATGTTTGGAATTTTTCACTGCAGATCCATGGAGGTTTTCGCCGTGGTGGGCTTGTATCGTGCTGATGTCAGTGTTTTGTTTCGCTGTGCCTTGCATTTGTTGAATCAGCTGCTCGTATCAAGGGGTCTCAAATGTTTATATATCTCAAATACCCAGATCTGAAAATCCAAAGAAAAATAATCATCACCAGGTTGATTTTCCTCCTTTTAAAATTTAAAGATCAGTACCTTCATTGCTGCTCCTATTTAATGTTTTATATGAGCATGAAGACTTGTGCTAGGAGTGCTAGAGTGGTCACATGTTTCATATCACTTTGTTCTTTTTTCTACACAGTTCCCAGAATGAAGAAGGCCATGGGTGTGTGATGGTTTGCGTCAGAAATCGCACACATACCAAACACCAAGGTGGAGTTAATTTGAAGGAAGAAACTGGGGGGAATTAATAATGAAGTTTGAGAAGATTTAGTCAGGCAGCGCATGACTGGCAGGAAGCAGAACCCCGGCGTCCTGGTGGTGGACCTGACAGATCATTACAGATAGCGGGTGGCCTGGTGGTGGTGGCCATGAACCCAGCTGAGTCTGAGACCGAAAAGCTGGAGGCATCTGCAGACAAGGGAAAAATGAAAGGGGGCAGAGTCGACCAAGACAAGTCTCTCTGCTACGCTTGCAACATCTGTGGCAAGAGCTTCCCGTTCCAGAGCTCGCTGTCACAACACATGCGCAAGCACACTGGCGAGAGGCCCTACAAATGTCCCTACTGCGAACACCGCGCCTCCCAGAAGGGCAGTCTCAAGCTGCACATCCGCAGCCACAAGCTGGGCACTCTCAGCCACGGTCATGAGGAAGCCGATGGTGAACTGGGTGAGGCCGGTGTATCTGAAGGCCTGGGAGCGTGTGCCAGCCCCACTGAGAGCACCTCTGCCTGCAATGGCGTGCTTCATGATAGCACCAAGGATGATGACCGAGAGAAGATCAAGAGCACCAAGCGGGACAAGGGCACCTTGCGGTGCCTCCTCTGCAAAAGGAAACTGGGCAGCCGGGAGGAGCTAGAACGGCATGCGCAGCTTCACAAGCCGTACCGCTGTCGGCTCTGCAGCTTCGTGGCCATGCGTGAGGACCAGCTGCTCGGCCACATCGAGAAGACGCACATCACCGTGGAGGCAGCCATGCCGCAAGAGGTGGACGAGGTGGTTGGCTCGGGTGAACAGTCCGAGGGGCACTTCCCCTGCAAACTGTGTGACAAAATCTTTGCTCAGGCCTGGCTCCTTAAGGCTCACATGAAGAAACACCTGGCCTCTTTGGAGCACCGCTGCCACGTGTGCGGCCGGCGTTTCCGTGAGGCTTGGTTCCTCAGGAGCCACATGAAGACCCATGGCTCCAGGGCTGGTGGCCGGGGAAAAACCAAGGGCGACTCGGAACCAGCTGCTACCATCAACAATGTGGTGCAGGACGAGACGTCCATGTTCAATGGACTGTGCCTCTTTGAACTCTGCTCCCGATGTGGAAACCTCTTCCACGACCAGGAGAGCCTGCAGGTACACAAGAGGGTCCACAGCTATGCCCACAGGATAAATGGCAAAAGGCCCTACAACCGCAGGAAATCTGATGATGACACGGACTCGCAGTCTGCCAAAAAGCTCTTCATGGAGGGCCTGAACCTAAAACCTGCCGCAGCACAGGAAATTCCAGCGGAGGAAATGCTGGGGAAGCGCATTCCGGAACTGGACCCTGTGTGTAGCTACCAGGCTTGGCAGCTGGCCACCAAAGGCCGAGTGGCTGAGATCTCAGATGCCAGCAGATACCTGGGCTGGGACGAGGCACTGGAAGATGCCGATGTAGCCTATGATGAGGAGAAAGGTGAATATGTTGCATTGGGGCCGGAGAAAGGCCGCCAAGAGCTGGGGTCAAACAGCAGTGCCAGCGGCCAGAGGAGGCGGAGCAGTGGCAGCAGTGCCCGGCATCAGCATCGCAGCAGCAGTGGGAGCAGTTGCCAGCCGAGCACTGCCTGCAATGGGGAGGTCAGCCCAGAGCGTGTGAGCGACACTGAGTATCGCCCACCATCCCGCCAGAGCCGGCGGGGCTCCCAGGGCAAGAGTGCCGAGTGCTTCGAATGCGGCAGGGTGTTCCGCACCCACCACCAGATGGTGCTGCATTCACGCATGCACCGCAGGGACGCCCGTGCCAGCGGAGAGAGCAGAGGACAGGGAGAGCGCCTGGGCTCTGCCAGTGAGGCCGAGTCAGGGTCCGCCAGCTGCCCTAGCACCCCCGGGTACGAGGACTCGCCCCCGTCTACCGTGGGAGAGGACACAGCTGGAGATGCTGCCCTAGGTAAGGATTTTATTACTGTTCATTAGGCACATGATTTTACAGAGTCCCATTTCTTTAATATCAAACTGCCCCAGTCTATTTTCTTTACTTATAAACAGTCATGTTTAATGCACCTACATCTGGCTATTGGATTCACTTCCTGTACTGTCACTGGACATATTGAAAAATATATTTCCTTAGGGAAGCTGACGGAAATTTAAGGACATTTCTTGCAGGTTGATGTGTTTATATGTGTATTTTTATATAATGTTCAGCAGTTTAATGCTTATGTTACTGTTTTCTTTGTGTCTTCAAGCAAGAGCCATTATCTAGGTGTAAGGACTGTAGCATGTTTTGCCTAAAGCTACAGTGATCTGTATTCAATAATGTGTGTGTATCATGCTAGAACTTGTGCTGCACTGTGTTGTACTTCAGATATGTGTCAAATTAATCTTTTTGTTGCTTCACCCAGTTGCAGATTCTTTTCTCTTCTTACTTTTCTTCTCTTCTTCACACAATCGGTTGACAAGGGTGCCAGGGTTGCAGACCTTGAGGAAACTGTTTATTTGCATCCTCTGTAAAAAATGACTTATATTTGTGAGAGAGCACAGCTTTGTTTACCAAACCAAAGATTTATTTTTTCAGAAAATACGAAATCAGAAGTAGTTGCACCAAAATTCTTTTAGTCAATTCTGAGTGGCAGTTGAATTAAATATTTTCAGTAGTTGAAGTTTGTGACATCTAGTGGTTACATATGGAAATGCATATCACTTCCTCCCAGCCCTTCACTGTCTCTCTCTCTCTCTCTCTCTCTCTCTCTCTCTCTCTCACTCTCTCACACCCACACCCATGCGCGCACACACACACACACACACACACACACACAGGAACATTAAGATATTCCACCATAGCAGCTATATTAATGTTTGAACAGCACGTTTCACTTATATAAGTTATTAAAGTGTGCATTTGTATTTTTCCTGAAATACATTGTAGAATGTAAAGAAGAATCATGTAAGAATCACAGTGGTTGGTTGGTGCGGATACGGTACAATCATTTCCACACACGGTGTAACATTTCATTAGGCAATAGTGTGTTTATACAGAGTGAAAGTTGTACACTTGTTTGGCTACAATTGGAAAGCTCTTTCTGCACATCCTGTCACAGGAAACTACACTCTGTATATATTGTCCCCCGTGAGTTTTTGTGTTCCTTTTTTGGTCAGACTTCCCTTATGAGAGACACTGCTTCAGGCACCAAAGTTGCAGGACTGGAATTTCATAAATGTGAAATGGCTGTCATGGTAACAGAGGTGATTTAAAGGCGCTTGACGCGTGAAAACAGAGCTTTTCATTAAATTTCAGACAAAATAATGGGTGCCTGATTCGTATGAGGGAAAACACAGAAACACACACATACTGCACACACCATGATCACTGCAAAGAGGGATTCTTTCCTCGGGTTTGGCAAACACACTTTTTGGAACTGTGAGGAGAACGAATGCGACACACACCCTGCTGCGGGAAGCTTCTCACAAGGTTCCCCTGCGTTCAGACAGTGGGGCATGCTGGGAACATGGTTTCAAGTACCACAGCAATATTTCCCTCTGACCTTCTTTTGATTCGATGTACCGAAGGGGTTCATTTCTCTAGTGTGGACATCTGTTGCTCTTGAACAATCTCCACTTTTCTCAGCAAACTTTCCTGTTTGTGTAAAACTCTTTATTTTTTACTCAGGGCGTACTTCACAAAAATAGTTCAACATCTCCAGACCACACAAGCACTTTAATCTCCTGCCAGTTACCACCACAACTACTGCTGACTACTACCAATAAATGAAGTAACATTGTTGTTGTTGTGGTTGTTGTTAGAAAGCAATGAGTCCAGTCAACTGCACATCAGTAAATCCTCTGATCTCAGCCCCACTGCACTGCCACCTCACAGCACCTGAGCTGTTTGGTCGACAGGCTTGATGCCTAGTGATTCTGGGACAGGCTCCTGACCAGGATAAAGCGATTACTAGTAAAGGACAGCTGTATGTACAACTTTATTTGTCCCGTCAAGTCCTTTCCAAAAATTTGTGCAAATAATTTGAGTCCAATGGCAAGGATATTTAAACTTGTTGGTGATACTGGGCTGTGTCCTGCATTTTATGAATCGTCTGTAGGGTGGATATATTTATTAAAATAGTATCATTAATTAATTAAATTTTATGAAACTTGTCATAGGGCTATGCTTTGCAAGTCAGCCCCCATGAGGTCTGTGCCCACAAGTGTTGGGCAGAGTTATGATCACAGTTACTGGTTTATGGAAACCTCTTATGATGATGCAGGAACTCTGCTCCTCCCTGCTACTTTGGGGTGATGTGACCATTGAGTCTTCAGTCTGTTAGTGACAGCTGTCACAGAGGAACAGTAGGTGGGAACACTCCCCCTGTCCATTCTTTCCCCAAAAAACAGGCCTGTTTGCATCCCTAGGGCAGTTTGGTGGCTCTCCCCTGTGTAGTGTGTGTGGTGGTTCCCAGGGCATACCCCGGTAAAGACTCTCTATTCTTGGGGTTTACAGCATGCACTCCACTTGTGCCCCACACACTGTCTGGATTCCGGTTAAAAGGCCAGTCGCAAAAACACTGTGTTCACAGAAATTGCTGTCTGCTGTAAGGAAACACGTTGCTTTTAACTCACACGCTGAGAATAGAAATCACAAGTCAGTTTATAACACATTCAGCCAGTTTAGTTAGAGTGGCAGGAGAAATGGCAGAGTGATGCTGGAATGAGTGAGGTGTCCAATGCAGAGTGCAGCTTGAGCACAGAATGATGTCCCCCTCCACAGTGGACTTTACTGAAGATTTTGACTTTCATTCAGGTCTTGTTCCTTGAAGTGTACAAGCAGGCAGCAAGTGGCACAGTGGTTAAAACCCACCCTCGTGCAATTAAAGCACTTGGGTTTGAATCTCTGCTCCTGCTGTAGTACCCTTGATCCAGGTACTTAACCCTGAAGTGATACTTTGAAAATTACCCAGCTGTGCAGATGGGTAAATGCAGTAATTCCTCAGTATCCAAATCTAATTTGTCCCTGAAAATGCACTGAATACTGAGCACCTGTTTCCCATAATTTTAAATGGGGAAAAATACGTAAATAACGTGTTCCTAAGCCCATTGGAAAACACCTATTTAACTACGAAGCCATGACTTCAGGATGATAAAACGCCATAAACATGAGTTACCCAGTTAGAAAACACCAGGAGTCGTCATTAATGTGCACGTTCACGGCGCGCGGTGCGGCGTGTACAGTGCAGCACATTTCACAGGTTAGTCATTGCGTTACGTGTGTGAGACCAGACGGCGCGTGCGCGGGTTCCCAGCGGAGTTCAGTGTTAGGAGGTGTTGAATAAAGGGAAAAAAGACGTGTGTCAAAGTATCTGGTAGCATCTGCCTCTTTGTCTGACAAAACAACATTTAAATAAATAGGTTTATCTTTTAAAAATTAAATGTGCAATAAATGTGATGACACAGCACAAATAGCTTCAGACAAAGTCAAACAGGTGGGAACAGCTGATAACACCCGTGAATGTGCATGTCTGGCTTTGGATAAATTATAACGGTGCACAATAGAGTTTATTACAATACATACAGTATTATTTTATTACCGTACGCTGTGCGCTTCTGCATGGCATTTATTAGTACATTTTTACTTACTCCCATTTTTTATTATGGATAATCTTTGGATAAATCTGTTCTAATAAAGTTTCCATTATAGTCATATAAACGTTCTTATTTTTAAGTGCTGTTACAGTGAAAATGTGAATAGAGAGTCTTCAAATACCAAGGGATTGCTGTACTGGAGTGTAGTTTATTTCAATTTATTTGCAGAGAGGTGTCAGAGATAAATGAATGAAGGCTATTTGAGGTCAGCTTGCTGCCACCCAGAGCTGCAGATGTTTCCAGCTGTTTCACGTATTAATGTGTGGCAGATGAGCAAGTTGTGCGCAGCTGTGTGTGACCACGCAGGGGGCAGCTGAACTTCTCATAACCACTCAGACCTGGCAGGGTCCACATGCTCTAATGCACTTTGTGTTCTTCTGGAGTGCTGGCTGGTGGCTCCACCCTCACCAGGTGGCAACACCCTTAGCCTGGGGACTCCTGGGAAGTGAGCAGGGGAGTGGGGGGGTTCTACTGTGTTGTGCTAAAGAGCAACCAAACAGAACAGATGGCGGCTGCATTGTCTGGTTGAGCAACTGAACGGAGATGTTTGTATTGTGACGGGAGGGATAGGGGGTCTTAGCTGTGTTCCTAAAGGACTAGGGTGTCCTACAGAGTCCGGCTGAAAGGCCTCGCCCAACCTGGACAATTGGTTTATCGTGTTTTATGTAGCCTGGAGGCCCTCCGGTGCTGCTATGGGCTGTGATTTTGCGCCGTCATGTGGTGCATTTTAGTACTGTTCTTACTGTTCATTTTAGGCTTGTTTTTAAACTGTGTACATATGTATTCTGCAGGACAGCTACATATCAAATGATGCATTTTGCATTGTGGGTGATATAGTTTCTATAGCTGGATATTTAAGGTTAGTGCTTTAGTATCACTAAGTATTTTGTCACTTTAAAAGATCATCTGTGTTCCAATTCACTCAGTATGTTTGTTTTAAAATTGTGAAAAAAAGATGTTATACAAGAGTCCCACCTAGTGGCAAACCAGTGTTCTTGCATTTATTTACCAAATAAGGTCTTTTCTGATATGGTTCCTTGCTGAATTATAAACTCCAATAGAATGTACTGACACTGTTCATTGCTGCACACAGTTCAGAGGAGCATGTCAATGTGTGTTTTTATGTGTCTCGTTCACAGATAAAAAGCCATACATCTGCAACCGCTGCAATGTTGTTACCACAGACCTCTCCTCCTGGCTCTCGCATGTCAAGAACCACCACCAGGAGTCTTCAGTGTTGAAACCAAACCAAGTTGATTCCAAGTCTGCGGAGGGCGAAGGTGGGCTTCCCCTAAGTTCGGTGGGTGTGGAGGGTGCAGATTTCCCCAAGCTGAGGAAGGCTCTGCTGCAGGAACCCCCGGCAGTATCTTCCTCCAAAGGGGGGGCTGCCGGGAGCATAGCTGAAATGCAGAATGGGAGCAGAACTCGGGGAAAGATGGACTCAGTCCCCCTTAATCTCACTGTTCAATGTGGAAGCCAACCACCTGGGGCTGGGACCCGTCTGCAGGGCGCCTTGGTGACCCACCAGTGCGCCAGCTGCTCCTTTGCCACCCGCTACCCTGAGGTGCTGTGGATCCACCAGCGTGTCTATCACAAGGCCAGCAACAGCACCCCAGTAGCTCAGTGGACCCCAAAGAGGCGTACTGGACCCCCACCTGCACTGGATGGCCAGGAGTGCCCACCACTTCCCACCACAAGAGTCCCGCGTACCCGCCCCCCAGCTCCCGGGACCTCCAGAAAGAGCAGGAGTGGGGAGTCTAGCAGCAGCTCCTCCAGCACCCACCATGGGAGGGACTGCAGCTCAGTGGCAAGAGCGATGCCCTCTGGGCCACCACTGCATCCCACTAAAAAACACAAAGCCGGCAAGCACACCGCAGAGGAGGTGCCGCAGTCCCGACCCCGGGTGAAGCTGTACCCCAGAGTGGACCGTGCAGCCACCCTGGAAAAAGGCGCTGTGGGAGGCCCTCGGCAAAGCGGCAGCCCCAAAGGCAACAGCCAGATGGAGAGGTTCACGTTCCCCCGGGAGGGCTTGGGATTCATGCTCTCCAGCAAACATGTTCTGTCTGAGTACGCCAGGGGCGCATCCCTCTCCTCTCTTCAGCCTGTCCCTGGCAGGACCCATAGCCAGCAGGAGTCTCACGCTCCCCGGCACGGCTTGGACCAGCAAGCCGCTTGGTCACGAAGCTCCGCCCTCCTTGACCCACCACCCTTCTTGTCCCAGGTGAAGAAGGAGCTGTCGACAGATGCAGCAAACCCTGCCGGGGGCATCCTCAGCTTCCTGAAGAACTGTAACTCCCACGGCCTGAGCAGCCTGTACCAGCATTGGGGGGCCCCCCCTGGTGCTACGTTGGACCACACAGGTAGGCGACCCCCCTCCGGGGACCCGTCCGCATTGACAATGACATTAGATTGATTAGATTGGCTCCTCATGTTATCAATTGGAATGACATGTTTTTGAAGATGTTTTCACATTTACTTATTTTAAATTGCATTATTTTGCTCTCTGGGTTGTTATTTTAAATTTCTGTCCATTGTGGAGAGAAACCTGTGTTTTTATCTCTTGTCATTTGCTGGCAACAGAAGGCACCTGTTTTAAATTAGTTAAAATTTTAGTGTGGCTCAAAGTTAATAAAACTGCTGAAATAAAAAAGTATATACATGTGTTTTTTATATATTATTGAAAGCACCTAGAAGGTTTAATTTAAATATTGTTGTTTTAATGCTGAAGGTAACAAAAATAAAGAAGTGCTACAGTTTTTTCTATTTTAATTGAATAAACCTTTATTTGTGATTTTTACAAAGTGGTCAGTTTGAGGCACTTTTGCATTAAATTGTTGCTATTGATTAGGAAGTGGTGGAAATGACAGTTTCTTATTGTATTATTTGTTTTAAAAAGAACATTTTTTAAAGTTTAAAAAACTAAAATAATTAACATTGATGCCAGCTGAAGTTGATAAAATGATTCAGTGTCTTACTGAGAATGTTTTATTTATTATAGCGTTATCTGAGGCTGTGCGGAACCTATGGAGGGAATTGACGGGTGTTTGTATAAAGCTTTTCACTCTGACATAGTGACCAGTTGCGTTTGTAAGCCGAGGACTGGATGTAGTGTGTTTCTTTAGCGTGGGGGAAGTGTGCGTAGTGGCTCAGAGGCAGGTCCACAGACCTCATGTGGATGGCGCTGTAAGGACCTGCTTACATCACTGTGTTTGCCCCTTTTTGTGGTGTTTTCGGGATGTAAACCCCACACTGCAGGCCCCGATCTGGTCCACAGTGCAGTGGACTCACTTCCTTCACCGAGACTCGAGGTTGAAGGTCAACAGATGGCAAACGTCGCCCTCTGCTGGTAAACTGGAGCAGTGGGCAGGGTGAAGAGAAATGGAAAAGGGACGTGTGCTTGTCGCTGCAGCCCTCAATTTGACAGGCTTTTATTTGTGTCACCTGAGTTAAACATCTCCAGACCCAGGAGACGCTCACATCAGGGTGTTGGCGTGACCCGGCCGTGATGGGAATTCCCTCCTGTCGTGCCGCGAGACTGCGCTCCCCGCGACTCTGTCAGGCCTCGCTCCATCACATGTGCTAATTGAGTTGCAAACCCCGTGCAGATGTCCCCTCCCCTTCGGTCTGTCACTTGGCCTGTCGCTTCAAGACACCCAGGCCAGGTGACGCCCCCAGATTACTGCGGGTGGCACCATGGTGCAGCAGGTGGCACGGGTGCTTCAAAACTCCTGGGCTGTGTATTTGGACTTGGATTCGACCCCATTTCAGTCCGTATGTTAGTTTTTGTCTGCATGGGCTTCCTCTCACAGTCCAAAGACATGTTTCAAGTGTATTAGTGACTCTAAATTGCTCCTAGTGTGTGTGTGTGTGTGTGTCTGTGTGTGTTACATTGCTCTTTTGTTTAGATGGAGAAGTTGCAGTGTAGTGCAGAGTATCTAGCTCTGTCAGTCACCTTGGCTGAAGGTCTCACCTCCATACTACAAGGTAATTGTATCTGTCTGCTAAGTGAATAAAAGTGAGCGTGAAGGAGAGCAGGCTAATGGTACGCGGTTGTCGCCGATCACCTCCTGCTTTAAAAATTTGGGCAGCACGGGCCATTAAAGAGCTATGAAGGAGCAGCATATGTACGTGGAGAGGCCCGAAAAGCGCAGGAGGCTAATGGAAGTGGCGGCTGACGTCTTCATCTTCACGAGTTTTTGCGGCCGCCGGGTTTTGCCTGCTGAAGCGTCGCAGCTGCTCAGGAATTCGCCCAACCTTACAAATATGTAAAGCACCAGTCGGAGCGCGAGAGACGCATCGGAATTAAGCCACCAGCTGCTTTTTTTTTCTTTTTTTTTTAAAAAGGCGATTACAAAATCCATATTTCATGTCTCTTTTTGCCTCTGTAAAAGGCCTTTTTCCTGAGGTCAAGTAAGAAAATTTTAAACAAGCAGCCTGGCCGCGTTTGGCCCTACTGTAAGGAGGAAGCGCGCTGTAAGACAGATGAGGTTTCTGTCAGATGTCGGGGGAGATATCGTCACGCTCCTCTTTAGCCCTTTGAGTCACATACAATAAAGTGACCTTTTGAAAATGGTTTTTTGCTCCTGTTTTCCCCCTTTCATTAGTGGCTTTCCATGAATGCTAATGGCTCTGGGAATATGTATGGCAAGGCCAGTGGAAGGGCGCAGCGCCGTCCTGCTGGTGACACGCTCAGTCACGGCTGTCCGTGCCCATAGTGGGGTCGCGGCGGGAGCGGCAGGCAGGTAGGCGGGGAGGGGGGAGTGGGAGGCAGTGGGGTTCCTCTCCCTCTGCACTCACTGGAGAGGCCCCCCTGGGGGTGGTGTGTGGTAGGTGGGTACCTAGGGAGCGGCCCCGGTTCGATCCCCATTACCTACACGTCGCGTCTCCTGCCGTATGCGCGTCACTTTGATTCGGCGTGATGCTGGCGGCCGGCGAAGCCGGGGTGACGGCTGGGAAAAGCGCATCCAGCTGCTCCGGCGAGGGAGGGGGGGGGTGGATGGGACTCGGGCCGGGTCGGGGTGGTGGAGGGTGGGGGGGGGGCGCACACCTGACATGTGACATCGCAGCAGCGGAGCGGGCACATCACAGGGCCGTGCTTTTAATTCGCTGTAATTTATGCGCCTGCGTGCGTCGGAGCTGTCAGCCCCTGCCGTGATGCAGTCTGACAGTTGTCATCCAGGCCCTGAAGGTAGCCTCCCATAATGACACATTAGACATACTAATGGGCTTTCCTTCGCTCTGTTTTTTTCACCCAGATGTGTTTTCTTCTTTAACTTTAACTTGTTTATCCCCCCCCCCCCCCCCCCCCCCCGCCCCCCCCCCCCCCCCC
>UFQX01005271.1:2586734-2747959 GCA_900497675.1 Arapaima gigas | reverse complement strand
TTTTCCCCCCCCCCCCCCCCCACCGTGTCGACCGCAGGGATACCGAGGTCGCTGGTCCGCCAAGAGGACTACCCCTGCCAGGAGTGCGGCAAGAGCTTCGGCCAGCCCAGCCACCTCCGTACCCACATGAGGTCCCACACAGGTAGGGTACAGACACAGTGAAACACAGAAACAGCAGCACTATACACCACAGACAGAAGTAAACCCTCGGAAACACAAAGACACGCGCAGTATGACAGATACATAAAAGAAACTAATGTACCGCGCTATATTACTCATAATCTTGCCATGCAGTATAGTACATCTTGACAAATATTCATAAGACAAATATCATGTTTATATATAAATAATTACATGTTGTATGTAGTATATTCAGTCAAATGCAGGGTTGCAGGGGTTCAGAGCCTATCCTGGAATCACAGTTCTGATATATATAATATATATAGAACAAATAGGGAGCGTGTCTTTGTCTGTGTGCTGATTTTTGTCCTTGGATGACAGTTGTTTTTTTCTTCCCCTGAACAAACATCATCATATTTGCTTGTGATACTGACCTGTGAAAAATTGTATACATTATTAATCAGATGTCAGTCTGGGAGATGTAATTGTGCATACTGATGAGGAGGGCGGCCACGAGCACCGCGAGCATCAAATGTCCATTTCGACATAATTATCGCACCACTCGCACGCGCTGCTTTGTGGAATGGGGGGAAAAAAAAAAACCAAACGCCGGTATCCCGTTCCCATCGCGTCCGTCGGTTCCTCGGCCGCTCTCCCGAACGTCGTGTGAGGGATCGACCCGGCGAAGGCTGCCGGGCGTCGGGGATCAGCGCATCGCGGCGCTGCGGACACTCCCTCTGTCACGACGGCTCACGCTTATAGCAAGAGACAGTGCGATAAGTAACTTCTTTATTCAACGTGTGAATGTTGAACGCGCAAACCGCCGTGATGCGAAGAGACAGGTCCAAATGGTATGTAACGCAAGGACAGGGTCCCCCCCCACCGCTGCACACATAGTTATAATTAATGTTGTCAGTGATTGCTTTCTTCAGCATAAATGTCCAAATTAAAAAAGGCCATGGGCCCCAGGCCTCCATTAGCATACACTCTAACTGTACGTGTCATATTCAATTGGTGGTTTCAGTCCACAAGCTGCTCCTTCCCTTTTTTCTAACTGGTGACGGTAATCTGTAATGGTCTCAGATAATGCTCTCCAACTGGAAGTGGTAGGTCTTAACAAGCCCCCCCGTCCCTGTCCTCGTCCCCCGTTCCCACAGTGGTATTTGAGTCTAATGGACTCAAAGGTACTGGAGTTCGCACCAGTTTCGCAGAAGCCCTGCAGCTGAGTGTTTTGTGTCGTTCCTGATCCCGGCGTTTGAATCCACAGCGGTTTCATCTCCAAGATGCATTTTGCTTATTGTGGGAGTTAAGATGAGGGACGCTGCAGTGGGGGCGACGCAGCGGGTAGTGCTGGCGCGTCGCTGGTCCTTAGTCTCCGGTCTCCGATGTGGGTTTGAGTCCGACTCGGTCTGCGTGGAGTTTGCGCGTTTTCCCCAGATCTGCTTTCCTCCCACAGTCCAAACATACGTGTTTCAGGTGACCTGGTGACTCTAATCTGCTTGCTGTGTGTGTGAGTGAATGTGTGTGTGCCCTCCAGGATGTACCCTGTCCCACTCCCTATACCTCCAGGATAGGCTGTGGACCCCCGTGACTCTGCATGGGACAAGCGGTTGTTAATATTGGATGGATAGACTGCTGTCTTATTCCTGCTCCTATTTCCAGAGAACCTCGCTGGTACCCTGGTGAAAATGACCGGTGATTCAGGTGAGCGTTGGGTCATGAGGGACAACAGGGGAGATTAAGCAAAAGAGTAATACTCAAAAATGATGTCGCTGAACATTACTAGTCGGATTCATGAGAAATCATTTGCGGGGCTCAAAATACCCTCGTTTTGTTTTGTTGCGTTACTGAGAATTCTGCTTATAGTAAACAAAGGCCCGTGTTTTATTTTTAAGCGAATGCGGCTCTCAAGGGTCGCTGCCTTAACAACTGTAATTACGGTGTGGCCGTTCCTCCCCGCCGCTCGCGTGGCCCTCTTCACGTCTCCTCCACTGCTGTGCGAGTTTTTGGGAAACCGCGTCGGCGAGTGTCCGGCTGCGTGAGGTGGCCGATCGGGAGACAGCGATGTCCCTTGCGGGGGAGTGTTTTGGGCCCCGTGTCCCCCCCCCCCCCGTCCCCTGCGCTCTGGCTTGTCCTGCTGGTCCGGTCCCACTGCCCTCCTTTGCAAATATNGGGGGTTTTGGGCCCCCGTTCCCCCCCCCCCCCCCGTCCCCTGCGCTCTGGCTTGTCCTGCTGGTCCGGTCCCACTGCCCTCCTTTGCAAATATTTACCCAGTTATACTGCATCGACTCAGGGTAAGGACATCGGTGAAGGGAGGGACTTTCGAAACCCAGGACCTTCATACGGCTTTTTGAACTTGAGACCTGTGAAAACTTGAAAATGTGGCTTCTAGTGGGCCGCCTTGTTTAATTACGCCTTCGTGTTTATGGGGTATTATAAATGACGGATTCGGAGACAGAAGAAAGGCCAAATTAAACGTATCGACGAGGCCGCTCTTTGGCGACAACAACCTTTAATTTAATTTGCCGCGTTCTTCCTTCAACTTCCACCAGCGGAAGAAGCTGTGAAGGGGAAGCGCTTGGTCTGTGACAAACTGCACGCGAGCCGCCGGCTCCAGGATCCCCCGCGAAATTAACGTGATTAATTAATTGGCTCTTTTGAACTTTTATTTTCCCAGTGATAGATGATGATGCAATTATTTTCGGGCTGCTTCCTGACAGTTAGTGACTTGTCAGTAATTAATTTATTTCTCAAAACAATAATTAGGTGCAATTAGGCGGCAGTCTCATTTGTTTTGTTCAGGTGCGTGATGGATTTCCAGGCGATGCTTAATCAGAAGCAGTCAGCGGTCCTGATGACAAAGCGGGTCTCCGCGGCGTCTTCCTGCCTCTCTTAACCCTCAGCTCGGCGGTACTGTACCGTCACCCTGGGCTCGATGGAAGGGCACGGTGAGGGCAGAAGAGAAACAAAATGTTCGGGCTTAAAGAATTGGGAGGAGAGGATTTTTTTTCTTTTAATAGCCCAAGTGCGTCGTTTTGCCGCGTTTGTTCCGACTCGCAAAAGTGTCGGGCGGCACAGTGACGGGCGGGCGGGAAATGAAGGTCACGCCGTCGTGTTTCCGTTGCTGCCAGGACGCTTCCCACCCGGCGTTTTGTTCGAAAGCCCAGCCTTGATTTCCCCCCCGCCCTCCCCAGGGCAGAACAGCCCAGCGTCCCCATATGGCCCGTCGACGTCCCGTCCGTCACGGTCGTGGCCCCTCCCTGGCGACCCTGCTTCCAATCCCCCCTTAAAAAAAAGGATAAAACATGAGACACGGGCGTGTGTGGCGTTTGACCTCGGTGTGTTGCTGTGTGTCCTGTGCCCTGCAGGAGAACGGCCGTTCCAGTGCCAGCACTGCCCGTACAGCTCTACCCAGAAGGGCAACTTGAAGACCCACGTCCAGAGTGTGCACCGCCTGGCCTTCGACAGCAGGCTTCAGCAGGGCAGGCCCCGCCCACCCAGCCAGCCTGCGGAAGACCCCCCGGACGGCTCGCTCCAGGATCACTCAGTGCCCGAGGCCACCGTGCTGGACTGAGAGACGCCCTCTGGCTTCTGTGCTCAACCGAGGGGCAGTTTGTCCAAAAACGTACAATACGCACCGTTACAAGGACACGGACTCTAATGACATTGTACAAGTGACTGCTTTGCCACACTTTACCCCACCTTTGCTGTGATTCTCTCAGTCACACACCTGTGTGTTGACCTCAAACATCTTGCAGCGTCAACCGAGGCTGGCAGGACGTGGGCTGAGGCTCCCCCTGCGTTGCCACGTCCCCCTCCTGCACCACCCTCACCAAATGTGGGTGAGGTGTGGGGCACGAAGAGACCGTGCTTCTCCTTTTCGGTTTGCGCCTCCGTTGCTTACGGCCGTTTTGCTCCAGTTGGGTTCAGCACGTCAAGGTGCTGCGGTCGGATGTCCGACACAGTTGGCGTCAAAGAAGTCGCGTCTTCTTACTCAGGACTCCGACAGGGCTGGATTCCAAAGCCGGCGCGTTGTGGTGAGAGGGGGGTGAGGTGTTACTGCGGTGCGGTTGTGTTGCCGGGGAGCTGCGGTCCTGCGTGGGTCGACAGCATCACTTACAACACTATACTTGAATGAGTTTTGTGTCTCTACCTGGCAACCTCACCTCTGCTGATACCGTGGCGTCTTGCTTGTCCCTCCTGTAGTTCCGACTCCACTGGAGTGTGACAAAAAGCTTCTTGTACGTGTAGCCCCCCCCCCCCCCCCAACTGAAAGCCATCGTGAATATGCAAGGATCAGGCCTCTCCAGGGATATTTATTGGGCTGTGAACCTGGACCTGATGCTGTCGGCTGATATCGCGTCCCAGCTTTTTAAGGTATTGCACTCTAGACAGAAATGCTGCCTGGTAGCAAGAGGAATTGATTTTTATAACATCAATGCAAGAATTTTATAATCTCAGCTATGTTTTATAAAAAAAGAATATGAAACTAGGATTTTAAAAATATAAATTATCATTAGATTGTACATTTACAATACCGGCGGAATCATTATAGTGAGGAATGATTATGTTGTGTGCATATATGTACGATAAAATACATATGTGTCTTTCTGACGGATGTAATGTACTGTACTTGAAACAGCCTTGTATTGCCTACCGGTGTAGTATGAGCTGACGCAGCAGATTTACTAATGTTACTGTACAGATATTACCTTAACCGCGACCGTAATTCCTCCGTATGACATACTACACGCGTGCAGCTTGTAAGCATGTGAAGAGAAGGTCTCCGTTTTCTCTCTAATCGAACCCTTTACAGCATCACACACCAAATGAACTTCTTGGTAGACTATGGTGCACTTAGGCATTTAATTGCTTATTATTTATTGTTTCTTTCATTTTTTTTTTTGTTAGGGGGTGTTATTTGTTGCAGTGAAAAGTTCAGACGTATGAGAACGTTTTATTGCCCATCTCCAGTTTTCATCTTCCTTCCGTTTTTGTTTTGTGTGATTTCCATTACACTTGAACGTTTCACTTTAAATGTTGTCTTCTTGTAGAGCCAGCCACGAAAGGTGTATATCCTTAGGTAGAAGTTTATAGAATTTGCAAGTGAAGTTACTGCAATGTGAAATTCTGAATTTAAATGAGAAGGTTGAATTTTTTTTTAGTACATTATTATTAGCCAGTCATATTTTTTTTTTTTTTTTTTTTTTGTTCATGAAGAAAAATAAAAAAACAAATCTAGCACCGAATATGAAAACTCTTTTGTTTGGTTTTGACAGCAGTGTTTCCCACTTAATCCACCTCCCGGTGGATCACGGAAGCAAAAATGTAATATTTTCAGATGTATCACTTTTAGCGTTTGGCAGTTTATACACAAATTTAACAAACAGCAAAGTAAACAGATCTTTTTTTCTTAGCGCACAGGCTGTTTTTATTAAGCCACATTTTATTTGTAACTTTGTGTGTAGATAATTAGGACATTTTTTCCAACAAGTGATGCGATTTAGCAATTTTTATGTGAGTAACTTTGTGTTATTAAGTATGCTAACAAGACAGAATTTCAAAAATCAGAATTAGCTTCATCCAGGTTATTACCAGGGTGCCCGACTATGTACTACCAGAGTTTTCAGTGGAACCACAAGTCAGGATTCCAGGCTAATAATCCGGCCGTGGTTTTGGTTCACAGATTCATACAGTTTGCTGGGGAATGTTACTGATGGCAAGTGATTTGCAAACAGTACATTATAAATTCACAAGTGAATTAATTTCTCTCCGGCAGATGACAAGTCCTAGCCTCATAAATCAAGTGTACGAAAGAATATTATTCTGAATGTTTCCTATTCATAATTATCAGCCCCCACATATGTCAAAATAAGTTCATAATGAATAATGAATGTTTTTATATTGAACCAACACTTCAGCAAAGTTTTACACTACTTTACAACTGCTTAACATACTGAGTTTATTTTATAAAATGGAGCTATTAAAATGAAAAATCAGATTAATAAATGATTAAAAATAAACATTTTAGGTTTGCTCCAGCTTAAAGTCTATTTAATTGAATTTTTCCAAATGTGTTTACTAATTTCATAAATAATGTGAATTATTTAACAATGTTCATAATGAAAATGGTGATCAATGTGAGCGTGAATAATGTTGGAAAGACCAAGGTGATCTAGTTTTACTAGTGACGTTTACAAAATCCCGACCAGTCCGATTTTTACAGTAGTACATTTATTCCATCTGGCATCACTTTCTGTCATTCCGTGTCTGAAACGAAAGGATTACTTTTCAAACTGATTTAATTACATTGCTGTTCAATTTGTTTTTGTGAACACTTGTACTCGAGGAGTCTGTGGTGTCTAGAATCTGGGATTTGAACCAACAGCACTGCTGCTTTATGCGCAAGATATGGTACAAATTTCGACCGAAAAAAAACGAAACGAGCCTGGAATTTGCTCTAACTCAGCCTGACAGAAAACAGTCCCAAACTGCATCGTCCCTCTGAAATTCCTGAGACGTGTGTTCATGGGTGGTAGTCAGTCAGTTTTCCTTGTCATTTTAGTTGCTCTTTAGATTGTATTTAATGTGCTTTTTTTTGTGGGTGCGTGTGTGCTATTAGTATTTATTTTCAGTTCGTACGATCAAGAACTAAACCGTATTCTTTTGTCACATTATTTCTAACAGGACTTAATCCTTCCACCACGAACTGTTACTAATAAGAAATACTCTACCTCTCAACGTGCGCCATTTCTCAGCTCTCAGCTTTCGTTTTGTACATTGTTCAAATTTTAAAGTTCCCACATTAAAGATATTAATGACACCTTGTGTTGAGCTGAATTGTTTCTGCTGTGTGACGGAGATGTCGCTGCTCTCAAGTGCGTTTGCTGGGCGAAGGCCTGCTTTGGGGTCCCGGGTTGGTTTGGCGCCACCTGTAATGGACGCTCCTTGGGAGGTGGTTGCGATGCGTCTGCCGGGCCGCGATCCTGCTTACGCCACAAGCCGAGTCCGCGACTGCCTGGCGTGGCTGTCTTCTGCGCGATGCCGCTGCGAGGTGCCGTGACGGGATCTGGCAGCGCAGGCCGGGCGCTTTCACTGAGCTTGGACTGCCCTCCGGCAGGTCACACGGGGCCGCGTGGATTAGCGCTGGAGGGTTCCACAGCGAAGCGGATGAGCTGCATTGATCCGCTCCACCTTTGCGATGTGAGGGGACCCCCCCCCCCCCCCCCCCCCCCCCCGTACNNCCCCCCCCCCTTTGGGGGGGGGGGGGCCCCCCCCCCCCCCCCCCCCGGCCCTGTGGATGTGACAAAAAGGCCCTGGGTGGGGAGGGCTGGGGGTGGGTTGGTGCACGGTAGGTGAATTAGGACACCGGCAAAAAAATGATTCTACTGTTAAATACCCTCTGATGGGCTGGTGTCACATCCAGGGTGCGGCCAGCCTCACACGCTGTGCGCCCGCTCTGGACAGCGAATACTGACGGCAAATGAATGAAACGGCGATTACAGAATGAAAGCCGACGACAGATGAGAACGTGTAGCTGCAGCGATGTCACCTTGGAAAGTGTGGTGAATTCCACCGCAGCTGCCTAAGAATGGCTCCACGAGCTAATGTGATCATTTCACACCCCGGTGAACGGAGCAGTTTACACGGCGCGCCGGCGACAGTGTGCAGAGGTGGCAGCGGAAACGACAGCGGAATCACACGAGCTTCCTTCGTGTTGACAGTTAAGCAGAAGTACAAAATAATGTTCCCTGGCATCCAATTGGAAAAAAGCTTGTCCTCCCTGTGCTGAAGCTATACACAGCAGAAGAAACTGAGAGCTGCGTTTTGTAAATGATTAGTCACTCGACATAATGCAAAAATGGCTTTAAACTTAGTTGATTTAAAATTTCATTTAAAAAAGAACTAAGGCAGTTAAAATATTTGCTTTATCAAGCCCAATTTTTAAAATTTTCTTTCCTTGAATAAGGACTGGAGGTCTGAATGTCTTTGTAAATTCAAAGTCACTTTTAACACTAACTCCCAGTGAATATAGCTCGATTTATTTGCTAATTATGTTCTTTAAAAACCTCATACAGAGCCACAAAGAACGAACTTGTCTTATTTTTTTAAACTTCAACTGGCATTAAAATTAGAATTTAAAAAAAATATAAAAATCAAAACATCGAATAAATAAAGGTCATTTCCTCGACCTCCTACTTAATCCCATTAGCTTCTGCTATGTTTGTCCGATTCTGGCCATTTTAAATTGTATTATTTGCACAATAATGTAGATATCCAATTTATTTTGGGACTAGACTCTGTAAAAATAATGCTATAATTGTAAAAAGGTTGACTTTGTGTATCTTATAAACATATATTAATAACAATTAAATGCCAACAGATCATTTGACCCCATAAATATGTGCCATAAATAGAGTTTTTGACTATAGATACTACTAGTAAACACTGTGGAAGAGAGTTGAATTAGTTCAGTCTCACACTCCTGTGCTGTTTTGGTGCATTTTACTCTCCATCAGGGTCTGGACGTGGAAACACTGCTCACCTTCACTCCAGATGGAAATGTCACGTAAAAGGAAGAAAAAAACGTTTTTACATTTGAAAATTTGAAACTCACCGTCGGTAATGTGAGAGGTCGGTGTATTTCACTGACATCTGTTCAGGGATATATATTTTTTAAATGTATGTTAAGCACAGGCTCAGTGATGACAGCAAATACCACATGGAAACTTTCCGAGTGGCTGTGAGCACTTTGTGCTCCTGCTTTGTGTTTCGCGGGTTGTGCTTATATTCGATCTACCCTCCTCGCCTGCGCACTGCTCTCGGTACACACCTCGCCCGCCGTCACACTGCTGACGCCTTAACCACGTCGGCAGTGCCAAGGCGTCGATGCGGAATGCGATGTCCTACTTCCCGCCGTGGCGTGGCGGGACGGCAGTGGACCGGGTCTCTGGTGGCCGTGCGGGGGAACGGAGGCCTCGGAGAGCAGTCAGAAATGGGTTATTCCTTTCTCAGCAATCCTTATTTTAACTATTCATTTTTACTCACGATGAATAATATTCCAAACTGCCAATCTGTAAGGGCGATCTGCAAGAAAACATCCCACGATGTTGTGTTATTTCTATTTAAAAAAAGTAAATAAATAAAACAAGTGGTCACCACCAAACAGCTTTTTTTTATCCTTACACCTTTCTTATGTTACAGCTTAAATAGGAGGCTAATGGCAGCAGAGTGTCAAACAAAATGAGAAATACCAGCATGAAAGGCTGCGTCCTCGTGTATCATCAAGGTTACAAGGGATAAAATTTCATCATCCCATAACAGCGAGCAGAATGTGCCGGAGCCTCTGCTCCGGGTTCACCACGGAGCGGCTGATTAATGTTTTTCTTGGAAGCGCAGAATAATTTGGGTTCTTAATGGCCCTCTCTTGATTCTTTGTACAACAAGAAGAGAAATAGGAGTGCTTTTGGTGTTAACTAAAAGTACTCCATTAATGGCATTCGAAGCATGCGCTCTTTTTTTCAATATCAAGCACATCATTTACAGCAACATTTGCAACCACAGGTCAAAACATAGAAAAATATTTTTCTGTCTGATGGCTTAATGCGTACTCAGGGTGGGGGCGAATTCTCTAGCAGATTTTAAGACAAAACTGTGAGACAACCTGAGGACAGCAAAACTTTGGGCCACTGCAGAGGATTTGACAATGTTGCCAGTGTTTCACTGGTATTTTTTATTCATTTGTTCTCAAAAACCAAAGTCTCAATGTGGTCTAGATCCTACCTTGGATGCATAGGGTTTGAGGCAGGGTGCACCTGGGATGCAACACCAGTCCGTCAGAGAGTAATAAAGCAGACACACACACACACACACACACACACACACACACACACACACACACACACACACACACACACACACACACACACACACACACGGCAATTTAGTCACCACTGCACCCTGTACAAGTCTTTGGACAGTGGGAAGAAACCAGAGCACTTGGGGGAAACCTATGCAACATGCAACATTCGGAATTAAACCCACATCTGAATCCACCCTGGCATTTTTAAGTATCCAGCAAATCTGCTCAATCTGGGAGAAATGTGAAGTGGTCCATTGACTTTGCAGCTAAATGCGAATCACTGCTGCCATATGCACTTATATGTTACTGCTGCTTGTCTAGACAAGTCCCGTTTAATAAAGTAGAGCTTTGTGCTGTGCTGATGTAAACATTGTTCGACCCCAAAGGGAGTATTACCAAAAAAAGGGCTAAAAAACCCAACGGTCAGGCCGCAGACCTGGGGGAAAGTAAGTCCCTTTGGGAAGGAGACCACGGACAATCCTGACGGAAATGCCGGCACCTCAAATGTCCCAACACAAGAACATTTCCACTGTTAAATATGTAAATACCTTGCTAATCAAAGGTTCCGGGACGGCAAATGTCACAAAAGGTCATGACCCAGAACCCGGGTAGTAAAATACTCCGGGCGGTTTCGGAGTGAGCGGGGAGTGACAGCTACCACCAGGCATTCTGCAAGAGAAGGACCTCCAGTAAGTGACCTCTGCCTTCTGCCTCTCACCGCTCTGACAGTAATGAATGTAAAGATCTGGTTATGCATATCAAATGTTATTTACTCTCAAAACAGCTGAAAAAAAAATCGCTGCACACAATGGGCAGCTCATATTGTTTAGTTTTTAAAAGAGAACATAAGTCTGGAAACATGATACATTCAGGTAGCATTTGGATAGTTTTTGGAGATCTGCTGCAGCGTGAGGCAAAGCATTTTGAGAATATTTACGAAAAAGACCGTTTGTTGGATTAGCACGTTTGGACTGGAGGAGTTTGAGAGAAGTTATTTCGAAAACACTCGTTCCCGACAACGTTGACATCGGTTCGCATCACGTGGAGAAAAACCATCAAGCCATTAATGACGCAGGAAGAGGCATGTTAAAAAAATGCACGTACTTATATAACTTCTGGTTATTTTTGGTCGTACAACAGACACTAAAGTCCAGCCGATGATTAGCGTTTGAACAATACGATTGTATCCCGGTGTTTTGCACCATTCTGATTTCTGCCATGTACGAAATTCTTGAGGGAGCGCATAAGAGTCTTAACAGAATGAGGATTAACTTTAATGTGGACGACCTCAGAACTAACCTTGATCTCAGACAATGAGATATTTTAGTCCACCCCCAGCACATTTATGTTTTAACATTCTGTGCCATCGGTTTATGACACAGTCTGACTTATATCACCCTGCACAAGAATTAGTTGGATCTAAAGTATGCAAATCACAACCTATTCACAAGGCCCCACTTTAAGAGTGAAAATGATTCCCAGGACCAACCATGACATTTAACATCGCCTTCACTAATTTGTGTTTAATAGCCAAAAAGTGATTAGAATTAACATTAATGACATTTCATACATCCCCCCCTCCACATTAATTTCCCCTTTTGCTGATACTTAACAGCGAAGGCTTGTGGCTGATTCTCCCAGCTTAAGCTAATGCAAGACTTTGTCAAAAATCCTTCAGCCGCCAACATTTCCGCCACAGTTTCTTTTGAAGAGGAGGGGGGGGGAAACAGAGGAATTAAGAAAAAATTTGGACAGTAAATCCTTAAACACGACACCAGTTCTATCGGTCACAAACTCTTCGCCAATCTCGGCGCTCTCCCGTCAGCATCGCAGAGATTAGCCGGGGTCGTCTATTTCTGGTGCGTCTCCAAATTCTGCCGCATTCTTTCCCAAACAAATGTTGTGCTTTTCATCCTGCTGGAGATATCACGCCCGGGATGAAATAATCGGAGGGTGGCTGACGTCTACTCCCAGCCCGTCCACGGCGAGCCGCACTCAGACTTCTTACGAGACGCGAAGCCTGCATTTTCCTCCTGCAGTGTCACAGCATCGCGGTCCTGTGAAAATATTGTATTAGAGGTTGTGCAGTTTAGAAGTATTATGCAGTATGACAGTGTGGACACCGCATACCAGAAATCCAGTAACTGTTCTCGTCATCTTTCACGCAGCTTTACTTTGCGTGCAATTTGTAGCACAAAGGTTGAATAAAATAACTCCTTTAAAAGTGTAAGCCGAACATTAACAGGTAACTTATACAAATGTCACTGCTCTTCGCTTTTAGTGTGGCCTACAGACTGTATGAAACTTAATTTTTATTTTTACTTTGGCAGAATCCGCATGTGCAATTTTCTGAACAGTTACAGCGAATGCAGATGAAAATTGCAGTAAGGTCTTCTGTTTTGTGAGGTGAATGTAAAAGACAAGAAGACTGGTTGGAAAGGGTGGTGAACACTGAGGTCCCCTGTTTCTCATCCAACAACAGACCAAACGGATTTGCAACAGGGCACTGGCTGCTCTTAAAAACTGTCAATCACTTTGATCATACATATGTTGTCCATTTAACCTATATTTAACTTACAGTTTTCAAATGAATTTTCACTTAGCTGTTTTGTAGAAATTCTGCATGCAGAGTGAATGTGACCTGTATTTATACGACCAGCCAATGGGTGTCACTAAAATGCACCCAAAGGAGGGATGTCTGTATAATTGTATAAATAAGATTTTATTAATTGTGACTTAGTGGTAAAAGTGTTGGAGTTACAAAGAAAACAAGTTTCAAAGGGACTTCTGACTCTATTTGTGTTTGTAAGAAGAGGATCCAGTGAATCTGATTAAAAACTGTTTATGGCACGTGCTGTTGTGAGGTTTTATCTCACAGTGGTAGAACAAAGCTGGAGCGGTAAACCACACTTTACCACGGTGTACTGTGAAGACAAGGTATCGTCTTCTCGCTCCGAAGGCAGTACCTTCAACACTGAGGCTGCAGCTCGACCAGACCTGGGCTTCCGGCTCTTGCTACAGCCGCACGCCTCCTGAAGGACTCGCGGGGATTGGCCCGGCCCGTTGGTGATGGACAGTCCAATCTCCTGGCCGGACAAGTTCGAAAAGGACGTGTCACCCCAGCCCACCAGCAGGCGCCAAGCTCAGGCTTTTGGTACTAAATACATATTGGCAATATGTCTGTGCCAATGCCATTAGTGGGATGGCTTGTATTCCTGTGTAATTTTCTCAGGGGCTCCTTTATTGGCACCTGTGATTGGAAAAGTATTTCAATCCTAGCAGAGCGGAATTGTGATTAATCCTCTCCAAATGTCCTGTGTTTTAATGGACAAACTCAGAGAAGCACTTCTCCCTTTCAACAGCATAGCGCGACACTCCGCTTCACGGGACTCTCACTAATGCTGCTGCGCATTTTAAAAAATATATATTTTAGCACTAACTTCATCTAAAATGGCGCCGGACTATTGTGTGCCTGGGCAAAAGGAGCGTACAACTTGCTAAACTCTTACTGCCGTGGACTCTCATCCTGTCCAGGTTGCACTCTGCTTACAGACTGTGTTTCCAGGACAGAGTCTGGGCCCCTGCAACCCCGACACGGATCAGCAGTTACTGGCAGTGAGCGAAATTTGTATCAGGGTACAAAATTTGTGCCCTCGCCGTGTCAGTTTTATGTGAAAACTGCTTGCATGTTGTGCTGTTTTGTGCAAAAAAAAAAAAAAAAAAATATATATATAATAAAAAAATCACTACCAGTGATTGCTCATCTAAATGCATGGATGTGGTGGTCCAGAGCTTGTCCCGGAGGCACAAACACCAAAAAACTTAAAAAAAAAAAAAAAACGCAGCATTTTTAGGTTTTATAACGTGGTTTTGATATTGGCTGGCTGGTGATGTAGTTAAGCTGCACTTGGAGTGTGATTTCAAGACCCTGCATCGCACTAACCAAGCGATGAGGTGACCACCAGTGTAAGGAGACCAGAGCAGGATACTGAGAAGTGTTGCTAAGATACCTCGACCTTTGCTGATGTGGTCAGACTAGCACTATGTAGTTTGTGATGTAAAGGTTTGATTCAGGCCATGTGCTGTTCCCCCCTTGGGATGTTGGAGTGTTTTCACATTTGTGCCTCTAGATAAAAAAGGGCTAAAGGCGACTTAGTTATGTTTCAGCACCCTTTTTGACACGACTCGCAGAAGCTATTTACACCTCAGCTTCAAGTATGAAACAAGGACTCCCAGTTGCTTGACCCCCTCAATCTCTGACCCCCCCACGTGGGAAGGAAGGCCTGAAACAACTCCCGTAATGGACAGTCGTCGTGTGTCTTTCTCAGGCGTCGGCGCGACGTACCCTGGGAACCGCAAAGCAGGCCACCCGGCGGAGCGGCACGTGTGGGATAACAGCCGTCAACGTCACGTTCACAAATTCCAGCTCGTGTACGGGGGCCGTGTTCTCTACATGTTTTAAATAGTGTGAAAGTGTCTCTGCGCGCTGCCTAGAGTTGTTTCCATTGCACACCAGGGAGTAGACTTTGTCACTGGCAAGATAAATACATTCCTGCTCCGAAAACCAAGTAATTTGGGTCTTTTGTATTACACTTGACAATCACGTTGGAATCTTTCACCCCAGAAATGCTAATTACTCTCAGCAGGAGTCAGTTATGGAGAAGGGCGCCGGAGTTTAATGTATTCCGCTGTTGCTGTAAAGTCTACAAAATGCTGCACACTTCACTTTCCGCAACGCTCAGGACTACCTTAAGCCAAGTGTTGAAGGATTATTGCTAATGGGGTTGCTTTTAATTAGCCGAGTATGACTCCATGAAGGTGAACAGAGAGCAGACATGCGTCTATTTTTACCGCGTTACATGTTACGCCTGTGCCTCCAAAATTTCCACAATGCAGTTTATGTCAGGGCATGAGCTGCTCTCTTAAGGGCATTCAAGAATTTAAATAATGACCAAGGAAATGAAGTTCTGCATTGTGCCATTTTATTGTCAGGTACCCTCGGTGTTGCATAGCCAAGATAATATCAAAATGAGGAATAATAAAAACACTCGGCAATAACTAAACAGTTAAAGTGCATGTATC
The DNA here is from genome assembly GCA_900497675.1 of Arapaima gigas. Lineage (NCBI taxonomy): Eukaryota > Metazoa > Chordata > Actinopteri > Osteoglossiformes > Osteoglossidae > Arapaima > Arapaima gigas. The sequence continues at coordinate 2,732,895 of UFQX01005271.1, read as the reverse complement.
CAATATTGCTCTTGATTCATTTTAAAAATTGCTTTTTAACTTATTAGACTAGAGGGTTAACTAGACGAATGGATTCAGCCCTAAAGTAATCTTATCATTAAACAATTTTATCAAAACGTACAATTAAAAACAAAAAACCTTATATAAATGAATGCAGTCATGTTTAGAAAAATGAGTGAATGAACAGTAGTGCCGCCTGTTCCAAGGGCTACCAGAAGATGGCGCACGATGGTAAGAGGACCGCACTGTGGAGCGGTTTGGTCAACGCTGCAAAACCGCTCTTTCTCCAGAATTTTCTTATGACAGGAGTGAGTGGTCAGCAAAAGTTTTGATAAAGAAAAAAAATAAATAAAAATAAATAAATACATAAATAGAGAACTGTAAAGACATTCGTGTCATTGTCTGTAAATACGGCAATCGCTACATACACATAATGAAATAAAATAATACATATACTATACGAACATTGTTCACAAGAATTGCAATATATCCAGCCTTGCACACAGATGCTAACAATAGATTTATAATTTTCCTATAATTATTTTTTGTTTACATATTTATGTGGAATGGATTCCCATAATGATGAATTGATCAGGTGAATCCCTACCAAATACAATATGACATTTCAACATTTAATCCAATATTTGAAAGTATATCATTATCGACTCAAATAAACAATATATCTGAATTTATTAAAGAAATATATAGTACGGGTGAATACATCCATCAGTTTATCTTATAATTTTTATAATGTTTCATTTGTACAACCAGAGACCTTGGGTAATAAAACCCAGGCTTTTTGGAAGTCGTGTATTTGTTTTGCCCCCCCCCCCCCATGCTAAAGCACTAAAGCAAACATGACATATGTTTTGTGCAGTGGCACAAGTTACACCTGCTGCTCACATCTCCACTTCCTGAGCACACCCTGCCGAGGATCACTGTTATACATCAAGGTGTGATACATGTACAATTACCCAGCAATCCCTCTGGGTCATGGCTGCAAAGTGGCATTGCGTGCGAATACCACAATCTCAGCGTGTTCATGCACGCTGCACACGGACGATCAAATGTCTGCTTTGGGCAGAACTAAAATTTGCTACTGAATATACAATATTATTGCGTTTCATGTTCTGTTTTTTCACTATTTAAATATGCTGGACAAATGTTACATCCAAAAACTCACAAAACTAATGTAATAACAGACATTACAAATGTTTAATGCTGCCATGTTATCTATGAAGTGGGACAAATTCAGCATTTAGTTAACAGCGTACATTATTAAGCTTAAAAAACAAAAAAAACTGCTGCAAATGTGGAACATGAAACATTTTTAACTAATTTTCAACAACAACAACAGTAATAATAATAATAATAACAATAATAATAATAAACTGGAAAGTACAGAAGAACAGTCTGAGGTATAGACAATAATACCGAATGTTACGTAGTACAGTTGTACACAGATATACACACATTTACATGTATATGCTCATCACCATACATACACTGTTTTATATATATATGGTACATGAGCAGGCTTAGTGGCCCATCAACAGCTTTTTCATGCATGCATTATCGTTTGATAACACACATATCTGCATATGTGCTATAACATGTGTTGTAATTATGTTACAGCTGTTGTTACAGGTGTTGCACGCAGAATAAAATTCTTGTTATTTTTTCTTGTGAGACAGTGAGGCGCGGATGGCTCAAATAATGTAGCATCAGGTACACGTTTTAATATCTGCAAATGTTCGGTTCGTTGAGTGAGACCTATAAGGAAAACTATACTGGTTGAGACACTTAATACCATTAATTACTAATAAATGCGATGGTTATTCATGTGTAAAGTGCATGCAAATCCAAATACACTGAAAGTCAAAACATTAATTAATTGCAAGAATATTTTAAGACATTTTACACACATTTTAAAAAACACCCGCATCAATGTATGCACGAATAAACCAGCAAATAAAATTTTACCGGTAAAAAGGCCTGACCTCTCAATTCATTTCTCCTCCAAAATATAGACAGTAAAGTAGGTGTTCTTTTATTAAATGCATTCTATTGTTTACAAAATGCAATCTAAGAAAAGAATTACGTAAAGGAAAGACATATACAACACATGTTGATATGTATGTATATTGTTGAATCAATGTACCTAATTTATTTATGCTATCAAAATAAAAAGAAACTGTCAGGTTTTTATATTATTTTTAAGATTCTTATCCGTAATGAAGTATTACCAAATCACAGTGTAAAGAACTGGCCATAATAAACAGCAAGTTGTCTGAGAGTGCAGATGGAGCACTGATTTCCCACAAGCCTGGTGGCGCACATTAGCTGCCGAAAGGGCTCTGTGGACCGGCTCCTGTGAAATATTCTGCTCAGCATTCTGCACATCTACACTCTCCTTGAGCCAGTTTGTCTACAATGCTGTACACCTGAACTATTGATCTTGAACTCTGGTACTTCAGAAAAAAAAAATACAGGGAGAAAATGTGACGAAATGAATTTCCCACCAGCCGTGGCAGAGGCAGTGCAGCACACAGTCCACTCAGGGCTTCCAATAGAAAGCTAGAAACTACAGCAAGCAGTGAAGGATGCCAAGGCACCGTGTTTAGAGACAGCTAAAAGACGTGATTCAATGTTCGACATGAATTCATGGATTTTGAAATGTTCCACAATATTTCATTTTCAGAGGACCAAATAATTTTTCTGATGCTTTTCTCCAACACGACTTACAGCACTGAGTTTGTCTACTTACAGTCATTTAGTCACTTACACAGCAAGGCAATTTTTACAGGAGTAATTCTGTGTAAGTACCTCGATCAAGAGGACTACAGCAGGAGCAGGTATTCAGACCTGGGTCCTTTAGTGTCAAGGAGAGAGCCCTCACTGCTGCGTACTTGCTCTCCAAACAGCAGCATTTGAAAAAACAGAAATCCCTCAATATCCAAGCTCCCTTTTGTTGAAATGTAATGGCTCATGGACAATTAAACCGTATATATTGGAATCCGAATGCAAACTTCTGCTATAATAAATTTCTATCAGAAGTTTATCTGTAATAAAATGTCATACAGTGTACTGTAACAAAATAATGCTGTATGTGTTGGAATAAACTCTATTGCGTTAGGAATTAATCCGAAGCCAGACGTGTGCGTACATGGGTAGTATCAGCTGTTTCCACCTTTTTTGCTTTGTCTGAACACATGCGCCTCATCACTACATTTATTGTGCATTTCATTTTTTAAAGATAGACCTTTTTATTTAAATGCTGGTTGTTGTGTGATGCAAAGAGCCGGACGCGGCAGGTTACTTTGACAAATGTCTTTATTCCCTTTATTCGTCACCTCCTAACACTGAACTCGTGTTGGGAGCTCGTGCACACGCCGTCTCGTCTCGGGTGTGTAAGGCAGGGACTAACATGTGAAATGTGCTGTACTGTACACACCGCACCGCGTGCTATAAGCACACACATTTATTGTTTTCTAACTGGGTAACTGGTGTTTAAAGTGTTTATAATGCTGAAGTCATGGGTTCATAGTTATACTGTTTTTTTTCCAAAGTGATGTGAGTATAATATTTATTTATTTTCCCCAATTTAAAATAATGGGAAATAGGCATTCGGTGTCCGAAAAATATGGTGTCCAACGCATTTTCAGGGAAGGATTAGCTTTGGATTGCTGCACTTCTATTGAACATGTGAATTGAATTCAGGTTACTTTGAATATATATAACCAGTTTAATGCTTTCGGAATTGCCAATCAGGATTTCTGTAAAATTTTAAAAACACCCCTTGTACTAACTGCTGTTGTTGACATATTTTGACACTGTGCTACTGGAAATTAATATTTAATTTTTCTTGACAGCGAAACTCAGGAAAACTGAGCCATTGCTGACATCCACAGGTTGGCACTTGGCAATTAAAGTGTAATGGGGGAAGTTTGTCTGTGGAAAAAATAGGCAAACCATCCCCTTTTCCTTCTGAGATGCTAGTTGTACCAACTATAATTGCTGGAATCTCAGATGAGGGAGCTTTCTGCAGGAGCTCACCTGTGAAAATTCAGCATTACCTGTTGCCATTTCTCACAGGCACCAAAGTCTCTTCTGTGCCAAGAGCTCAACGACAGCCTTGAGCCAGGAGCCACCAGGAACCCGGGTGCAGATAGCTGGCAGCCCCAGGGAAGTGGAGTAGAGGGCTTGACTGCAGTCTCGCATGACAAGGATCTGTTGTCCATCTAAATATACATCTCTCCCAATCTCCCTCTGACATTTGCTCTATTAGCTCTCCTTTTTAAGCCCCTTTGAGCCATTTCAGATACACTCTGTGCAGAGCGACCGGATCCAGCTGCCCTGTCGCATCTGGTTTGCTGCCGAGCATCACAGTAGCTACATCATTTCTAGACCCTCTGACAGTGTCAGTCATCTGCTTAAAAGACATGGATCACATCCAGTGCCATAAGCAGCAGAACTGAGAGTCCATTGCTACAGGGCTTGCAGAGTGGATAATGTTAAAGGGTAATGGAGGGGATTGTTTTTTTTTGGCAAGCAGTTTATTTATTTATTTGTGTCTCATTCAGCCAGGAAGGATTTGGACTGCATGCCGATTGAAGTGACAGCTGGTCATAGTGTGAGTCTGGGCCTCATGCGCAACTGTATTGAAATGCTGAAGTCCTGATCTTAGGGTTCCTAAAGGCAGGGTAGACTGGGACATGGACGAGACCGAAAGGCACGAACAGCAATTCACATAAGCCACGTTTCTTAACATTTACTCGTTTCTAATGTGTAAAATCCGTCTTTTAGATTTTTCAAGATATTTCATTCAAACTGATGCTTCTGCCTGAAAGAAAAAACGCTGATATCCGTTAACACTACTACATTTTAAAACTGTAACCTTTTTTTAAATTCACTTTTATTAAACTTAGCTGTCCAAAGCAACTTACAGTGTAATCTTTTTATACAGCGTTAGTAAGAATGATTCAAATATAATGTTCAATATACGTCATCTGCATCATGTGAGACAATGATTCTTTCTCGGTCCTGTTAGATTTGTTCAAAGTTAGTAGGATCTAGAATAATTATAAAACAATAACATGCATTCAAGGTGCTGATTCAACAGAGGTCAGTTTTTTGTCTTTCTTAAAGATTAATGAATGGCAGCTGAAATTGGAGGAAAACAAACCAGAAGACCAAACACACTGTGCTCTTGTGCATATTCAGCATGGGCTATGCTGACAGCAATCCAAGATGTTTTAGAAAGCCCTCCTAAAAGCATCAAGTAGAAGCATTTGAACCGTAAAAAAATACAACATATTATATATGAAAAAACATGCAACATGCAATATGTGAAATATGTTTCAATGAGCACATTCCAACTCATTGCTTCCCTGTACTTGATATTAAATGGAATTGCACTCCATGAAGAAGTATTAAAGTACTCTGCTGAGACACTTAATAAACCTGGAGTTCATTTTAAGCATACAAGCCTTCCCCTGACAATGCATACAGCACTCTGATCAGCTTTTTACCCCCAAAGCAGCGATTTATTTCCTTTTCAACTCGCAAAGCCAGATGTTTTTTTCTTCAAATTGCACCGGTTTTAAATGAAAGTATTGATTTAAGGTCAACTCTTTGAGGATTTAATTTGTTTTGCAGAATTAAAGCAGGTAACACATGATTTTACAATACAGTACATTTAAAGAGCTGCATCTATTTGCATTACGCTGCCCCCCTTTCACTCTCGCTGAGACCTTAATGAATTTGGAGGCATACAGCACTAAGTATGCACATAGGTGAAACCTGGGACTGTGTGCTTGTGTAGACCACATACCATGGATACACAAGCGCTGCAGAAAGAGTCTTTTTTCCACCAGTCTCTGCCTGTCCTTCACTTTGACAGGTAACTCACCTGGGGTCTGTGCATTTCCAGTTAAAATGTTAAAAAGCTACGCCGGGCCTTTCCACCTTTGTTCTTTCAATATCATGCAAAGCCCGAGCATTAAGCTGTTCATTAACCCCTCTTCCTTTTTATAGGCGCAAGATTAAATGTGTTTTTTTGTGACGGAGGTTTCAAAAGGGTAAGTGGGTGGGGGGGTGGAGTTTCCCGTCCCCACTTTGGCATTTCATATTATATTTAGTAATAATCACTGGTATCGTGGCCTCCCTGCGTTTTTGTTCTATATCCTGCTCACGGCAGCCCCCCTCTGCGATCCATGTCACCTTATCCCTCAATGTGGCTTTGTGTGTCTCCGGGCGAAACAAAAGGGAGGGAAGATGGGAGAGGCGTACAACACAAGTGTGTCATTAACTCTTTTCTTCTAGGGCGGCTGAGACAGTAGCTTGAGCCGCAGAACAAGGATCCTCCAACATGTTTATTAACATGCCTGGTGTTTCAACAGGTACATTGTTGTAGAGTTTCTCTGGATTCACGCTCTGCTCCCTGGAAGCGCTGCTGAGAACCACTTGTTCTATTGCCCTGGTTTCAATTTAATCCCCACTGTATGATGATCCCAGGCTGAGTTCGTCTGTCTAAACCTAATGCCTCTACATCTGCAGAATACTGATACTACTTTACTAAGAGGTAAACAAAGAAAGGGAGCAAAAAAGGTAAAAACATTCAGTTTTTTTTGGACCAGCCTTCAGTTTTAAAGCATTTATTTTTTCACTCCTCCTCTGTTCTTCATCTTTTACTGACTGACGTGAGTGAAGTATTTTGCTCAGTAAGTATTTTGCCTGCTCAAGGTCTATACCTTAAAGATTAGGGAACCGCAGGGGTCAGCAAAATCTAATCGCATTGTGTAAAAGAAAACCACCCAGTTCCTCCATGGCAAAGCTTCATTTGAAGTAGTATCTACTGAACCTATTCCATTTTCATGGAAATATTTTAGACGTTCCATTTCAGGGTACAGGGTTAAATCCAGGGTGTACCAGTACATTTGTGTTTCCCAGACTCATGACAATAACTGTTGCAGAAGTTTACTGAAGAATGAGAGTTCAGTACTGGTTCTTATCTGTTCATCACTCAGTCTTTAGCAGTAACCACTTTTCCATGCAGGACTGTGGGGGTCCAGAGTCTATCGTGGAAGTCTGTGGTGTGAGGCAGGATATATACCTTAGGAGAGATGCCAGTTCATCGCAGGGCAAACTGGTTTTTTTTCACAACAGCAACATTAAGTGACATGAACTGTATTCTGAAAAGTTGTGGGGAAAACAGTAATGGAAGTTATAATTATTTATAGATAAAAAATAGAAAGTAAGACTAGTGGCTATGAACACCTTTGCAGAGGAGACATGAAACTAACAAAATATCGCAAAATAAGTAGCATATTTACCAGTTTTACATTTTATTATTACTAACTGATCTCCTTTAATGATCAACTTACAATGTTAGTTTGTATTCTAAAGCTATTTAAAATTATACAGCTGAGTAACTTACTGAAGCAGTAGAGGGTAAGTACTTCACCCAGGAGTACTATGGCAGGAGCTGGGATTTTCATCCTGGGCCCTTCAATTGTAAGGTGATGGTCATAATCACGAAGCTGCCTGGTGTGTGTCACCTTATTTGGGAGCCACTTCCCCTCTTCATTTCTCAAGACAGTCTTGGTGAAACTGAATGAGATGATCCTACCATCAACTGGGGCAAAATTAGTTTAGTGGCAATTTCACTATCACGCAGACAGGTAGGGACAGAGTTTAGACTTGGTGACTACCTGCTGAAAATTAAATTTTGAATGCTCGAGCTTGTTTCACATGAGGTTATGACAGGGAATTTAACAACGGAATAATGAATTTTTCTGAAACCCTGGAGAACACTTGATCACTGGGTGCCAGATCACGGGGCTACGGTGGTGTTTTATGAAGATGTTTTACTGCAGAGGAGAATAACTGCTGCTGCCACAAAACATTTTTCCACACCCTGTGGGAAAGAGGAATGGAAGCCGTTCAGCATTCTACCTGTGAACTTTTAGGATATTTAAATCATGCTCAGAATTCCCAGTTTTTTTCTAACGTGCGTGTTAGGTTTCACATCTACCTATTTAACTAAAGTCCGATCAGGCACAGACCCCGAGGTTTCCATTCTGGCCAACCTGAACAATGGCCTGTTCTCTTCATTGGTACTATGTGATTTCATCATGGTTAAGGAGGATCAGATGCATCTTTGGCCCCTTTACTTCCGTAGGCTTTGGCTTGACATGTGACTCAGGTCACTGGTAAACTCATCATTGTATAAGAAAATAAAATATACTCTGGGTAGCGCTGGTGCTTTGCATCTCCTGGGCTGTAGGTTTAAACTTGGTTTTGAATCCAAATCCTCTTTGTCTGTGGAGTTTTCATGTTCTCCCCATGTTCACATGCGTTCCTTCTGGGTGCTCTGGTTTCCTCCCACAGTCCACAGACATGTGTTTGAGGTGAGTGAGTGTGTGAGGGCCCTGTGATGGACTGGCCTGTCTGAGGTGTTCCCTGCCTCACACTGTACGCCTCTAGGATAGACCCCAGGCCACCACGATGCTGCGCCGAGCAAGCAGTTGTTGATAGCTGATGGATGGAAAGATGCATCTTCTTTTGCTTCCCAAGCACCCAAAAAAATAGCTTTAAGCCAAACCTTTACTCTCCCTGCCATTAACTGTGTGCTACTACAGTTCAGCGGAACAGGTGGAACATGTTCATCATCTTCTTCTGAGTCACTCATATCTGAGTCTGCCCTGTCTCCTTCTCGAGGGAATATAAGGGCCAGGTGGTCGTCCTGCAGTTAACAGATGTTGAACCCAAACAGTGTAGATTAAACAGTCAAACACCCAGTCATGATCTCTTTCCAGCTATTTCTGGGTATCAAGACAGAGGGGTGTGGAAAAAAAACGACCTTCCACTGCATCGCTCAGCCTGCGCAAAAAACTGCAGCTTCCCGGCAAAAAATAAAGTCTTTTGTGTGTTTAACATGGCCCAAACCCAGTCGCGCTGCAGATTTAAGGTCCTCCTTTGGTTCTTCTGTGAGCCATATTGGCAGCGAAACAGTTCTTTGCTGGCCGGGTTGCGAGATTAAACTTTTTTATAGGTGAATTCTGCATCCAAAACCACTTGAATGAGTAATTTACAGTATCAGCTAAGTGTTCTTTCTGTGCAAGCTGTATTGTGCACTTATTATGCTGCAAGAATTGTCCAATGCAAACAATGGAACAATGGAGGGCTTTTTGTGTTTCTGCTCAGGGAAACATCCTTACAAATCCAAATTGTGTTGGAATAATTGAATTCTATAGCTGTGGATATGGATATCCAAAATGTTTTCTACGAAGCTCATACTGATTAAAGACTGGTGGGAGGCTAAACTTAGCAGTGAATACCAATGAGACTCACTCTTTAATCCAAACAGAATAGGCACCGCCGATCTAGGATAGGCTACACCTAATTTACACTTAATCATTTTACGAGGAGGAGTGGCTACCAACAAGGTTCAGTTCTGCTAGTTGCTAATCTTGTCGTGTGGAAGGAAGCCTGCATTATTTTTCGGCGTGGATGTTTCCTTCATCGCATTATTGGCAACATTTACGTGCCAATACAGATCTGTCTCACGCCAGCAGATTATATTTACCAGAATAAACTCTAAACCTGCTCTTAATACTTAGTTATTGCTCAGATCCCAAGGTTCCCAAGAACATTTCACAGTGAGCCCATTTAGCAGCAATACATGCACAAAAGCGCGCGCGCGCGTGTGTGTGTGTGTGTGTGTGTGAGTGTGCGATGATCCAGCAGCGACAACAGCAGCAGCAAAAACAATACTAGCTTTACTTAAAATTAAAACCACCAAAAATAATGTTCTGTGCTTCTACCATCGCAGTTTCTGCAGCAGTCAGTCGGCCTAATATTTGTTTTAATGTGCAATGTGAACCGCAGTGGTAAAATTCCTTCACCTGACACCTCAGTACCCTAAACTAAATGCAAGTTAAAGTGTCGGGTTACGTTTCTCGCAAATGTTCAGCTGTCTTCTGAATCCCCCTTAGACCCTACATTAGTCTTAAAGTGCCTTTCGTTAGCTTTCGACATTTGCAATATCAGTTTGCTGTTGTAATATCCTCTTGTTCGCGAATTAAAATACCATATGATGAATTCAGTCAAGGGTGCAATAGGACAAATCTGATTCTCTGCTCAATCCCCAATTCAAAACAACACTGTGATCAATCTAAGCACACATATTGCACCGGTCTTGCATAAACGGCAGTTTTAATAAAAACGGCGAAAAGATAAACCGAAACTTTCCAAGAATTTCAAACAATAAAAAGTCAGACAAATGTCTTTCACTATTACTGCGTTGTGCCAATATTGCTTCGGTTATTAGCATAACATGACAGTGAGTGCTTAGCCTGCTTAATTTTTAATTACAAATATGTCTGAGATTTATTCAGTCTAGTTTATGCTCTTTTCAAAACATGTCATCGGTATCTCTCTGTCAGTCATCAAAGCTTTCGAGCAACGAGTCCATAAATATCCATTCGGAAAACCTATAGTCTATAAAGAATGCAGCACTGGGTTCCTGCATTTCCATTTCTAGGCCGTACAGCAATTCCCCAAAGTCCCCTTTCCTCACTGCCCTCGTTCTCCCTCATTCTCTGCCCGTTCTTCTGTTTAGCACTAGAATTACAATCCGGGCGACAGGCCTGATGCATATTTGTGTCTGTTTTGGTGTGGAAGCCAGACGCGGCGGGGTGATGAATACTCATGGCCGGTGTGCCGTTATGTTTTCATTAATCACGGGGGGCCGGTCGGGTGTACCTGGAGTAGAGCGGGCCCGAGACCGGCCTCCTGCCGGGGTGGAGGGCAGTGGGGCTCTGCCCCATTCTTCCCCTTCCATTGTTTGTCCAGGAAGGAGGAGGAAGGACATGGGGAGTCACAGGAAGGGGGGAAAGAAAAATGGACACAGCTTATGGGTCTTTAAATGCGATTTTGTTTTGTTTTTTTTGTTTTTTTTGTTTTTTTTTTTTTACACTCCAGGAGGACTCTACAAGGGCTAATTTGGAAGAACACGGTGGGTGCCCGGTAAACAGTGAGCGTGGCAGCAGGAAGCGGTTTGGCCTTGACGGCGGTTGCCAGCTGCTGGGGGCTTCGCCGTGCCCAATGGCACCCCCTCCCCTCGGCTTTCGTGCACAGGCTCTCTCTCTCCCGCAGAGCACTGATGGATAGACATGTGTCGGCACACAAAAAGAACCTATTTGGACTGATGTGTCAGCTCATCTTTATCAAATGCTGCACAGGTATATTCTGTCGCCATGCTTCATTACTCCGGAATGGCGGCTCCTCAAATGTTTGACTGTTCTGTTGTCTCCTCACCCTTGTCTCCCACCAACCTCGCCCCCCTCCCCTTCTCCCTTAGTTGTTGTGCTCTCTGTCAGGGAACTTTGCTGGGTGAGCAATGGAGACAATCACGCGTCGGCTATTATGCGCCATAGAAGAATGGCCCGGCGCTGCTGCTGTGATTGATGGATATCATTATTGCCGCTTTGGCAGACGGCAGGTGAGAGGCGCTAATGAGGGCCCTCCTTGCCGTGGCTGACGGATGAGTGTCACCACGGTACTATTGGCAGCCGATTGACGGGCACCTGGCAATTAGAGCTCCTGAGGGGCTTTGTCGCCGCCGCTGACCCCTGCGTGACACTGTCGGCGAGATTAAGGAAACTTAGAGGAAAGCTGACAATTGAACTGTCATAAGGCTGCTGGGGGACATTTTTAAGAACATGATGGTATGGAGAGGTAGGTTTTTAAAAAAGGGGGGGGGATAAAAATCTGGTCCTTGTTCTTTCTTACACAAGGTACGAAAATGGTTCGGCCTTCCGCCGCATCCGTGGGTTCTAATGGTTTAGTATTCAGGAAGAGGTATCGTTCACTTCATATTTTTTATTATTTTAATCTACTTTGTGACTGCGCATTTCACCGGTGAAGACTGGATAATTTATTTTACAGAACAGTTTAGTTGTCTGTATTTTGACACTCGTTGTTTAACAGGTTGCAGGTAAAGTTTGAGCTGAGGACATAAACATCCATTCCGTTTTTGTAGTCAAAATCAAAATGTAACAATAATAATAATAATAATAATAATAATAATAATTCTTGTTATTAGTGCTAGTAGTAGTAGTAGTAGTAGCTACAGTAGTATTAGCAGGAGTTGTAGTGGTAGTTCACTTGGATTTTTATTGTGTGTGTGTGTGTGTGTGTGTGTGTGTGAGAGAGAGAGAGAGAGAGAGAGAGAGATCATTGGAATGCCTCTTCATGGGGTACTGAGCCCCATAAAGAAACCTCTCCAGCTGGATGGATCACATGGGACTGCGACGCTGAGGAAAACCTGGTAAACACTGCAATCCTCCTTAAAGTAAGCAGTGCAGTCTTGAAAATGCATTATCTTAGCCTTCCTGCTTGTAAAGAATTGTTTAAACTCTGTCATCCTTTTACACAATAATACAGGGGTGCCTGTTCAAATATAGATGTTTTAGTACTGGAAGAAAAAACAAAAATGTCTGTTTGTGTCCATGACAGCAATGAGCTTTTGGTCTAGTTTGAGGACCCTTTCTAAGCAATACATGTGTGAAAGCAACTTACATGCATATTCAAAGTCAGAAATAAAAACACAGTAACAATTGTTATTGAAAAACAACAAAATTCTGCTGCCAGCCTGATATATGTCTAGAACGTTGGCTGACAAAGCAATCTATTTTGAGGAAATGCTCACATTAAATAGATGTTCAGGAAACGCAGAAAAGGCACCTTAAGCTAACAGAAAAAGAGTAGAGGAGTAATGGCTCCTCGTATATTGAGTGCATGTTGAGCCGTATGTCCCTTATTTCACTCGACTAAACATGTGTGTTAGACTCCATTTTTCAGGATGGTGTGTCATGGCGATAACTCTTGATTCTCCGCATGGGCTCCTGCGTCGTGCTCTGTCATGCTTGTGGGTGCCTGGTGAAGGGGTGGCTTCTGGAAATGTTGGACAGAGTGGCCTCTGACGTTCCGATCCGTCTGGCCGACTGGAGCCTGCGGAGCCAAAGAGAGGGCACCGTGGCCCGTCGGAGACCGAGGAACGGCAGGCATTACCTTTTTGAACCGGTGCAGTCGGCCATAATGAAGAACGGGAGCCCTATAGACGTCATGGTGATGCGCCATAAAAATCCAAAGGATTTATAATTTAGGAATTATATGACATTTAAACTAAATGTCACAGTGACACAGACATCCAGGAAACACTGAACTCTTCCTTATATTAGACATACAAATGGCCACCTTTTTACAAACCAGAATTTAATTTTGGCTGAATATTTAGCAAAGTAGCTGAGTGGATGCAAAACTCAAGGCACACATTCAATTTAAAGTGAAATGTTTGTTTTCTAATGGAATTGAAATTGCTGTAAAATTCTCAAAGTACTTTGACATCTTGGCCAGGTTTTTGGAAACTGTCTCTGGGTATCTGGAATTCTGAGATAACAGATAGTACAAGATAAACAATGACCGCACTCTTATTTATGCTGCACATAGAGGCATTTTTACACATATTAAGCGGCTTAAAGGGGCTGCAGGAAGTTTTGTGGGAAAAGGTGTAAAGCTTCCTACATCGCGCTGCCATAACTCGAGACAGAGTGTAGCGGCACGAATTGAAGGAATTCATAAACTATTCTGTAAGCATGTCTTCGGTGTTATCGGAGGATGCTCTGAAAGAGAGAGAGTAAAAAACCAGACAGAAAAAAAAATATCCATCAAATTAACACATCAGCAACTTGATTGTTATCTCCCATAGCTCTGTGTGGCACACACTCGCTCTGCTACAGGCAGCCGGCCACGACGTGATTTATCAATGCAAACCTAATAGCATCAATATGAATCTAACTAAAAATCAATATTTCATTACCAAATTGTTAGTGAGAATGAAGAAAAATGGCTGCAGTCTGAGCACTCTCCTGGGTAGGAGCATCTGGAGTTCAATGTGACAAGAGGAGTGATGCATGACTCGGGGCTTGAGGAAGGACACTGAGAGGACAGGACAGAGTCAGGGCCTAGTTTGAACTCCCTCTCCTCTCTCCCTCCTCTGCTCCCTCGTTCTCATTCCCTCGCCTCCTTTCCATTATTGTCTCGGCCTTTCTCTGTGCCTCTCTACATCATTTCAGTGCCACCCACCATAGAAAATCGAGGGATTTTGAAAAGAACATCAAACGTCAACAAAAATGCTTTTATAATTTTTTTTTTTTTTTTGTACATTTTTTAATATCGTCGGTCCTGCTGAGAAATTGGCTAGGTTTGCTTGGTTTTTTTTCTCCAGAACAGTACTCCTGCCTTGTCTTCTTACGTGACCCCAAGCTACTCATTTTCACCGCACCCTTATCTGTAACAAGAGGAGTATTGAGACATCTTACCCATCTGTTAAGCTAGTGTCCATCATTCATGACCATGACCTTGTGGAAAAATACACAATATAAAATCTATAGTGACACAGTGGACTAAAGAGGGTCACACATGAGCACATCCAGGTGATAACACCATTTGAGCAGGAAACTATCAGCCGTTTAAAAGCATTAGCTGGTAAGTATGGTGCTCTCTTGACTGACGCATGTCTGGATGACCATTTTAACTCTGCATTTTGTTCAGCATGTGTGATTCCATTTTTTTGTTGCGTGCAGCTGCGTTGCCTGTGGTGGGCATTCAGCATGGGAATTGCTGTCAAGAATCTAAATCAAGATTTTTGAGTACACAAATAGAATGCTAGGACTTTGGGGTTATATTTCCTTACGGCTTTTCTTTGTTTGAAATTAATGGGGAATTAACAGAAAGGGAATAAAGTAGCACATTTTTTATTATTTTTTTTTTTAAATTGTACATTTCATACCGTAAATTATGAAAAATTTCAGTACTGCCTGGAAGGAATAACCATGCAATGCACCTGGACAACATCTCTCTGGAGAAATTACTTTGTGCAATTCCTCATAGCAATCATAACTCTAAATAAGCAAAATGGAAAATAGAGAAACACTAAAAGAAACTAGTTGATTTATTAACTGGTTGATTCGCTAAGCTCAGAAAAATGGCCCTTGATATTGCACAAAGTCTGGAACACAAAACTTGCTAAAGAAGTGAGAGGCTGGTTCTCAGTCTCTCAGCTTTTGTATGACAGCTTGCACTAACTGAAAAATTCCCTTCCAAATGCTCAATCCTATTTTCAATATGTTGAATAAATGCTGTTAAGAAATGCAAATCCCTAACCAAAGCAGGGATCTATATATATATATATATATATATATATATATCCCTGCTAAAAAATAGCATTATAAACTGATCTAATTCAATTAGTGGAGATGATTTAAGGTATTATATATATATAAAATACCTAATACTTTAAAGCATCTCCAGTAATTGAATTAAATCAGTTTATAATGTTATTTTTTTTTTCAATCAGGCCAGCAAGCAAACAAGAAAACAAACAAATAAAAGCAAACAATAAAACATAACATGGTCTACTGTATTCCTTAATTTTTGGTCCCTTTATTTTATTTTGTTAAGTGTGTTGTGTTTCCTAAAATTCACTACTTGGTTAGATGCTTTTCATAGGTGTTTTCTCCCTCAGTTTGTAGGAGATGAAACTAGAAATATCATAACATAGACGTGCCGGGGCTGTTCTGGTGAGTTGTGTGTGGAGTTTGCATATTCCTCATGTGTCTACATGAGTTACCTCAAGGAGCTCTGGTCTTATTCCACAGTCCAAAGACATGCATTGCAAGTTAGTTTGTCACTCTGGTTTCTGGGATATGGTTCTGACCGCCATGACCGTAACAAGGGTAAAGTGGTTAATGATAATGGTGATGGTTGTGATACAGAAATGGTGTAAAATAGAATTCAATAGAAATGTGCTCGTAATGCATATACTGTACATATAGACTAAAACAAACTTTTCTAAATGCATGAAAACAATGCAATGTGGAAATGAAATTTGGGACAAGATTTTCTTAGTGGTTATTTGTGATGACCTTTCATATAAAATTGAATCATAGCTCATTAAGTGAGTGAATCCAGAAATATTAATATCTTGATTCTTCATCTTGTTCTTCTCCCTTGATGATTCACTTGAAGGTCCTGGGTGAGCCTGTTGAAGTTTAGTATCCTGATGTCATGAACACGTGACAGATATGTATATGTTAATGCTGTGTTAAATGTGTATGTTGAGTGTATGACTTCATGTCATAAATTGTTTTAATATCTCCAAGCTGTTGCGCCACACACTGTTGAATTAAACAAATATACTAAGGACATTAGAGAAAATGGCATGGTAGAAAGCTATTTAGGTGTCAGAGAGGGGAGAGAAACATCGGGTCGGGGCCTCCTGGGCTGTGTGTTCTGACACGGGCTCAAGTTCAACCCAGTCTTGTTTGGTGAGTTTGAATGTTCTTTCCATGCTCACATGGGTTTCCTCCAGGTACAAATTAGTCTGTCTAAGCCAAGGCATTATTGCAAGTTGTAAATGTTGGTAATTTTTTATTTTTGTCAGTGTAGAGAATTGTAATGGCTAGGTTGACCGCACCTTAACATGTTTCAGTACTTCTATACTGGAATTTTCTGTGCAAATATGCTGAGGATGAATGGTGACGCGGTCTTGACGCTGCATGAAATATGTGCGGCACATTGTTGGAATCCAATGACTCCTTCCAAACCACTCCAGCTTGCAGCTTTTTAAGTCTTATCTTCAAACATTGAGCTTTTAAAGTACTTACCGTTTAAATGCTCACAGTTTATTTATCTAAGAGCCAGTGAGAGAGGTTTTAACATCCACAGACTGACATGCTTATGTATTTGAAGCCTCAGGGCAGATTTGCTGGAGTTTAACTTATACTTTCAAGGGATCTTCAAAAACAGGCATTTGATCATTGGAGCCGCACTGGAGAGGAATTCAGAAAAAAAAAAAAAACGGCTGCGTGACTAATGTTAAGATGCTGGTGTTAAAACAGAAAAGTAAGAGAAAGTAAGATAATATTTAAAGGTGAAACTATTGCAATGATCTCCGTGGTACTTCCTCAGGGCTATAAAAGCAAGACTTACATGTTTGTCCTAGAAGTATAAAATCATTAAGAGGCCAGAGTAGAGTGACCCTGTGTTCCAGCATGAGCAGAGCACCCAAAAATACATTTTTTTTACTAAAGAAAAAGAAAACTGTCCCAATATTGCAAGCAGAACTTGGATTTAAAAAAAAAAAAAATTATANAATACATTTTTTTTACTAAAGAAAAAGAAAACTGTCCCAATATTGCAAGCAGAACTTGGATTTAAAAAAAAAAAAATTATAACGTACTTTGCATCAGTACGTTGCCCAAAGGGAATGAAAATAATATAAAATTTTATGTTGTTCCACTGTTTGATCTCACTGATTACTGGTACCATATATGTTAATTCGTCTGCGTTCAGACGCGATGTGAGCACAGCCGTGCATCAGCGCACAGCGGGACCTTTACAGAAGATGTGAAAGCCTGCGTTTACCACGCTGTTGTAAATACAACAGGCCCCACGCGTCTCAAACTTTCCAGAGACTACTGACTCTCATACCCCATGCTGCTGAAGGTAATTATTAGCTGCAAACCAGCTCAGCTTGAACATTATTAGTGTGCATTAAAAGAGCATTCCTGTTATAATCGGAGCGGGAAACAGATGTTTTTAAGTTTCTTAGAACAAAGAGAGGCAAAAGGGCCTCAAAAACAAATCTGAGGGAATGGGAAGAGAGGGGAGAGGAGGAAGGGAGGGAGAGGAAAGGAAAAAAACACTGGAAAAAAACTGTAAATTTACACAATGGACTCCTGCTTGTATATTGTGCTCATGCTCTCAATTGTCAGTTCAGCCTTTTCCTTGTAATGAGGGGGACCAGAAATGGTATAGACAGTGAGAAAAAACACCTAAATGGAACCAAAAAGAATATTGTGAGAAAGGTCCCTTGTGTGTGCAGTACCAGATGTTTGCTCACACACGGGCTGTTGTGCTGGTGTGTAGAGCTGCAGCGGGGGACCGTCTCGGCATCATCTCCACGCTGAAAGTGCTGAAACGGTGGCAGTTAATCACACAGGCTGGTTGGAGTAAAAGGCACGGAGAAACCATCCCAGCTTCACTCCAGTAAGAGCTCAGCGCACCCCCCCTCCCCATCCCCAAGACACGCCGGGAGAAATACGGAAGGTGGGAATAGTCTTCCATTGGGAGTCTGTGTCTGGTGTCAGAGAGGAAAAGTGTTGATCAGCGACGGGAGTTGTTGGTACAGAAGGGAGGAAAATAAAACAGACACGCTGACCTGAAGCAAGGTGCATGGGGTCAGGTGGGGGGGCTCTCCAGGCCTTTGCCCGCCCCTTGCCCGAGGTAGACAATTGAATTGACAAGCGGCTCACCTCCAGGGTGCATGGCCTCTATTTTACATTCATGCGGGGAGCAGTCCTGCCATGGTGGGGTGATGGGCACACCTGCTGGAGTGGCTTCGATGGTGAAAGGGGCCAGGGGGTGCCCAGGCAGGGTAGGACCTCTGACCCTCCAGGAGGCAGATATAGCGACCCCTCCGTCTTACCTGAGAAGCTCTCTCCCCCTCGCAGCCCTGCTCCCACTTTTGGAATGACACAGGTAGCAGGTTTGTTAACTGGCATGTAGCGAGCCAAAGGGCATTGGGCATCAACACAGGAAAACAAGGTTACACTTCACAAGCACACCTATACCGTTGTTTATAAGATGTATATTTAATAAGACAACGGAACATAGTGTCATCCGTGAGAGGACTTGACCCTCGACGCAGCTGTGGCAGTGTGCCTCACCTTCAGGATGCATATACCTTTCCTATCCTTATACCCACACGCTTTTGTCATTTTTGCACACGGAAACTGAAATGCTCAGGGATATGATAACCTGCACGAAACGAGAAGTCGCGCTGCTCGTCACCAGCATAATGTTCCTCGGATGAAACTTTGTGCGTGAATAAATACAGTTGCAATCCAAACTAATAATTGTTCTTCCAAGTCAGCAACACATTGCGGCATGTGCAGAAAGTGGAGACATTCTTCACCTCTCGTGCCAACTATCTTGTCAAGCGAGAGCTGATGGCAGACGTGGCGTTTTGATTTTGAGCAACCTCCTTCACTGTTGTTCTCCGATAAAAGAGGCGCGATTCTTGTTTTGGATTAGCGGCCCACCGCACAATGATTCCTTGTTGAACAAATGCAGAGCAGATGGCGCCACACGCCTTGGTGAGAAGCCTCCCACACGGTCTTCAGCTCATTGACTCACCGAGTGTCACATCAATGAATTATCCTTCCGTGCTAGTATGCAGGACAAACCTACGCAGCACGCCAAAGTGATGAACGCGGCAGATGCGTCTGAACCCGATAGTGAAGCCAACGCTCGTCCTCGCGGACACTTGTGAACTTCTCTTCGGTTGCCGTGTCAATCAAACTGCGCATTACGGGAGGCCTCCACAATGTACTATGTAAATGTGATTGCTGTTTCGGTCAGAAAAATATTTGGACCTTTCCAGAGGCTCGATAGCAGAAGAATCTGTTGTCTTGAACGACACTTCCTCTTGTTTATTGTTTGCCTTAGTGAAATGTGTTGGTTCTTACGAATGTACGGAGCCATCTGCAAATCTGCATAGCAAACGGCCAGACAATATTGCACCACCAGGGCCAAGATCTCATCTTTTAAAAAAATGTCTAGTAGACATAGCTGTCAATCCTTATGTGCGTGGGGGGACTCTCTGCATGTGCACGTATGTTTGGATTCCGAGGTGAAAATGTTCCAGTCTTCTCACAGAAGCTCTATTTCATCCCTCCTCTGTTCATCTGGACTTTTCTTTTTTTTGTGCATAAGACAGTAAATATATAACATATGTGTGTGTGCACAAGTGTTTGATTTAGTAATAGTGCAATACCCCCATTAATAACGCGAATGACGGCTGCTTTTAAACGGACATTAATCTGACCTAGCTCGCATTGTTTACAACTATTACAAAACTAGTTGGAACAATTTTTCAACTTTAAAAAAAAAAAATCCTGAGCTGTTAGATATGATGCCATTCTTGTTTTTTTTATTTAATAGAGTCATTTTATGTTCTGAATGATCATGTTTCACATTTTCTGACAAATTGGGAGCCTTTTATGAATTGCAGTTTACAAGGCAATTTGTTTTCTGATTTGAGAAAGCACGGATCAGAAAAAAGACCCCCAAGATTAATGCCATATGTAATACAGTTACATTAGCTGTTTGATTAATCACATCACGGTGTCATCTTCTGTGCTACTTTTACAGATGAACGTTTGCTTTGGTAACTAACATTTTTTGATTAATACGAAACATTTGACACTTGACTGTCATCATTCGTCAACAAGCAATGTTTTGTTTAAAGGACTTTGAAATTCATGAAAACACGGTCACTCGGAGAATCACATAGTTGGTCACACCGAAGGACAGATGTTGTATATTACAGTCATTTAACTCTTTCTGTACAGGAAAGTTTGTGTTTTATTTGCTCATACGCAACGTGACTAAACAGTTTATACTGCTGGATCTAATACCAGAACAATTCAGACTGCATATTTTAAGAGTGAGCTTAGCAAGCAGCTCTAGAGACCTCGAACAAGGGCCTTCAGGGTAGAAGTTAATGTTTTTTAAGACAAATGCACGTGATCCCAGCTTCAACCCCTGCCCAGGTCACGTAGAAAGTATTAAAGAACAGTCCACCAAGCAGTCATCTGCACATCGGACTGTATTGCAGTTAGACGCAACTGGCCTTCGTCCTGCACCCCGGATTAGTAAATAAAGTACGATGACCGCATTCACCATGTTACTGAATGCGAGATGACCTCACAGCAAGGATCTGATTCCCAGGGTTCACCATCCTGCTTTTGGTCCACTGTAAATTCACAGGCGCTGCTAACCAAACAAATGAGGAATGTCATTTTTTCCATGACACAAGGCTTTCTATGAATCCGTGAATGCACGTTTAGAGAGCTAAATTCCAAGGAATCACTGTTATGGACTGCGCTCACTGCTAATGCGCAGAATTTCATTACAGCGACTTCCGTGCACTTTGCTATGCAAAACATTCCTAAATCTGGTCTCATTTCAAAGGCTGGCATGTGTCTCGACCCCAGGCCTTTAAAACGCTGTGCACCACGACTTCATTTCACTCTAAAAGACCAGAACTCAAGTGGTGGTTTTTTCGAACGCACGAGCCTGGTATCTATTACACGATCAACACAACCCATTTAATTTGTCAATGTTTGGATAAGCATCGGGCTCCTCGAAAACCTTTCCAGCAAACGTTGCCATATACGCCTTTAAGGGATCCGATAAACAAGGATTTATAACACCTGCTGTTAGGCTGGGGCAAGCTGTTAATGAGGAAAGGAGGCTCTTGACGCCGGGAAAAATTAAGCATACTACAAAGTGGGTAAAAAGTTAAAAGCCTATATAAAGTGCAATTCACTGAGTAATTAATTCCAGTAGCTAATAAATTAATTATTGTTAGGTGAATGGTCAATTAGGCCCAAGCACAGCATGTTTGGAACGATGAAAAATAGGAATTTCCAGTTGTACTAATGGCACGTATTAGTGCTAAAGCTGTGCGTGTGATGGACGTAATACAAGCGTTCGATAGTGCAGAGCTCCAGAAAATATTTTCTTGTATCGACTTACGCTTTCATTGAATGGGTCATTACAAGCTTAATTATGTCAAGTTACAAGAAGCAAGGGCACTAGCGGGAGTAAAAGTTCACACACGGAATGCTGAGCGGGCATATCGATATTCCTCAAACAACTGAAGGTCGTTCGCTTAAGTTCGGCTGCGCAACGGAATGCAATGCATTTCCGCGGCGTGTTTAAAGATGCACTTTAATTCCCCGGAGTTTTGCGTAGTTTTGCCAGTTAGCCTGCGATCCAGGCACTGGAATGTTAGCGTTGAGCTAGACTGGAAGGAATTCTATAACAACATAACATAAATGATCCCTAAGGGTCCGCCGTTGTGTGCTAGTTTATTAGTCGCTGGACGGTTGGAAGACACCGTTGACTGACCAGCTCTCAAATGATGCAATAATAGCAACAATATGTGACACAGAACACGCAGAGTGAAACGTGTAACTGTAAAGAAGGGGTCACATTACAGAATGTTTAATTGCATAACTCAATTATATGTTTAATGCTTATGTTTTAAGTCTCTTCTGTGCATTTCCAAAAACATTTGTTTTCTTGTGCACGTTGCAGGAAAAGTCAGATTGCTGAGATGTGTTGAGGAGCTGATTGTGTTATTATTATAATCATGTGAAGAAACTGATGACTTTGACACCAGATGTGCTGGAAAAAACCTTTTTTGGCACTTCCTCTCCTAGAACTCACATGTGGTCCCAGTCCCTGAAGACGTTTAACCAAGAAAGGACCAAGAGTTTGGTATTGCCACCTCATGCTCAAGATTTTTTTTCCCCATTTATTTATTCTTGACTTATTAATATTAAAAATATGTAATTTATCGAAACTGTTGCTGATTAGTTCTTCTGCTGTCCTGCATGTAGACTGCTGCAGCAACATGCCCATAGGTGTGCTGTGACACACTGATGCCTTGGTGTGTGTCAGAGGAGGAAGGCTCTTCCCCCCTCGCCCATGTTCATTAACCGCTTGGTTGGGGTTGCAGCCGGCCAGAGCATATGCTCTAGTCATAGAGCAGTAGGCAATGAGGGGCACACCCTGGGTGGGACACGCGTCCATTGCAGGGTGGCCACATTCACACGCAGTCATTCACACAGGTGCACACTGTGGATGCTGTGCGCTGGGAGGAAACTGCAGCATCGGGAGGAAACCCACACAAATGCATGGAAGTCCAATCATCCATCACCAACAACCACTTGTGCAGTGTAGGGTAGCAGTGATCCAGAGCCTATCCTGGAAGGACAGGGTGTTACGCAGCATACAACCCGAATGCAAAACCGGTCCATCACAGGAGAATCAGACATACACACGCTTACTCATACAGTCACGCATTCCAAGCAGTGCTCTCATGGAATACACGTCTTTGGACCGTGGGAGAAAACCCACATAAATTACAGCTTTCATCTATGCCCTGTTATAGTTAACCGCTCCTGAGGAGGGTCACGATGGTCCAGAGCTTATCCTGGAAGCACAGGGTGCTAGGCTTTAAAACCAGTTGCAGGGCGGGGTGACAAAATCACAGTTTTTAAGCAAAATTTTATTTAAATAAAACATGAGGGTTGCTCATTTGGCTTCATGAAAAGGACTGGCGAGGTAAAAGTAGCAGATTAAACTACAGCAGGACATTTCCCAAATCACACTGACTGCATTTTGTTGGAATTTGTGGAAAGCGCTTTCTTAAAATTCTTTTACAGTGGACATTAGAGGAAAATGATGTAGAGCATGAAAAAAGTAATAAATGAGGGCAGAATGGATGTTAGATTTAGAATGTCGGTGCTGATCATCGATGGCCATCAGCTATTAACTGGATGCACTAACAAATCCAGTCCAGCCCTACAGACTCCTTATCACATCTGTCCACCTGTCTCGTGCCTCCGTCCATCCTCAGCTTGGCAGCCACCGATCGTATCTTCGGTATTATTGCCAGGCAGACATGGCGGAAAGCATCGTAAACTCTGCCTTTAAACGTGTATTTATTTTCCCCTGAAATGAGCAAACCAGTCAACAAGATTGCTTTGTTGGGACAGCGTGGGGGAACAGACCTCAAATCAATGATCCAGATTGTGTTGTGACAGCAGTTAAATAGGTGTGGTGTGAGGGGTGGGAGAAAGTAAAACAGAGATGGAAATATTACTAGAACACGAGTAGAGAAGTTATCCACTTCCCTCCCGTTCAGTCGTATTTTTGTCATGAGAGATCAAAAGTCACAAACCTGCAACTAAGGATAACAGGGCCGCACAGATTTTGCAACATCTCCTCTGTGAGAAGGACTCCAGTGCATCCCTTGCCAAATACGCAGTCTTATTAATCATGCATTTTGGCCTTACATACTTAATCAGAAAAAAAACGTACCGTGAGGTTAATTTTCCATTAAATTACCCCCTTCATCACATGAGCACATTGTCTTA
This sequence comes from Arapaima gigas, assembly GCA_900497675.1. NCBI lineage: Eukaryota > Metazoa > Chordata > Actinopteri > Osteoglossiformes > Osteoglossidae > Arapaima > Arapaima gigas. The sequence continues at coordinate 2,708,812 of UFQX01005271.1, read as the reverse complement.
TAAGTGACAAACCAGTAGGTCTCTGTGTTCGTTCGAGCTTTTCTATTCAGTGTTTGCAGGTGGAAATTGGGTCTCTACTGCCTGGCAACTGGTTTCTTTAAACAAAGTCATCGAAGTTGACCCGTCTTCATACCCGGCATGTCATGCTGATTGAGCTGGTTTCATTCCACACATATTCACATTTTAACCAGTTACACATGCGCCTTCTTGCCAAAACTCACAGCCGCATGCATTTTTTACTAAGCAGATGTAGTTTGAATTCACACGGCTCTTTGAGGGCGCAGCGCTCACGGATCCTCGGGTACCACTTTTAATTTTTGTTGCCATCTGATTTAATTCATATTTAAGCTGTTTTCAGTGGTTGGCAAAATTTTAAACCACAAACACAAGTCACCAATAAAGACAACTGCATGGGGACAAAGGAATAATATCCCCTTTGTTCCCTATAAAAGCCTGTATTCTTTGTAACCAGTGCTTTTTGTAACCTTCGAAAATGCGACAGAATCACATCCATCCCCTCTGGAGAAGTGGGCAATAAAGTCAACAAGAGTCGCGCTACTCCAACCAGGCAGCCACCAGTTTAACAGCTTCTCGCGCATTACAGTTATTGACTGTGTAAATTAGACTTGTTTACAAGACAGCCCCCTTCCCCAGAAGAATCCATTTGAACAGAATGAGGTCATTGCCGTATTATGAGCATACGAGTAAAGATTTGCTAGATTAAATTATTTGAAACAGTTTGCGGAATTCCCATTTTGACAAAAAATATCCCCAAGCCAGAGGATGATGGTCAATCCGTAGCTGCTCCTGACATCACGCAAACAATGTGTTGATTTGGATTTTGTGTGCGGCCGCTCTTTGTGTCCATACAGTTTATGTAAATAAACGTGTCATTCCCGGGTTAAGCTAATTTTGGCCAGGCCAGCGCCGATGATGTCAGAACAGGAAAGGCAGAAAAACGTGTCTGATCTCTGGGGTCCAGATGTCGCTCAAATTAATTCCTGTGGCTCTGTGTTAAAAGTCCAGGTCACCAGCGCAGATTTGCACCATTTATTGCATTGTCCTCTTCATTAAAACCGTTCGCAAACCACAACTCATAATCTCTGACACACGACCGCTTTATAGACCTGTTTCCATAATGTGGTCTGATTTGTAACAATGTTTTGTGTAAAAAGAAAAGCGTCCTCATGCTACCGTCATAAAACCCATTTTGTTGAGGTTGCCATAAAGCTTCTCGTTCTGTATTCTTCATAAAAAGCCATCTCCATTGTTCCATTGTTTGCTTTTCTTCTCCTTTTTTTGTTCCTCTACCTACTTTTGATTTCGCTGGATTTGAAGAAAAACCATGATTGTTTAGCCCGAGGTAAGATTTTGCAGGTTTACATATCAAAGTCCATAAATAGAAAATGCAAGCCAAGTTTTGTGAAGAAAGGTTTGTCTTCCCATATGTGAAGAGTAAATCCGGCGAAACAAAAGGGATTATTGTGTTCCAAGGGTGTTGTGTTTATTTATTTAGCGGATTTCCAGGGTGACATGTCACTGTCATGAAAATCAACATACTGTATATAAAGTAAACGTTATGACTATTATTTGCGTATGACAAAGTGCTGAACGTGTCTGTGATCTTCACAGGTTCAGTTCTTTTGTGGTCATATTAAGCTCTTTATTCTTCCCTTTCTTTTCATGTTTGTGGCACATTGTAATCTTAACACAATGTCAGAAATCTATCACTTTATTTAATGGGACAGCTGTCATTATTATTATTATTATTATTATTAGTACTACTGTCACAAAGACTTAAAATAATTGTAATAATTAAATAGCAAGACCTTCACTTGTATCAACAAAAACATTGCATGATGAAATACTTATACAATAATACACAAATAATTTAATTTGATGGCAACATTTTTATTTCACAGGACTATTTATAATAAAAGTTACTATTTTTCTATATATAAATAATGAGCGAATAATTACATTTTGATTTTGAATATGTTTTTAAGGGAACACATTCAAAAGTAAGCATTATATAAAACTTATGCATCTTTTCATTTGTTGTGATATGTTTCCTGAAGGATTTGCTTTAATTTAATAAAGGGATATTCTTTAGCCATGGGTTAGTGGGGACAGACCAAATCATGTTGCATGCTGGGGCTTTGTCAGGCGCTTTCTGCAGCAAAATTATGACTACATAGAATGGACGTGACAGTGTTTTATACGGTCATCATGTTCCTTTCCCCCACGATGCTTTCCAGTGTGCTTCTGTCAGTCTCAGAGTGTAATGCAATACATAAGGGCATATTGTAGCAGCCCCCTTCATCTGGAACATGCAGAAAGACAGCAAGAACAGACTACGGTAGCAGTGCTAAGGACGAGGATTAGAAATGAACGTTCAGCAAGATGTGCTGATGCTGGGGGGTCGCAGACCTTCACGTCTGCTGTTCCAAACCCTGCACTTCAACCCAGGCTAGATAAGATGAATTTTAACAAGGGAGAGCGGTACACCGTCATTGCTAGTTGCACTTGTCACACCCACCTCTCTGAGGCACAAGTGGTCTGGCGTACAAACATGCAAACAGTCATAAGAGGTGTTCAAGCTTTTTAGGTTCCACCAGCAGCCAGTCGAACCTGAGCTTAACTGAATTAAAGGTGACAGATGTGTATTTCCCAAGTGAATATTTTCTCATGTCAAAGGGTACTGACAGAAGATGACATTTGGTAGGCAAATGTTTGAATCGAGTTTCAGAAAAGTTTATTAAATAGTTTTTAAAACATGCACAGCAGTCCCAAAATACATTAACTTATACGAGAGTGAACAAATTTGATCTTAACATTAAATCTATTCAGATTTTACAGGTTTTTTTTTTCTACAAGTATTCTTAAGCATCCTTTTTGGTGTTGAACATATTCAGAAACCTCTCCAAGGTCCCACCTGTCAGCCTGTTAACATCTGTTTTTTTCCCACCACTCACCATGACCTTTATTATTTAGATGAAGAGAACCTGAGATGAAACAAAACAAATTATCCAATGAATATTATGCTGAAATGACTTTTTGTTGCCAGAAGTATTCAAAATGTTCTCCCAGTGGTGCATCGGCACTCCTTTTTGGCCTTGACATAGCAGGGTGGGTGGGTTGTGGAGAAAGCTCTGAGATGCTCATAGTGCTGAGAACTGAGGGGTGGTGGTGGGTGGGGGGGAGTGGGCCTTTTTTACTCATCTGCAAGGACAACAATGAGGGCAAAAAGAGACACCAGCACAGCAACTGTCATTAATCCTCACACAAAGTGCCCTGTTTGTGAAGTTGTTGCTGGCAAAGCTCAATTGTTGCTCTGTAGCTGGGGAATTGAGGCTGCTAGCCCTCTTGGTACCCACACTTTATTTATTGCTGGATATACATTTGTGGTTTAACAAGTAAACACCAACCAGCTTTGTGTTTATAGGCAACACACACTGATCAAAGAGATATCCTGGAGCAGTTTACTTTTGATGCACAAGTGAAAACTTGTTCATTTACATAGACTGTAGACATTATGTGGGTTTTTGCATGACATTACTGTATAATATTTTACTGGCATCTATTTTTGCATTTCAAGAGAGGTTTCTGTCAAGGGCCAGGGGAGGCTTTTAAAAGCCATGCACAAAAAGGCAGGCCGTAAAAAGGGATGGGGCAGGGTGGATGGGTGGGTAGTGGGGGGGGTGCAGAGGAGGGAGAAGAAAGTGGGCATGTCTGGTCTTTGTGCTCTGCGGTGGCGTGTGCGCAAGCCGCGTCTCGGCGTGTCTGACTGCGAGGACGGCTCCCATGGGCCGGCAAGCAGAGCTTGTAAGCGCTAATTGGGCCTGTTAAGGTCAGCAATTAGCTGAGAGCTATTGAGAATTTGTGACAGCTTCCACTTTCCCGGCACTGTCATTCTTCTTGCGTTGAGGGGGTTTGGGCGGGGGTTGAAACATAGGACACGATCCCAATGCTGATGGCTCCGAGTAGAGGAAGCACACAGTATATTACATAGCGCACCAGGCACAGGAGCTCAATGTGGATGCAAGTAGACCTACGCAGCTCCCACAGCTTGAGACCCACTGAGAGACAAAGTATGAGATGGCTACAGCCTTAAAGGTATTTCTCCCATATGACTTGTTATCGAAAGACATGAGAATTCTGACACCAGACACAAGACCAGCTGCTTTCAGGATTGTTTAGCGTAACACGAGATCAGATTTGGGAATCCACTATACGCTGCATTCCTAAAGCTAGTGTCCTCACTGACCTGTGCGTGTAGCAAAAGGGTGCGGTTCTTGGTGATGGCCATCATTGCTGCTGCCACCGCCGCTCTTGAAGACGAGCAGTGTCAGGCGTGCGAAAGGCTGGCCATATGCTAGTCTTCAGACGGCCAGATCCAGCGTGCCCAACTGTCAGGTGGCAGGGTGCTGCAGTGTGGGCCAATACACTGGGAGAATCAGCACGCTGTCGCCATGGCTACCGGCAGGGATGCACACGGGTTTTACTTTACATGCAGACGCAAATGCACACACACTGCCTTCCAGTAGCATTAACCTCCCTTCCAATAATTTCTGGAGTACAATTGATACAGTGGATAAAATGTCCATGAGTCAACAGTACCCTCTTAACTCCACAAAGCTGCCCTGTGTAGTAGTTGTAAGAAATGTGACATTAAATGAAAATAATCTCTCGAATCCCATATGGGTTTTGGAGTCAGGAAATTAAGTAACGCTAGAAGCATGTAGTAAATGATTTGTGAAGTTTTTGGGTATAAATGGAAAGCCTTACATCTGGTGCAATCTCAACACAGCACATCACTGTGTCAACACCATGCCTACTGTATGCCATGCTGGTGGCAGATTAATGTTGTGGGGCTGCTTCTCTTCAGCATGGACTGGGAAGCTTGTCGGCACTGAAAGAGCAAATGTGTGGCACAAACTACAGACAACTCAAGGAGCAAAACAATCACCAAAAGAACAACATATGAGATGGTCAATTGACAGGAAACCTGTGCTTATCCTGCTGTCCATCAGCAGTCCAAAAAAAAAACAACCTAACAAACCTTGACTGATGAAGAAAGATAGGTGAAAATTCTGACATTCTGATATTAAAAAAATATTTATGCTCAGTGCAGCTTTAACTAATGCCAGCGGTGCTGACTAAGACTTGGTCTTCTTAACATAAAAATAAAGAACAAGAATAACAAGAATTTAATTAAAAATTAGACTTAATGTAACACAAAAAGCCTCAGAATGCAAAAACTGAAAAAAAGTAGAAAAAATTACCACAGAAATAATAAAAAATAAAATTAAAAAAACCCCAACACCACTGTGGAACATTATTTCTTTTGTTCTGCTTTCCGGCTTCCATTTCCAGGGTTATAGCCAATTGCTTGACCAATCACATGTCAGCTGACTCTGCCCTGTGGAATTCTGGGATATTGAAGGTATTGAAACTCTAACAATCCCTTTCTTTTATACACCTCATTCCTCACAGCAGAACAGACTCTGAAGTTATTTCCTTTATGAATTTTCACTTTAAATTGAAGATATTAACAGCAGAGAATTACAGTCCCAAACTGTAATCCTTGTATAAAATAATTTAATTTTTAAAAAAAAATCCTTTTCGTGGAAACTGACAGTTTGCTTTGAGTGCATTTGTCCTTGTCAATTGCTTTGTCAGAATTTTTGCTTAATGACAAGCCGTCAAGAAAAGTCTCCAGGATTTATTCTTACATTTTCAGCTTCATGAAAAGCCTGTGAGTGCTGAAACCAACCTCACAGACATGCTATGAGGGACAACTGTTTAATGCTTGCTCTGTGACTTGTTCACACCTTTATTTTGTTGAGGAAAAAAAAAACAAGGACAAAAGCATGAAAGGCGTTCATCAAAATGTTCTGATTTCTGATTGTTATCAAATGAAAGAGTTTTAAAGCATTCCTGGCAGGTTTCTATTATTTACTTGCTCTTTCCTCACATTCCAGCATTTTCACAGCTTTGGACAACAGTGGCGTTAATACAAAGCAGCTGCCACCTGCTCTGTGGTGCTGTCAAACAGGTTTTTCAGGATTCGAGGGCAAGGTCCCCCAATGGGTGGCGTCAGTAACATCTAACATCAATAAAACTGAATTATAAGATGTGACATAGCGGGGCGTGTCCCACCAGGGGCTGAAAGGAGGGGGGTGATTGGACTGGGGAAGCCATATGGCCACTTTTAAAGGCTTTTATGAACAACATTAAAAATAAACTCAAAATCAAATAACCCCTTTGGGTGCAGAGCTGAAACACTTTGTAAGGTCAGTACAAACACATCCCAAATCAGTTTGTGATTTTCCTCCTTAAATAGTTTGTGACGGCCCGGTTCGAGCATGATTTCGCATCCTCTGAGGTTGCTACCTTAGGCATGTTTCTGCAAAAGAGTGACTCACGTCGTTTTAGGATAAACTTGATCCTAGTGCTGAGTAGATCATTTTAATAAAACCCCTGAACTCATAGACTGGCCGTTTTAGAATTGCAAATTTCATCTGCTTTTGCAGTAATTAATTCTCAGGGTTTAAAAGCAACACTATTTGTCCAAATGAAAAGAACTTTGATTTGAAGATCATTATTCTTATTACATGACAGAGCACTATCCATCCTTCCGTAAAACAGATGGGTAATTGTTTAAATGAAACTATTTCAAACTGACAGTTTATTTATTTACAGCAGAGGTTACCATAGGTATTACTGCATAGAAAGAAGGTACATTAAGTTAATCTGAAAGGAAGTCAAACCCATTTGCTTTTAGATAAGCAAACACTTTTTGCTATGTTACATTTTAATTTTGTTCCACTGCTTCACGTTTTGCCTGTAGCAGCATGGAGACAAGTCTGGTTTAAGCCTGATCCTCCTGTACCAGAAAACAAGGGAATTGCTGATTTTTTTTTTACTGTTATATTTATTTTTATTTTCTTTTACAAGTAAGGGCTGTTGGCACAATGCGCATGCAATGTTCATGCATCAAGGGCAGGATCTGCTCTGCTATTATATCATACACAACAAATAGAATTGAAATCCTGGCCACAAAAAATTGCATGTTAAGTAAATGTGACCCCCAGTCGTGGGAACCGTGGTAGCTCGTTCAAGGTAATTTTTCTGATGAGGTCCAAAGTGAGCCTTTAAAAACACACGCTGCCTTGAACACAGACACACATACTGTACATACACATTGTAGGTTCATTTCATATAAGTGGGGGGAGACAATTGCTAAGTAATGGGAGAGACCCCTTATCTCCAGAGACTATTAGTGTCACTGAGAGAGCTAAACATTTCACATTTCAAAAACTGCATATACCCCCCCAAATGTTTTCCACATGCTTAACGGCTGTGTAGCCTTAGCTCAGTTTCTCATGATCCCCTTTGAAAGAGATTTATTTTTACTAAATGAATGACACTGTTGTTTTAACAGACAGCTGAGGAGCAACTGGGAATGTTCCCAATGACAAACCACCGCTTGCAGACACACACGCACACACACACGGCCACGACGGGGGCTAGCTACAGCAAAACAGCTCATCACACTCAGCCTTCAATATCTGTCCTTCGAATTCGATTGTTCCGCTTGGCAACCGTGCCGGTTTGTAAGGAAACGGGCCTTTCAATCAGTCAGGCATATTTGAATAAGCGCTGCGTGTTTCGGTTCTCTGCCAGTCGCAGTGGAAGGTCAGCACTGCGACACTATCACACCACACTGTGAGACAGCCTGTGCCAGTGTATGATAGGCAGCTGACTGGATTGCTGTTGTCTGCTCGCGCTGGCACACGCCGGAATCTGCAGGCCTGGATCTCACAGAGTGCCAGAAGAGGATCAATGATATTGACAAACAAGAAGTCAGTTCTACCAGTTCATTTATATCATAGTCTGAGAGAAAGGGCAGGGAACTGGTCCCACCTGGGGGGTTACCATGACGACAGGGATTATAATTTTTAAGTATGCTTTGTTATTAATCTAATTTGGATTAATAGGGAATAAAGGGAATCCACATCAATAGCGGCGGTAGGGCAAACTTTGCAAGCGTACAGATTAAGAATTGTGCGAAAGATAGTTTCACAGCAGACGTCTTCAGAAGGTCCGTTCAGTGTCAGTAACTTCATTACTGTGGGACAAGAACTGACACTAAGCGGAGAGAAAAAAAGCTTAGGAGCCAAAGGAGTTAGTTGGACTGATCGGTATTAGAAGGAGTCAGAACAAACAATATTTCAGTGTACAAAAGTGTAAATTAAAATATTTAACGCATGTGGTTTTAGAAAGCAAAACTGACCTAAGGAGCAGTGCTGTCTAAAATTATGTCTTATCTGAATTTCCCAAAACAGCCAAAGTTCACGTGCTGGGTTCTGTAACCAGTAAAGAAGCAAAATAATTTTACAGTGATATTTATCAATTCTGTAATATATCTTTATCTTTTTAAGAAATGCTTTTGAAATGTTATATTTATTATTTATAAAATATTTTAAAAGGTGCACTTAACTTACATAACTATTTTGCATTATGTTTCACCTTTGCAGATTTCAAGCTGCATTTATATAATATATTAATATATAACATATACAATATATTATACAATATGTTATATTGTATAATATATTGTGTTAATAGCCTCTTATAGCCCTGGTTTTAAAGGCTCCATTTCTCAAGAACACACCAAGTGCAGTAATCGAGGTATTACTGCATATTAATAGATACGTGTAAATGATCTTATAGGTAAATTAGGCAAATAGTGACTGGATGAGGTCTTATAATGGAGGTCTAAATAGTGAAATAAATAATTTCTATACATATTTTTTTTATACAGAAAAAGTTATTTTTACAGTTATGCAAAAACAACGTTTGCAGAAAGTAATACAAACTAATAATGAAATAAATCACAACCAGTCGTGGTCAGTCCAAACAAGGTGGAGTGTTCCAGTTTATAGCAGCACTCCGTTCGAAATTCAAAACAAACAGAGCAAGGATAATGAGTGCCCAACCGGCTCTCCAGAGAGCTGCATTTCTCACTGCTTGAGTAAGGGATCAGCTCTCAGATACTGTTACCGATTACTGCGGCGCACGCATTGTTCGCCCCCTCTGTTGACACCCTATTCACTCAATGGACCTCTCTATTGTCCTCCTCAACGTGTACATCCGAGCCATCTGACAAGCTGACTGTGTTGAATTAACTTATATCTTTTACTGGCGCCTGCCCCTTCCAGGCACCCTCCTCCTATGCCTGAAAAAGGAAAAAAAAAGAACCACAAGATGACTGACGTTGTCCTTAATTAGAGCTCCTGCAATCCTCAACTGTGAGAAAAATGATAGTGTTTCTCAGAGCGTTCCCAAGCCACCGTGTCACTGCAAGAGGAGCGAAAACTTTACAACAGCTACTTTGGCTGCCACATCGTGCGTGGGGATATTAATGGGAGATGAAACTGGCTTTCCCTGGGAGGGCCAAGTGTCATTAAGGATTGCCTAAGAGTCCAGCACCCTGGCCCTGGGGTTAAACTAAAGTTAACTAGTACAATTTGCCCAGAGTAGGACTTGTGTGGTCTTCCCTTTCAGCTTTTTGTAACTCTTCTTTTGTGTTTTATTTAAACCGGTTCTGAGAAAAAAGTCTGTTTGAGGAGGAAGCCATACCTCTACTTGTCTGAGAAATCAAATCAGATTGAACAGAAAGATACTGGATGCTCCGAGGAGGAACAGTGAACTTAAGCAAGAGAGATACCTCCCTGCTTATTATATCAAACAGATTTATGGGCCTTTTCTTAGAAAGGCAGGATGTTTTCCAATAATTAACATTCTGTAACTGGATTAAGAAGATGCACTTGCTAGGCAGGCCTCAACAGGCCGAGCATCAGTAAAGACAATGTGTAACACGATTTACTTGACCCATGTTCCAGTGCTGTCGCTTGGCAGCGAGGTCCAGCTATGATACTCCAGGTGAAAGTAAAAGTACTCAACCCAGTCCTTTATGCTCATTTGCATATGTAACACAAGAAACTGGACAGGTTAAAAGTAAGAGAAGCATTATTTATTGTGTTAACTTGTGTATGGCATGCCTCATTAAAAAAAAAATCATTTCTTTTTCCAGTTTTCTCCAGTCACTTTCAATGTTATTTTGCATATTAAGGTAGTTTTAGCCTATTGACATTATTATTTTTATTTATGTATGTATTTTGTTGTAATGGTAGTAGTAGTAGTAGCAGTATAGTGTATCAATTCTGGGTAAGTGACTTGATCAAGGGTACTGGAGCAGGACGAGCGGTTCAAACCTCAGGGTCCAGAATGAAAGGCCCCCGACTCTAACCACTGACCCAAATTGATTAAATTGATTAAACTGATTTACAGTTAACCAGAACAGGAGCAGAGTCGTGCTCCTTTGAGAATGGCAAACAAAGCTGCTAATGCAATGAAACTGAAAATGAAAAGAATACAGCAAACTAAAGAACTATAGCCGGAATGTGAGGTCCAGGGGTGCTCCGAGGGAGAGTTTTTCCGCTTTTTCCCCTCTTTTTTCTTTTGACCAACTGGCCTCTTCAACCATCCTGATCCTCTCCCAGTTAGAGGTGGCTGGTCATCATTAATTCGGATCAAATCGGGGCAGGGTTTGAAACAGCCAGTAAAAGAATACTTTTGCATTTTCTGCAGTTTTAAAATGTTTTACAACAAAGACCCCCACTTGCTCCTCAGCTGTCTGTTAAATCAGCAGTGTCATTCATTTAGAAAGTTCTTTGGAGCCCTTGCTAAAACTCATGGACAACATACCGGCTGAGCTGTTTATATGACGACTGCATGTGATTTGTTAAATGCTGAAAGTCGCCTGGTTGATGCTCAAGATATGGACCAAAAATGAGAAAAGTGGACTAAAAAGTTGCTGCTATGGATTTATTGGAGCTTGTTAAAACCTATACCTGGCTCAGGTTCACTCTTCTGCCTCTGATCATCCAAACCTAGGTTGAGAAAGAGCAATACAGGATGCACCACTGTTGCTTTTACCATCATCAGTATTGTCTTTTTGTTTATTCTCAGAAATGTTGACATCTTTCTAAACATGTTCATGAGTTACTAACAGACTTTTGAATATATCAGCTTTACATTCGTTTAGGTGTACAATTCCTGTAGGGCAGGCATGGTGGTGCGGTGGGAGTGCTGTTCCCCCAAAGCTCCTAGTCACTGGGTTTGGATATGAGTTTGAGTCCAGCTCAGTTTGTGTGGAGTTTTCATGCTCTCAACATATCTGCGTTGGTTCCAGATGCTCCAGTTTTTTCCCACAGTCCAGAGACATGTGTTTCAGATCAACTGGCCACTGTAAAGTGCCTTTACTGTGCAACTGTGTGTGCATATGGCTACCCTGCGACAGCCTGTTGTCCTGTGCGAGGTGTAACCTCCTCCTTGCCTAGTGCCCTGTCACTGTGGAATAGTCTCCAGGTTACCACAACCCTGACCAGCGGTTAATAAAAATGGCTTGATGGATGGATAGTCCTCTAAGCCAGATGATGATGAATTTTAGAGGATAAAATTTTCAAACTAGCAGCAGTCTTCAAAATTTTCAACATCAGAAAATTAAAGAGCAATGAAATTGTAGTTTGACAAAAATCAGGGAGGGAATCCTTATTTGGGTAAATTTTCATTAATATAGATAGTTTGGCTTTGTGTTTTTGTAGAAAATGAACAATTAAGTAAAAATATTAGATATATTGAAATGGCACCCTGTGAGGTTTAATAGACGGATTAACTGAGTCATTTTAGTGCTTTTGTTAAAATATCTCCTCCTGGAGTGAGTGCATGCTGTCTCTGACTGGGTAAGGCTGTTAAACTGTAAGTATGACACTTTTGAGATTCATTAGAGCCAGCAGGCTACCACATCTCCTACCACCAGTGGGGAATATTACTTCTTCCACAACCGGCCAAACCCCTCTGGAACATATATAGACTGTGATGTTCACTTGTTCCCTGCACTTGCCTCCACAGTCAAGCCACTAAGAATTAGGATAAACTTATTCTGAACTGCATAGGCATATGTATATATCTCATTAGGTGAGCTTTATAAAGTAACTTCCATTTTCGGAGTGGCATGTTGTGGAGCAGCATGTAGTTCTGATGCTTCACAGTTCTCTGGCTGTGGGTTTGAACGTGGATTTGAACCCAGCTCACTGCGAGGTGTGTGAGGTGAACTGCTGACTCTAAACTGCACTTAGTGTATACATGTGTATGAATGAATTCAGCCTATTTCTACCACAAATCTCAGGATGACCAGTATGACACAGAGAGCTGAGTAAAGTTACTGGATAAGATTAAATGGGTACATTTTCAGATACAGTTAGTTAAAGGTATAACTACAGCTGCAGCTATGATAGCAGTGACACTAATAGTTTAAAATAGAAAAAGCCAGCTGGCAGCTAAGAGGAAAACAAAAAAAAAAACTCAAACTCTAACCAACTGCATAGAGAGGAATAAAAACTCTAAGATGCATGTTGTGTTATCTTTGGTGGTCCAACTACCAGTGGCTGCCCTCCCCTCCAGCACATTCTACTTGGTCCTGTTTAGGGTGCACCCTACCTCATGGCCTATCCTTATATGGCTTATTGTTATGATTTTTATAATATCTAGTGTGATTTTTTTTTGTGTGTCAGTGGATTCATTCTGACTATCGTGCATCTTCTTCAAGGGTGGTGCTGTAGGAGGTTTTGCCTCTTTGGATTTGAAACTGTGTACTGAAAAATTGCAAAGCCTGCTGTATGTCCCAGTAATGTTGAACATCCACTACATCTGCAGAAGGGACACACCTGTGTGATATGCCTCCATGGAACACAGTCGCTCACACTGGTGACAAACGGGCAGAGGGTTGGCCTTTGCTCAGGACAGTGTTACTCTGTATGCCTCTCACACCCCTGTGGACCCATGAAGACAACAGATAAGAAACAGAAAAGTGACATTCTGCTTTGCTTGGAAAGGAATGAAAACAAAGCTTTTTTTATTCTTTTAATTTACAACCAATGCAAACCCCTATTCAAAAAAATGAGAAGTGGCAGTGCACAGAAATGTCCCGCAGGGTGGAAAACGGACTTTGCCACACAATGTACTGTCACTGAACATCTCTATAAATAACGCAAGGCTGCGCACAAAGAACTCTTATCTTCAGACCAAGAGAATAATCATCATTGTGTCTCCAACAGGCACAGTTGTTGTTCATTATACGTACACAAATGGAACCAATTGCATTCAATTAATTTCGTAACGCACACAAATATAAGAATTCCACGCATTTCTCAGTTATTTAATTTACAAACATCAAGCTACTCATTTGTAAGCTGTGGCAGTTGTGCAACTAAATGGAATAACGATTTAATAAGTCAAATGTATGTCTGATGTCTGTAAATAACGTCCCTGTTGTCTTTCTATTTTTTGCCACGGCAAGAACCTTGATGCCATTAGTACACCAAGATTAAGTATTGTAGCTCTCTTTTCCTATGGAGAGCAAGTCTTTCCAGAAGAGTCCACATGTTTTGGTCCCTCATTGCAGTGCCCTCTACTTTTCACCTGTGGAAAATGCCCCTTTACCATTTTATACGTTTAATTCTGGCATTTCGATTTCTTTCTTTATTTTTTTCCTTCATTGGTTCCTAGGGATTTCCAAGCCTGCATACCTTCCATACATGTAGTATTTGAAGCACCTTAAAGAAAGCATATCTTTGATTTATGCCCACCTGTTACACCAAAGAGGCGACCGTTTTATGTAAGTCCACGTGTATTTGACCACAAGGATCTTCACACATCCCTAGTTAGTCTATTTTAACCACACTTCCTCCGCTTGCTGGAGAAGGCCGGTTCTGTGGTGCCCGCTGCAATGTTCGATATATGCACCTTCCAGAAACCTACCTAAGGAAGTTGAGGAGCAAGAATGAGAGGTGTCACGTTTCACATTTCTAATCCACTGAGAAGGGTGCCTCTCAGCCTGTCAAAAAGACGTCACCTGCATTCTCATGCATATGTCTGGGTATGCATTGATTGACAGGCCTTGCATTCTTAACCGAGTCCTGAAGCGAAACCGCGGGTACGGAGAGGACATGCCAGAGGGAGGTGCCCCAGGCAGTGCCTCAGAGAACACACACATACAAAAAAAAAAAAAAAAATTATATATGTATATTAAAAAGAACACTGTGAAAGCTGAGCTCACACAGTGAGCTCTCAGTGACTGCACCAGCGTTCACTGTTAACTCGATAGAGATATCACGATCGCATTAAAAAGCAATTAATGCATCGCCAAAGTGTCTCTGTGCTAAATTCTTTAACTATAATACGTGCGCAGTTAAAACACACTGCGTTACCTGTTTTATGTCGTTGGCAACTTTTTAACTGATGTTTCATGTTTGCAGTGATTTAGAAGTAAATGTCTTTTTGAAAAACAACTCTTTTTTTTTTTTCATAAAGCATAGTGGAATTCTTCAAATTCAAAACAGATGTGTGTTATGATTAATAATTTATGTGAAGCTTCTGCATTCTTTTAATTAGTTAAGCAAATTGCGTCCTGTTAAAAAACAGCTCTAAAAATATTCCAAAAAGAATCCGACAAAATAAGGTCACATATGTCTTATAAACCTTAAACCGAGGATGATACTTTTCCTTAGACAGAATATAATTGCTCTATTGTGTTTGAGCAACAGCCAAAACTCAATTTCACTCAAAATTAATTGAATTAAACTTCACTTTCCACACAATATGTGAAATGGGTACAAAATATTATACCATAAATATAAATATATATATTTTTTAAACATTTGTTTCTTTAATACACATGTATAGTCAAGAGAGTGACATATTTAAGTATCACTTTCTCAGAAAAGGTTGCATTTAATTGCTGTGGAGCAAAGTATATTACAACTAAGGAAATTAAACTGGCCTGGTACTTTTCCAGCATGCACTCAATCCCCCAGAACAATCACGCACTAACTACACATCACAGTGACAAAGATACACCTCTTCCCTACCTATCTGTATTGATCTCCCATCTGCTCTAAATGACCCTGTTAACCATGGGCCCCAGGCATTTTACCGCACCGAAGCCCACTTAGCAATAAAACTGCAGTGCGCCTTTTAAAGGATACTGCAACTGTGAGGTGTGAAATAACTCACATCACCGTGGAGCAATGAGATCATTAGGACATATGATATGTTATCTAAACAAAGGTTACCATTTTGAAATCCATTATAACACTATTTTTCTGTCTTCTCGGTATTTGTATTTGTTTTTACGGGTGACAGGGTGTCAGCCATCTGAAGTTTAGATACATTTTTGGGCCTTTTCCTTAAGATGTATACATGGCTGCCGCATTGCAGGGTTGGAAGGTATTTGGTAACAGCGCACCATAAAGAAAATTGCTGTGAACACTCCTTGTAGCAATTCAATGATCACCTATAATTCAGGGTTGCACACAGTAAATAAAACATATCCTAGAAATTATCTTTCTTAACCAAATTAGCAAAAATCAAATGCTGACCACAACCACCACAAAGCATAAGGCACACAGCTAAAGTAACCATCCATCCATTATCCTTAACCACTTGTCCTGGTCGGGGTCACGGTGGGCCCGAGCCTATCGTGGAGTCATTGGGTGTGAACGGAGGGGACCGCACCGTGGATGGGACACTAGTCCATTGCATGCTGCTAAATATTAAAGATTAAATACAGGAATATACCCTTTAACCTGGCCTGCACTGGATAACTATGATACTGCAGATTTCCAATATAGAACTAAAACAAAAGTGTAAGTTGCTAAACCGACAGACTCATTTTCTGCAGTTTTAAGACCTGTGTTGCTTAAGCAAATATTAGCACATATTACAGTTGTTTGCCAATGTCTTATTCCACATTAAAGGAAGAACAATAAATAATAGGGAATAGAGGTTCCCAAATGATATACAGCTTTGTGAAGCTCTTTCTTTTTTCATTGTTCTTAAAAACAGCGTTGATCAAGCTGTATTTTTCTCACAGTATCTCAGAGGGTGAGTGTGTAGAAGGACAAGCTGCGACATGTTAGCGCTGTTGTTTCGGAAAAAACTAATAAACAAAAACATACCTGGAGCTGCAAAGCATCAGGGAGTTGCTCTACACCCTCTGTCTTATGTACACACTTTGTTTTCCTTCTTTGCATTCCAAGTCCACTTTCTAAGTCGTGCCTACAAAATGTATAATGCAATTGTATTGACATCTTTTTAAATAACTTTTTTCAAACTCCCTCTTAGAATATCCAGCACTTACCTAACTTAACAATCAATTGAATTGATTTAATTGGGTAACTGTAATGTTCCAAATAGAGAAGAACATTGGCAGCACTCTGGAGACCGCACATTGTGCAGTGCTACCTTATAGTCACTATGTGTTTGTATGTGTGTGTGTGTGTGTGTGTGTGTGTGTGTGTGAGAAAATTGTACATATTGTTAGGTACCTTGGACATAAATTCAAAGAGCTGATTAAGTTTGTGAAGCCCATCAGAGTGGATCACCTGATTCTGACTTGGAGGATGTGGGCTGCGTGGTGTGATATGGTATTTTGAACAAGTTCCTCAGTTAGCTATTTAAAGCAGTATTACTAAAACATTCAGTTTAAACCCCCTCAAAATGATGCCACATTTTAGATAAAAACAACCAAAGAAAACAAGTTTTTTGCAGACTCATTAAATAAAATCTAAAATATCCTGGAAAACTTAGTTTGAGTTACTTATAAATAAAGCCTTTGAACGCAATGCTGGACGGATGGATGGACGCTTCATGGTTATAAGGTGTATTATCCAGTTTTCCATCGTTGTGTTTCTGTTTCACTCACTTTCCTGTTTTGCTTATTTACACATTATTATAATATGTGAAGGTCGTGTACACGCTAACCCTGTGTTTGCTTAAATGTTTTTAACCCAGAGAGGCCACACCTCTTCACGAACATGGCTGGGTGTCCTGCAGAGAGAGCACTGTTACCTTTTATATTCTGCTCGGGTGGATTCCTGCTGCTGTTCTTCCGGGCTTTCCAAGCAAACATAGTCTGACCCAAAGGCCATTCCCTCCAACGGTGATCCCTCCATGCTCCATCGCTCCACAGATTTCGCTGATCAACACACATAGGTTTCAGTTAAACACTAATAGGTCACTCTGGGCCAGTATCGTTGTGTGTTTGTTTGTCTTTGCCTGCGTGGTGTGTGTGTGTGTGTGTGTGAGATGCTGGAGATAGCCATACAGGCTCTGCTAAAGAGATAATGTGTAAGAAATCACAACCTCATTTTGAAGTTTCGGCATTTTTGCGCCGAACCATTATTGCAAAAACCACCTCTGTTTCACCACTCTCCACTGTGTAGGGAGCAAAGACCATAATTCCCTCATAATGCATCTGGTGTCTTTCTGACCATCTCCCTCATCAGGAGTCTTTTGAATATTAATAAAGGAGAAGAAGTGATTACCATGGGTTAGTCCAACATATTTAGTGCCTCACTACTTGTCGAGAGGACATCCCTCGGCACCCAGTGTCACGCGCATCATTTACTGCCAGGTATTTGGCAGTGTTCCAGATCGAATGTGCCTGTCCTTCATTCCCTGGTTTTCTCTGAAAAGATGCTAATCTTCAGGAAGCCTTCCCCACACAAACAAAAGAAAATGCGGCAAAAGTTTTAAAAGCTGGGATGCAGAGAGCTATAGTAGGGAACAATGCGTGAGTTACATTTGTGCAAAACAATGTGGTCATTTTTTGGACTGAAGCACACAGCGAAAAAGGATGCAGCAAACTTTCCATCTGGTCTATTATTTTTTTTGACCCGACTCCTTGACAGAGAGAGCCGAGTGTTTTCAGCGAAAGAGAAAGGCCCGCTCCACAGAAAAAGCGCAAGAAAGAGGAGCATTTGGAAGACAAACATTTGGGCGCGTTGCACATTTACAGCGGAGCTCTTCTGGGACACGGAGTCTTTAGTAAAGGACTTGAGTTTTATTAGTTGAATGATATAAAACATGACAAAACAGCTACTCAAAGAAGCTGGGAGATTTTCATATTCTCCCAGGGATTTCTATGTAGGGCATGTTTTATCCTCTTTCGCATCCTTCCCCCTGCTGTGAGATGCTGTCAGGGAAAGCATAGGGGGCACTACAGCACAGACGGGGGGGAGAACAAGCCACCATTGCGAGTGCCACAGTGCAGCTCCTACACCTACAGCAGCCCAACAGCCTCTACAGTTCAGCGGCTCTTTTGCATACAGTCGGCCTCACTTGAAACAATATGATCAGTTATTTATGCTTTCCTAATACAACACATGCAAGCATATTCCATATTCTATTATTTGGTTTTGAATGCTTTATTGTAAGGGACTTTGAGCAGGAAAACAGAACACAAGCTAAATTAGCCACAACACAGCCAGCCTGCACATATTGTCTATATGTGATTTCAGTTCACTGCATGTCAACGTATTGCAGACAAATTTAAAAATAAAATTTAAAGCAATTACTTTGTTAAGAAAACTACAGCAGAAATAACTCAGTAGGTCTTATGCACTTTCTACGGTGCTGTAATATAGGCACTTTTTTCCTGCTGTAGAAGAACGGAATTTCTTTGTTGCATTAAACGCTGCGGCAATGGCAGAAGTAATGAGCTGAAATGAAATATGCAGGAGTGTTTGACATTTTAAACGTACATAAAAATACTAGCATTTTTCAAAACAACTCCTTGCGCGTGTAAAAAATACACTGTTGAATAAAATTACAGTAATACTAAGCTCTTAAGAACATGGAAAGAAATACTTTGAATTGAGGCTTATTCCTGCTGTACTCATTTTAGAACTCTTGCACTGTCCTATAAAATACACTGATTTCCTCCCTTTTTGTACTAGAAAATTATTTTTGAGGAAAGGCCCGGTATAACAATTGCAGCGCAAACATTCTTTATTTAATCTAAGCCATATCTGAAAGCTGCTGGCAAAACACAGAGACCTACCGTAGATAAACAAAGACTGTGTATTTGAAAACAAATTGACAACATGCCAAACTGACTTGTGACCAACAAATGCGCCACAGCCTCATGTTCAAAAACAGAAAGATGAAGAGAAACAGAAACAGATATAGCTGCTATTTGAAATGCTGCACAGGTTCATTCAGAGCACCACAGCTGGGGTGGTTTTTGGGAAGGGCGCGGGACACGCGGGGACTGCGAGGGTCCAGAAGTGGTGGTTTCCGGTCGAGCGGTGAGGCGGTGGTCCTCCGTGCACCGCAGTTCAGCAGGGGTTGTGGGTGAGGCCATTTGCGGAGCCAGGCTGTGATGAAGCCGATGAAGCGGAACAAGGGAGCGGAGGGGTGGGCTAATGAAGCCAGAGGGAAAAAAGGGGCCTGTTTTCTTCTGTTTGAAATCAAACATCTGATCTTCATCAGAGGTGACAGCTTTAATGCCCATCTTCTCTGGCCAATCTTTCGCTGAAGAACAATGCAAACACACGGCACTGTGGTTCCTCGCACAAAGACGATGCCGGAAGCATTTAGGGTTAGTCATTTTAAAAAGTACGTATGTAGAAAATACCAGTACAGTGGGTTATCTTTGTTGTATATAATACGAAAACAGACCAAAAACGGGATTCAGTGTCTAGGTTGTATGTTGGAAGCGAAATGCATGGAATGGGATATTTTTGGAAATCGTGTAAGATTAGCTATTTATGGCAGTAACATTAAATGGAGCAACAGGAGTCATATTGAATATTGTAATGGAATAAATCAATGTACGAGAAATTAAATTATGTGAGTTACATAAGTAACCTGTGTACATTAAAGAGGCATTTTCTTCTAGACAAGCAATAGCCAAAAAACAGTAGTCTCGTAGGACTATATAGTACATAAGTAGTGCGACTATCAAACTTTTTGCCTTCTTCTGAATTTACTCTGAATATCATATCTCACTCTCGCTGGCTCTTATGGAGGCCTGTGGCGGANACTTTTTGCCTTCTTCTGAATTTACTCTGAATATCATATCTCACTCTCGCTGGCTCTTATGGAGGCCTGTGGTTTACTTTCATACACTGTTTTGTCCTTGTTTTGTCCTTATTCTTTTTGTGTTTAACTATGCCTGGATGTGGCCCTTGTGCTGACCCTCACGGGACCCTCTCCCTGACGTCGACACCAGTGCCCATGTCAGCGCTAGCTGGACACGGGGGCTACCGGGGTAACTCTGTTTCCTTCGCTCTACTCTGGTGCAGAGGTCAGCCTAATTAAATCAGGTCCAAGCTACGAAGACTTATGTATAATTACCCAAGATGCCTCCCACCATCGAAGAATGCAGTTGGTTTTTCCTGCTTCCCAGTCTGACAGGGTGGGGGTAGACCGGGAAGGGGGGGGGTCTGTCAGTTGTGGAGTTTCTTCAAGGACAAGGTCACTGTTGCATTACTTCAAATGACGACATGTCAAAAAATCAGTTTAACTTTATCATCTTAATTTGCTGGCTGAGTGCCAAATGTGACTATTTACCTGCCCTATGTTCTCTACATCCTATACGTTAAATGTGTAGTTCACAATTCCGCAGCATATATTTAATTAGCTAAATTAAAGCATAAACAACAGATTTTTAAAAAATGTGACTGTTCTATGAGTTTCCTGGACGTGTCATACTTGTTTGATAAACAAGGCCTGGTACATGATCAGTGGAACAATTCTTTTCTTGCAATACCTTTGTGTGTTCAGAGTCTTCCCAACCCCGGTCTAAGCAGTGCATCTCTGCCAGCGAGGTAGCTTCGTGAATCATGATTTCTTGTTCAGTTCACTTCATAAACAGGTTCTGTTTCTCATCCCTTAGAGTTTTAATGCAGCGGTTTCAAGTCTGTGGAAATTATTCAGAGCTCTGACAGGTTCTCCTTCAGTTACCTATAAAAAAGCACATCGGTATTGTGGCTGTGTGTGTGTGTGTGTGTGTCTTCTTCTGTTTGTGACAACGAGCGGCATAAAACTTCTGGCCCTGTGCACCAAATTTTCATTCTTTTGCAACAGCATCTGCAATTTGATGAAGACTTTTTGCACTGGGGCAAATTGAATTGCAAGTTATTAAGTGAGGAACACGGAACAGGAACTTGTGTATTCCTCTGTTTCTTTGAGAGATGTGATAGGCAACAATGCTTACAGTTGAGAAGAACGGCCCTGTCCTGCGAGACCATGCAGCAAAAGAACTTTCCATGTTTACCCTTTTAAAGTAATAATGTTTAATATCCTATCACCGCATGCAGTTATTTATTACCTATTACTAGTTTGATATCTAGAAATAAAACGTCAATGCAATTAAGAGCCAATGTTAAATTGCTTAGGCTTGGAAACCAAGTAGGAATACTATTATAAAGAATGTTCACTGGTCTCATAATTACCATAACTGAGAATAAATTGTAGGGAATATTACAGCCCCACGTGAATTAATATTGCATTTGTCATCCGTTTTGAGGCTATCTGCTTCATAAACATAGGGGCCCATCTTCCCCTCACGTGGGCATTGTGACATCAGTAAGCAGTTTTCCTGCTGAAACGGTATCAGTGCATCAGCTTTGTGTTTATTATCAACACTACGGTAGATTTCAGGCCCCACAAAAGCTGATTGCCTTAAAGGTACAAATCATCCTGTCTCCCTAATGCTGATACTTGGCTTGTCTCTATCTCCCCATAACAAAGGCGGTTGGGTGTGGGGGAGTCATGGGGGGGTGCTAGTTGTGGGGGAGGTGACTGTGGAAAGGCTCCCTACTGGCTCCCAACGGTTACTTTCCTTCATTTGTGATCTATAGGGTGATGCTGACAGTAGATTTTCTGGCAGCAATAAAGGTGGCCTGATTCAGAGGATAATTACTGTATGCAAATGAATGTGATTTCTTTGCTGCCCTTTTATGGATGATTTTGCCGTGCCATCCATCAGGGCAGATTTCCGCAGTGGAAGAAGGCGTATTTAAAGAGACAGAAGAGGACCCCCCCCCCCTGCAGTATCACCCCCCACTTTTAACCTGAAAACCAGCTTTACGTTGGCTACGTGCACCTCCTGACAGAGACGATGCACCAGCAAACAACGTTTTTTACACACATCGTGGTAAATTGGTACGTTCCACTTTGTGGAATTTAGCTTAAAGTGATCTGCTAAGATCAAACAAGATGGCAAATCTTCTCACTTAAGTTCGGCTACAGCTTATTAGACATAGGCCACACACACACACACACACACACACACGCACACAGAGTACACCTCAAAGCTGAACGCTTCCATTTATTCCTATACCTGATGCATTCCTCACTTACACTGATAGACGCTTTTCTGAGTAAGTACACTGCTCAAAAATAATACAGAAGGAGATGAGATTCTAACCTTTGACCTCTGGCTCCAGAGGTGGGAGCAAGCCACTTGCTGCCCCTTTAATAGAAAATGCAAGTTATACCGTGAAATATATAATAAACCAGAATCAGACATTTTTTAATTTGTCTAGTTTGTCTTGCGGTAGTTATTTCCTTATTTTTGCTTGCTTTCGTCTCACAAACAACTGCTTGCAACTGCCATTTTGCTTGTTTCCCCCTCGGTTTAGTGAGATAAAAGCAGTATTGTTCCATGTTCCTCTTGGGATAACGTGAGAAAATTACTTTTTATTGCTCATCTGATATGTTATTTGATATTAAGCTGTTTGATATGCTTGTACTGCTTATTGAATATGCAGCTGTTTATGTGCTTTCCTGACAGATTGCTGCTGCTCATTTGTGCAGCATAGCCGCTCTGTCAGTCTGCTGTGTCTGTCTAGATTGTTCTCTTATCCGGTTTGCCTTGTTGTTCATCCTGTGTTCACGCTCTGTACGCGCTGCTCTCGGTAAGGACGTCTGCTAAAAGGAGAAACGGCTAGAATCAGAGGTATGCCTTAAATGGGTGAAAATGGCATTTTTAATTCCGCCTGATTGTAATTGCTTTGTTTTGTTCTCAGCTCGGATCTCAAGTCCAAGTTTGCGACCAGAATGAGTACCTGGAAATCTAAATGAGTTTTACTGTAAAGGTGCCAAGCAGGATCTGTTCGTTGGGATCATCGTAAACCGATTAGACTGTAAATACAAGTGGGAATGTGCAGATTCCAGTTCAAACATCAACTCAAGAACCAAGAATCATTTATTTTCAAACACCCCTATACACCAGGTATATAAGGGAGCACGAAAAGAAGAGCCTCAGGTCCACGATGCACAAAAGACGGGGAAGAAGTCAGGAGAATAACAAAAATTTGAAGAATGATAATGAAAAGATAACAAAATAAAGATAAATTTAAGCAAAAGGGTAAAAACTGCAGTGGCATAAGTACAGATATTTTAACAAACAAACAAACAAATACATACATACAAAGTGGACATACAAGATGGACAAGTACACACACACGCACGCACGTGCACACACAAGCATGACAAGCATGCAGTGGCACACAAGTGGTGGATGGCAGGCACCATACTGGAGCCCTAAGAAGCCGCAGCAGCTCATCGTGCCGCCATTATGGAATCAAATAAATATAGAATGAAATCTCTGATTAAAATGAGAAACTGACCGTGGACGTTTAAAAACGGGTATTTCGTACTGTGTGCAGCTGAAAACTACATAGTGAAGGTGGATATCTCATACAGTGCAACAGCAGTCCATCGTATTTGTTCAGTGAAATGCTTTGCATGTTAGTGAATAGTTGCATTATCCCGTTACACAGGAACATCAAACTCCAGATCACTAACCAAAAAAGGAACTGAGAAAGGATTTGTCACACTTTAAAGCTTACTTGAGATTTACACTTCACTCCCGTTGTGTTAATTTCTGGTAGGGTCCAGAGTGTCAGTGCTAACGCTCTCCACCTCCTTCAAAGGCGTGGTTGATAAAACTGTGGCTGCTTTATAGACTGGCATCAACAATTCCCAGCCAAGGTCCTTCAATATTCTTGCCTTTTTTAGTCTTTATATTCTCAAAACTACAGCCTCAGCATGGAAATAAGGACCGTTTACAGGCAAGAGAAAATGTGATGTGAAACAGCAGGAACAACTGGAAAAATAACTCAAAAGAAACTAGAGAACAAACTGGAAATGAGAAGGCCTTCCAATTAAGAGTGGAGTGATAAACACGGCTAGATCTGCTGCAGGACTTATCTAAACCAACTTGCTATCAATATGGAAGCTTGGAACAGCAAGGGGGGCTGTGAGGTGGGTGGTGTTTTGAAACAAGGCTCACTAGTAGATTGTATTACAATCGAGCCCTGCTTTCACCGCAGGGAAGGCACCGTTATTAAAATTCATGGCTAAGACTGTGTGACAGGTGCCAATATTCCACACTCCTGACAGATGTGTCCGTTTTTTCAGCGCCATTTCACCCTTTGGTGTGTGTGGGGGGGCCTCCCTTGCAGGCACACTCACACATGCCTCCTGTTTCTTCTGCCTCCTAGTGCCTGGCACATTTGATGTGTGGGGTATTTCACAAAGAGAATAATTAAGAGAGCATCCTTTAGTTTGCAGAGCCCTTCCAAGGCAAACTACGGCAATTCTGAAAGACGATGCGGGAGCAGGAGACGACACAACAAACATATGGACCGAGCAGCAGGTTAGCTGCCAACCAGGCAAGGGAACAAGTATGAGACGCAACCCAGAGCTGCCATCTAGTCATGAGGCTGATGGGGCTGACATATCGGCCTTGAGCTACAGTCCTTCCACCGTGCCATGTGTGACAACTGTATGGGAGCTTCACTTCCAGGCAGACAGATGACACATTAAAGATGACTGCCAAACTAAAACCCAGCTATCCTTCAGCTAACTGGTTCATTCAACCCATGGTGGATATGTAAAACCTTGTTCGGCGTGCCCGTATTTTTCTGCATTCTGAAGGTATGAATGTTGGCTTGTGCTGTTCATTTCAATTGCAAGTGGACCGATAGGAGACGAAAAGTCAAGGTTGTTTTCTACCTTCCTTTCCTTCTCCCTGGACAAATCTAAGTGATCTAAGTCTGGGCAGCAGTGCACTGGCCCTCAGAGTGTCATACTTATTTGTGCCATTGCGTAGAACGTAGCTGCCATGCCAAGGAACCTGGTAAAGATCTGAACCCAGTGAGTTTTGATGATAATCAAATCATGGGAGATTCCGGCTCAATTAAATATTTATTCCACTGTTTTGTTTTATATTTTAGATAGATGTGAGTGACTGGAAGGAAAGTTTACCATCATGAGGGGAGAAAAGGGGTCTGTCAGCGCTGACAGTTCGATGTACAAAGCCTCTCCTCATCTCTCCAGACAAGGCTGCCTTCCAAATGTCTACCGCAGGTGATACAGATGGAGAAGTCAAAGAAAGACGATACTTTACAAGACAGTTTGGAAGGAAACATAAATATTTAATCAAAACCGCATTTACACACACAAACAAACAACAAAAAAGTGCCTGGCATGTGCCTGCAGTTCCTGTATCCCATGCTGCTCTTGCTCTTGTTCTTCACTTGCTTGTGGAAAGTTCTCCGCTTTTTGCAGAGACAGTGGGTTGCCTTGGCATTTCAGCAAGTAACCGCTTGCTTTCTGCCTTTGCGCTTCGGCCTTTGACTCCGACTATACCAAAACACCTGTTTCTAAGCAAGGTTGCAATCAGCCATTTCACCGGTATGTATGTAGATGAGTTGTGTAAAACACTCTGGGGCACCTTGTTTCAACAGGTACCTTGAATCACGTCAAAAGACAAAGTCACAATAAGAAGCTATGGGGGGGCATGTCCTCCCCAGGGTTCAAGCAGGCATAATGTGCAGCCCCAGTATTTGTGTAGAACTTCACTGACTAATTATTATCTCCATTGCATTTCTTTTGGTCCCTTCCATACCTGGAAAGTTGGATTAGGAAAAAAAAAAATCATACTGTTAATGTTTGCCATTAGTGACTGACATTTTAAGGATATCATTGCCACAGAAGTATTATACTGTGGAAGATTTTTTCTTCATCTTGGAATGATAAAGATCAACAATTTCAATCATTTAAATTAACTGATGTAATATTGAGAAATTAAGCAATGAACTACACAGAACGTCTTAGTTACTGCCAAATACAAAAACCATGTTTACACTGTCTGTTCCATTAACTAAATGAATAAATAAAATACCATTTATCTGTTTTCTTTCATCAGTTCTTGCCATCATCGAAGCGCTTGCATTTTCCAGGGGAATCGGAATATATTTGGAATCAGGCTAATTCCGTATAAAAACCTTTTAGGCAGAACAGATATTACCAGAATGAATCCAAACCCAAGGATAGGATTCAGTGGTGTTTGCGACTTTGTGGTGGAACATCATTTTCGATATTATCAGTTCACACCTATTTCCAAACTGACTTCCAGTGTCAGGTTTGTATGCAATTTTTTTTTACCCCCAATACAGTAGGGCAATTTTTACTTTAACAGTTATGGTTAAGTGCCACGATCAAGGGTCGTACAGAAGGACCAGGGATTTTATTTGCGGTCCTTTGAACCAATACACTATGTGCTACTGGAGAAGCTGCAACCTGTGCTTTTGTAAGGAAAAACACATTTTATGGAGCCACTTCTGTGCATTTTGGCTGCATGGATAAATAAGGAAGTCTGTTTATTACTGTGAAGAGAGCCGCCACTGCAAGCATAGCAAAGTCCCAAGTCCTCTCATTATCTTGTCAAGAGCACCTAATGGTCCAAGGTAGTTAGAAAAGTGTTTGCAAAACACACTCTTTGAGTGAGTATTTGTATTAAACTTATTTTGATTCAACGAGAAACAGTTGGAATGAGCAAGTATGGACAGGGGATGTGTTTGTGTTTGAGGATTAGTGGGAATGGGGGAGGGGGGAGGGGGCTCAGCAAACTTTATTGTTTTTGTAGTTTTCATATCTCCCCCTGGTCTCTTTTTGAACAGAGATGTTACACTTCGTCACAGTGCCAAACATCAGCTTTGCCGCTAAATAAGCGTCGCCTTTGTTTCTCGTTTTGATACCACCTTTGGTGGGAGCCTCCTTCACTTTGGTCCCCGCTTTGAAGCGCGAGCATCTTTTTTGAGGCTGCGGGTGCAGTTTGTTTGTTTTCCGTTTAGTGGGAGCTGAGGCTCCCCCCACCCACCCCAACACTCTCTACCACCACCCCCACCACTCCTCCCAGATCAGAGCGCTAGTGCTGAGGCTGCATATGTAAATGCAGGAAGCGTCAAGTGTCTCCATTGCGAACGCATCAACGTTATCAACGTATCGTCGGCAGGAACGCCTGCCCGGAGGAGCGCGAGAGATGACAGCCATCGTCTGGAAGCTTCTTTGCCCCCCCCCCTCCCCAAAAATAAAAAAAAAGAAAGTGGGATTGAGGAGCAGCAGAGCGGGATTTTGACAGAAGCGATAATGAGGAACTAATGGGTGCGGCAATTTAAGGGAACAATTTTTATAAAAAACACAAAAAAATTGTGACTGTCAAGCTTTTGATTTAATTTGCCGCTTTAAGACTTTGTGAAAACAAAGGCTGCGTAATACTCCACAGGAAGAGACGTTGGCGGCAAACATGACCTAGCATTTTAGCATTAGCTTTCGAGTGGTAGCCAAAGCAGATCCACAGGTCCTTTGTTTTTACCAAAGTCTCTGAAATACCGCATTCCCACGTTTGTTGCAGAACCGAAGGCATCGCTGCTTGGGAAAGTGATTCGGCACGTGACGCGCAACCCCCTTCGAAGCTGGATGACTGTTTAGTCTTGTATAAAAGCAAATGTTTCATTTTTCTTGTGTTGCTACAAGATACCCCACAGAGACTAAGAGACCCCAAGCTTCAGGTCTGGATCTGCAGCATACAATCTTTATGCACACTGCAGTCTCCAGCTGATGTTTTCTGTTATGGTCTAACCAGTATTAATATGGTTGTCAGGCCCACCAGTAAAACTACAACCCCATATTGCTCTTATGTCCTTGCTGACTCACAGTGGTTATGTTTGGACTCAGCCTGTCAACAAACATGATTTGACTAAGATCAGATGGCAACATGATGGTGTATCATAACCCTGCAGTGGTAATTTCTTTCTATATTCAGACAGACATGGTGATTAGTTTAAGCATGGGTCACCTTTCAACGCTTTTCCCGTTGACCCTTACCTGTACTGCTGCACGTCTCTAATCTGCTTTTTGTGATGATGGCTGGAGTGTTTTAGTGTGAAGGAGAATTGCTGCCCAACTCTGTTGACCGTTTACATGTGTTCATCTTCAAACCCGCCATCTCACCATGCTCTTCTGCTGAAGACCAAAATGCAGGATCTTAGAAAGCTTATTCCCCAAGGAGAGTTTGTCACGTCTGGAGTAGCTGACGTGATTTTACTTGCCAGTGGAAATGCACAAATGAGAACTGCCTACGTGTTTTGACATGATCCACAGTACCTGTTGAAATAAGGTGTTCAGTTTTACATACCTTATCACAGGTGCACAAGCCTGAACGTTCTGTAAGAACAGACAGAACTCTTTTTTTTTTGCATGTTTTTGAGATTCTGAGTCTTCCACACGGAGCAGCTTGCCCAAGTCGGCATGTTCTGGCATTGTGCCTCGCTTCCTATCTTGTTTTGTGTGTAAGGGCTTGTGAAAATCACGGCGTAAGTGTTGGATCAACAGCAAGCCGCTTAGTAAGAGCATCTTGAACTCCTCAGTCGCGTAAACATGTACGGTACGTGAGACTGCCTGGTTGCAGAGCCCCAATTAGTTTTCCATTAGCTCCTCGAAGCCCCTGCCCTCTTTATTTCATAGCTGTTGTCACTGCTGTTTTTTGTGTCCTTCTTCCCTGTTTTTATCAGTAATCCCCCGACCAGCTCCACCCCCCCAACCCCCACCTCACCCCATTTCCAAGGACTTTGATGGGGTGCCAGTAAGCTCCCAGGATCCTCTGACTCATCTACCCCCACTGTAACACCACCCCTTCTTCATCTCCCCATCTCTCTTTCACTCTGTTTTTCATTCTCCCTTTTATCTGCCCAGTGCTGTTTTTCCCCCCTTCTTTTTTTCCTGCACCCAGGCTCCGTGCTGGCCTTCAATAAGGACAGTATGTGTTGCATAGCAGCTGCAAAAGGCCTCACAAATGCTGGCTGACAAGAAGTGACAGCTCTGTACATCTCTCACTGGCACTGACAGCTGACAGATGGATACCACTCACACACAGCAACACAAAAAGAGGAAGAGAGAGAAAAAAAGGAGCCCCCGGGATGATTCGCCAACATTACTCTCTGTTCATAGGGGCAACGTTTGATTGAGTACTGCTGAGAATAATAAACCTTCCTCCATCCGATACGGTGCCAGCGCTCTCCCCCACTCCCGCTCCCTCCCTCGTTTTCTTTATATTTCTCTTGCAAAATGTCCTGAATCACCCCATCTCTATCCTTTCTTCTCTCCTCCTTTCCCACTCTCTCCTTGTCTTTGATTCTGTTGTTCCCCCCCTTTTTTTTTCCACAGGCTGTTCATGAAATGCACAAGGAAGAGGAACCAGGATGTTTCACATTGTTTATGTGGAGCAGCCCCCCCCCCCCAAAAAAAAGCAAAAAAAAGGGAAAGCTTAAAAACCCCCGAATGAGACGTTATCAGATATTATATTTTACGTTTCTTACGTCCTTTTAAGTTTCTCGTCACGTCCCATGATCTCGCTGAGTTAAGGGTTGTAATTATGATAATTTTGTAAGGCTGTCCTGTTTTACTTACTTTAGGTTATAAATTTAATTTGCCACATTCAGCAGCGCTGTGCACCCGGCAACAGTGGTCATTCTGTCTTTAATGAATGTCTGCAGCATGACAAATGTATGGAAAAAAAAAATAATGCAGTCGACTCCAGCTGACTGCTGGCCCGTGCTGTAGAGCAGAGACAGGTTCTGAAAGATCTAGTTGTGACACTGGCTGCCTGCAAGATAAAATAAAAAAAAATCTGAGGATCTCTCCTTTGAGATTTTAGTGCCGGTCTGGGAAGGGAAAAGGGACTTTCCTTAAAAGTTTCAAAATCGTAAAAGATTCAGAGGAGGCTTGTGTAGAATCCAGCACATTGTAAACCTTACGGTTCGGCTTTTGACCCAGTCAAACGTGAAAGTCACCTGTTTCCGGGCAGTCTCATTTAAGTTGTCCATTTCCATCAGCACCCCATCCCTGACCTTCAGCTGCACTGTGCTAATGAATGTCTTGCTGCTGTAACCCTCTCTGTGTTTAAGTATGTTTAACAGCAGACCAACATTTATTCATTTAGCTGACGTGTTACTCCAAAGCAACCTGTGATGTTAACGTACCTACAGTGATTTACCCATTTATACAGCTGGGCAGTTTTTACTGTGCCTATTCAGGGTGGGTATTTTGTTCAAGGGCACCACAGCAAGAGGCTGGATTTGAACCCGCAGCCTCCAAATCCAACAGGAGCAGCTCTAACCACTACACACCAATGTGCCCCTCTCCAACTCCTGCTCCATGTCTTGAATTTATCACTCATACATGTCTGTTGTATGTCTGCTCACCTTTTCCTGCACCTCTCTCCATTTCCCAGCAATACCAACTGTCCAAGTGCCCACGTGTTTAAATAATGCACCAAGCATGTGATCTTTTAGAGGTATCATCATCATCATCATCACAGAGACCCATCAAACACTACTATCACTGGCTGTCAAGTTCTCTCTTTCAGCTGTTACATAGCAACAAAGACAAGTTGTAGACAGAAAAGAATAAAATATATGGAAAGGACTAATCTGAAATGTCCAACATCCATCTGTTTATATTTCCCAGAACAAAAAAAAAAACATTATTTCCACTCCTTTCAATAGAAATCCTTGACTCCTCATTAGAGCGGGAAGAAATCGGCCGGTGGTGAATATCGATGGCCGTCTCGCTCTGTGATTTTGACGCGTCGAGGACATGGCCGGCCGAGGCATGCCAGTGCTCCGTGGAGAGCAGGCAGTCGCTACGGTGACGGGGAGCGGGAGCAGGGATGGCTTTTCGAAACTGCTCCATTTTCTCTCCTCCAGGAGGTCTAATCTGTGGCTGGATGCCAGTGCACTCCCCCGCTGGGCCAGGCAGTCTGTTCCATTGCTCCAGATTTAAACAGATACTGCACCACTGAATTATGGGACAGGAAATGGTATGCACAGAACACATATTTGAACACATTCTGAAATATATATTCTGGTACTCAGGTCAGCACTGGCACTGGCAGAAGAACTATGATGTATTAAACCAGTGTGCAATGTTGGAATTTCTCCTCAGCTCCCACTTGGATGTTTTTTTTAAACGTTCAATTATTCAGTGTATTTTTAAGTAATTATTTCTGTGGTAAAAAGGAAAAAGGATCAGCGTTTTCAAAAAAAAGTACATTATATATATATATATATATATACGCGGACACACACACACACACACACACACTGAAGTGCTGTACTTCAATTGCAGATCCCAGGAATTCATGCAAGTTTTGTGATTTATCAAAGTACACTTCAGAACATGTATCATACATCATACATAGCATTTTCAGTTGGAACAGGACCAAGTCCATCTCCCACACTACTGAGCTTGCAGGTGAGCTGCGTGACGTAACCAGCGCCACCCTTAAACTGAGATTAGCCCCACTGAGAACTGCCTTTCTGCTTGCTTCAGCTGAGGCTGAAGAGCCACCACGCATACACACACACACACACACACACACACACACACACACACGTAAGCGTGCTCAATATTTACAGTATATCATATATGGTACATGGCCTCAGTACCGTACACTACAGCGGATAACTCTGCTGTCTCTTTAAAAGCAGTATCACATTGTGAAAAACAAGATCCTGCAAGCACGGCGCTAACACACAGGCTGCTGGTGAGACACAATCCTGTGATATCGAGGGAGATGGCATCTGACACACGTTCGAGCACAACATCCTGTCCTTCAGCATTTCATCTAAGGGCCATAATGGCAACTCCAAGGGCTATTGCTCATTGTGGTAGCCAAGGTCTGTTCACGGATATATGTTTATCTTTTTTGCCCCTTTTTTTCTTCAAAATCGTAATGTAAACCCCCCTTTTACATAAGTGTACTTCCTACATCAGAATAGAAATAATAGAAGAGAAAAGCAAAATATGTCTCAGTGTTAGGACTAATACTAAAATTCTGAGCCAAAATTTTAAACAGCGTATGAAAATATTGAATCGCAGTGGTTGAAATGAAAAGGTTTGTTTCAGCTTCTATTCTCAAAGGAAAATTTAGAGCAGATCACACTTTGGTAGGTAAGTGACTGTCGCTATTTGATAGATCTGGTTCTTATGTGTTGTCATGTACCCCTGGTATTTGATAGCTGTGGTCGCTCCATTAGCCTGAAGGCCAGAAACCATTTTAGATGGTTATCATTGTGCTTTGGCTTAATTTCATGTCTTGTCTGGATGATGACAGAAACCGGCACCACCCGTGCTCAGCTATCTCATTGGTTATCTGGAGATCCATGTTGGGCTATGAATTGACTGTCACATGACAATGACCTATTAATCCTTGGCTCATATTCGGTATCAGCAAATCACTCACGCTGACAGTGGTTGAAAGATAAATCGTTACTTTTGGAGTTTATCCTACTTCTAACACACAAAGTCACCTGATAATATGTATATATCCACCGGAGCTTATCTCATTCCGAGCAACCGGTCAGCAGTCTGACTTTCGCTGCGGAAGAGTGCTTGGGGCAAATTATAACGTTATCAGGCAATGACTTACAAAGAACTTTGGTACAAAGATGGACGATACACTTGTATTAATCCCATTTCATAGGAAATGTTGATCAGTTTTTTGTATTAAAAATATCTTGCATCAAAGAAAGGGAAGGATTTGACAGATTTAAACAGGAAAGTGGAATCTACTGGTAATTTAAACACTGTTGAAAGTAACACTAAGTAAGGAGATAATTCTTACTGCATGATAGTGCTATTATGGCTATTATTGTTATTTTTTTTAATATGAGCACCTAAATAGGATTTGCAAGTGAGGAATTTATTTTTTTTTTAATAAGGGAAAATCAGATGAAATGAAGCCAGAAAAAAATGAAAACGAAACCTAAGAACTTGAAATATTTCCTTGCTAATATATAGCATTCACATTTTCTTTTTTGTCTCCATTACACATATCTGCAAAATTTTAAAATGTTTAGTGAAGCAGTTAATAAAACCGAAGATAATGTACATGATGCAATTAAAACATCAGCAGGTGTTCAAGCACGTCAACATCTATTGTAAAAGACCTGTCATATGAGTTATTGGCCTGCTTTTCTGCAGTTTTTAAGCACGCACGTGTGTCAGTGTGTGTGTGTGTGTGTGTGTGTGTGTGTGTGTGTGTGTGCGTGTGTGTGTGCGTGCACATGCTTATACAGTACATGAATAATCAGGGAAGACCCATCTAGGCAAAGCTTGGTGTGAGGAAAAGGATGCATTTTGTGATTCATACCAGTGCTGCACACCCACATGCAGGTGGAAGGGAAGATGAAAATAGGAAGTTAAATGTCCAGGACAGCGGTTCCTCAGCATTGTGTGGCTCTCAGATTGTGCCGTCTAATCAAGGATTAGAATCCATTTTTATCAAAGCTGTTGCCTCAGGCAGTCAGCAGAGCCACAGAATCCAAAATGTGTTCTTTTTATCATGGTTTCCATTTTCTGGCACCTGAAATTGTTTCCTTCATGTCTGATAGTCAAGAGCACTGCGGCGGGTCTCTGTGGAGATGGGCCATTGTTACCACAGTCTCACAACATATTGGCAGCTGATGTGGCATCCGGGAACACCTGTCACTCAAGGAGAGCAGGCGCAGATGGGCCTCTCAGGCCATCACATGGGCATGAGACCCGGTTCCGCACAGCGGCAGTCGATCCCAGTGTTTTATGCCCATTTCTGAGAGGGAGAGTCTGTGTGTGCACGTGCATGTGTGACCTCACTTACACACAGCGTGTGGCTGCATGCATGCTTTCAGATTTTATTGTCTCCCACCTAAATGTGGTGAACTTGGCGTTAGAATTCCTGCAAGGGAGAAAAAGCTGTCACTGGAGTGTTTACCGAGAATCCTCTTTTTACATTTCCATTCAGAGACAAAAGATGGCGATTCAGCTGAGAGACCCACAGATTGTTTCAGCTGGAGTTGAGAGATAGAACAGATCTATTAAAACCCTTATTCAGTATTTTCATCGAGCAAACAAATACCGTCTGAAAGCAATAACATAGCGAAGAACATGAATTATGTGCAAATAATGTTTGTATTTCTTACTTCCTTTTTCATTATATTCAGAATGAAGCAACTGGGACATAATGATTTCTTTTATTTTTTCACTCATAATTTTTAACCTCTGACATGATCATTTTAACTGTTACATGAGCGTGAGAATATGCAGAGTAGTATTTTTTCCTTATTTGTCTAATTTGGTCAAAAGGAGATGTTTGTGATTTACGTTCACAAGCATAAACAAACGTCAGGCTCTAAGTCGTTCTGTTCCAACCCGCAAGACTGTTTGGCTTACAGATACAGAGATGTCTGCAACTTTTGGAGACCACGCAGCCGAATGTAGGATTTGATTCTCTCTGCGGACCTTATCACAGTATCAATCAATGTGTATCGAATCTTCAGCGACCATGGTTCGATGTTGTACACCGATAAAGACAATAGTCGAAACTCACGGGCGCAAGAATTAAATTAGCATCACCTACGATCTGCTGAGCTGTGCTGACAGACAATATATCACAGTGCTTCAGGCACCATTGGAAGTTTGCTCACATTTTTTTCCATATTTTTTCCCCTGGACTGGCCAACAAGGAACAAGAGATTTGATGCCGAATAGGTGGTTAAAAAAACCAAACAGCCAAGAGGGGGAATCGGCCTCTTGTCTAATAAACTCAGAAATCACATTACAAACAATGGAGTGATTCGGGTCTTGTCACCCACGATGACTGTCACTCAGTTCACCATTAAAACAGAGAACAAGCGCGGGTCACGGTCGACAAACACCCAGGAAAGATATCAGGGTTGGGCAAGGTGTTTGGTTGAAAGTATTAGAAAACTGTAGGAAGATGCAGATTTAACTTGATTTTGTGGCAGCTAAGACAGAAGGTAGAGTATGTTAGTTTTTTCAACATGGAGCACCAAAAATAAGTACAACAGATCAGTGTCAATAACTGTTTGTCACCTTGCTCTATTGGGTAGACTCTGTATGTGGCAATATCTCAGTGCACTGTGTCTGCCTGTGTCCTGTATTTTGCTGGGATCCACGATAGATAGATAGATAGATAGATAGATAGATAGATAGATAGATAGATAGATAGATAGATAGATGTTAGTCCAGTATAGGGTTGTGGTTTTTTGCAGCCTATCCTGAAAGCATAGGGTGTGAGGCAGAGTAAACTCTAGACTGCATGGGCACATGGAGCAGATATACATATGAAATAGGGATTGAGTTTGAGCTTCGAGTTAAAATTATTTTTTGATTAGTTGTTGAGTTTCCTTCAGGTGACATTTTTTTTCCTCCTGCTTTGAATAAGCATTCCATTTTTATCACAGACCACACTGAATGTTGCAACGGAAATGTGAGAAATGTGAGAAAAGTGAACCTATTTCACACAACCTCTTTGGCATTTCGGAGCTCTCGGCTAAGCAAACAATGGATAATCAGTTTTTATCTGCCGTGTGTTTAACAGCAGCTTGCATGGAGACACGCAGACTGTCTTTCACATTCTTAATCATCTTTCAGAAAGATCAGTTGACTTGTCTGGACCCTGATGTAAATCTGCTTTCAGGAAGAGGAAATGAAAAGCTTGGCTGGATATAGTGGGGTATCGCAGTGGGGTTATCAGGCCGCCGCTCAGTCGCCTCTTCTGCAGAGGTACGGAGCATCTGTTCTCAATTAGACGCACGCCATCTTCTTCTGTCTCTTGCTCCGGCCTGCTGACACGCAGCTTCATAACAGTAGTGTCCCTGTCGCAGCATCCAAGTGGGTGTTGTGTAGCCTCTTACAACAACCTCCCACCGTGTCTGAAGAGACACCGGACAACTATCCTTCTAGGGCAGGCACATCATCGATGAGATCACAACTACTACTTGTGTGACTTCATGTATGGTACACAGCGATATAACATGTAAGGTGGTTTATACACCTATTTCAGTTTTGCAGAAATGAAGTTTACAAAGTGGACAATGAAATATGCTCTTTTGTAATGTGTTGTTTTGCAATAGGAATCCTTTTTTAGCGCTTGGTGAAATTAGCCATTTTAAAAAAAAGGTAAAAGGTATAATTAATGCAATATGTAATGTTTTGTTTTTAAGTTTCATTTATACAATTAAAATGAATAACCTATTATAGCACTGTTTCATTAAATGCTCCATTTAAGAATGCATTTATAGCTCTAACTGAGGTATTATCATGTTTAAAATAGAAATAAACAAGGTCTTATTTTACTATGTAAAAAAGAAATCTAATCTCTCATTGTAGCGGTAAACTGCTACTGCACAGTTGTGAAGTGGGAGACATGAAGATGGTGCCTGTTTGTTCAGCTTAGACATTTTACTCTCTCCACCTCCATCCCCACATTGTCATGAAACTGTAAGTACATCTAACAAATAGTACAAGGTAGAGTTAGTGTCTCTTGGCTTGAAGGACCTGGGATCAAGTCCCACCTACCTGAGCAAGGTCTGAATTGACACTGTAAAAAAAGACCCAGCTTTGTAAATCACTGCAACTCACTTTGGAGAAAGACAACAATAAATCAGTTTACGAAGTATATAAGTGTAAATATAAGTAAAGAATTCCAAATGGATGTTCATTTCTATCTTTAAAAAAACCATAATCTAAATTATCTGAACTTCTACAAAGTGTTTTTTTCTAGCACCCACAGTGCTAAACTTACAACACAGCCAACACTGGGATACCTATAGAACCCCCAGTTAGTGTGGACTCGAGGAGAGCACTGGAGCTCTGGCAGCTGCAGTTGTTGGAGGTAAAAACTCACAGTATCTCAGCCCACCTTCAGAAAGGCCAGAGCTGAACTGCAAAAAACAATGGGCTCTTGAGGCGGTCGCACTCATTACTCGGTGGCATATGCCCTGTCACTCATCGAATGTTCCCTTTGCATTCAGCTGTTGTGGATTACTTACCCTCTGCTTCCTCCGTCTCGCTGCTTGACCTTCGAAGCGCGAGGAAGCACACTTTACTGCAGGGTAAAACTCGGCGGTCCACACAGCTCGCTGTTATGTGATAGTGGTGCGGCAGTTTAGGGGTGCGCAATCGCCCTGTGAAGTGAGAGGCGACAGCCGTGTCAGACAAACTTCAGAGGCACAAATGCCCCCGAGGAGATTAGTGTGCATTCACAAACTTAGAATAGCATACACAGGCGTTTTCCCCTCCTCTTTTTGCATTATTATAAGAACTTGTGTACTAAAATATATACCGTGGTCAAGGTAAACAGCATGTACCTCCAGTTCAGTTCTCCTTTTACAGTTTCCACTCAGATGATTATGTAAGCTTAGTTTGCAACTGCCGCTGTTGATAATGCAGTTACAGGGAGCCCCTGGTTCACCCTAAACACTTCTCAACTATTTTGCCTTTATTCAATTTCTAAGACAAACCTGAATCTGAGCATCTCACAGATTACAGAAAATCCATCCATCCATCCATCCATTGTCATTAACTGCTTATCTTGAAGAGGGTCATGGTGGTCCTGAAACCAGAGGGCATTAAGTTATGAAACAGCCACTGAATGGAACACCAGTCCATTGCAGGGTGAATTACAGAATACATTATATATACTAGCGGAAAGCAAAAAATCCATTAATGATTTATTAATATATAATATTATATTAATAATAATATGGAAACTAGGGCCTTTTCACTTTCCACATGAGCCACAGTAGAAGTAACCATGTATGCCAAAAAAGCTCGACAAATAAAAAAGTAAATTGCCAACTATCTCTTTGCACTCCCCTTGGTCATGTTAGACTTCACTTTATGAAACTAACTGTTAAAAAAGTAGATTTGATTCTAATACTGTCGGTATGCAGTTTTTCTGTTCATTATCTTTGATAATGTTCTACAAAGATCTGACCATATCAGATCTTGAAAATTAATACCTATATATTGGTAGCTGAAAGGAAACTTTTGTTATAACAAATTCTGAAGCTTATCTGTAATAAAAAATCTAAATGCAAATAAAAATCAAATAATTATCATACAGTAGTGTAGAGGATACTGCAATAAAATAATCCTGTTTACATTGCAATAAACTCTGCTGTGTTCTCTTACGCATTTATCCGCAGCCAAACGTGTGTGCGCATAGGTGTTATCAGCTGTTTCGGTCTGTTTCATTTTGTCTGAACACATTTGCACCATGTCACCATATTAATTATACATTTTTTTAAAGAAATAAACCTATTTATTTAAATGCCGGTTGTTGTGTGATGCAAAGAGCTGGACGCGGCGGGTTACTTTGACACACGTCTTTATTCCCTTTATTCAACACCTCCTAACACTGAACTCCCACTGGGAACCCACGCACGCGCCGTCTCGTCTCGCACGCGTNTCTTTATTCCCTTTATTCAACACCTCCTAACACTGAACTCCCACTGGGAACCCACGCACGCGCCGTCTCGTCTCGCGCGCGTAACGCGGTGACTAACCTGTGAAACGTGCTGTACTGTACACGCCGCGCCGCGCGCCGTGAACGTGCACATTAATGACGACTCCTGGTGTTTTCTAACTGGTAACTCGTGTTTACGGTGTTTTATCATGCTGAAGTCATGGCTTCGTAGTTATATTGGTGTTTTCCAATGAGCTGAGAGTATAATATATAATATTTTTTCCCCAATTAAAATAATGGGAAATAGGTGCTTGGTGTCCAAAAAACATGGTTTCTGAAATGCTTTCAGGGATGAATTAGATTCGAATACCAAGGCATTATTCTATGTGAAACACAGTGTTTAAAATCTGCTACAAGTTTTTTTTTCCATGACACAATAATTTAAAACAGGATCAATACATATTGTTTGATTAATGGCAAAATAAGGATATGAATGATAAGAAAAATGAATGCTATGCACAGGCAAAGTGAGCATAAAATATTCCCTGTGTTTCAATATTATTAAAAGTTTCCGTCTACATGCTGTAACTTACAGCAGTCTTATACGGAAAGAAAGTTAAGTTCATAAAGAGTCAACTTTATTATTTACGAATGCACGAGATTAATAAGGTTTCCAGTACACATTTATGTTTTTTTCACCTCAGTTTGGTCATTTCCAAATGAGTGCTTTCGCCTTCCACAACGCCTCCCCTTGCATGCCAGCGAGGACACACATTCGTCCGGTGGCTTTGTCTGCGCCACATGGGAGAATCAGTGCCACAGTCGACAGAAGAAACTGCCAG
Organism: Arapaima gigas; assembly: GCA_900497675.1. NCBI lineage: Eukaryota > Metazoa > Chordata > Actinopteri > Osteoglossiformes > Osteoglossidae > Arapaima > Arapaima gigas. The sequence continues at coordinate 2,669,446 of UFQX01005271.1, read as the reverse complement.
CTCGGTGGTGCCCAAAATGTCTGCAGGAGGTCCTTGCACATTTGCATTTTTGGTTCCAATACACAGCAGTCATAAAGCTGCAGAAGTGGGCTGTGCAGTCAGGAGCTCTGAACAGTCACAGACAGGCAGGAGGATGAAGTTCTCCTCGTCTTGATTTTATCAATAAACTGGCTGATAAACTCCATCGCCTTAAGTTTCAAAAATCCACTTCCTGTAGGAATCAAAGCCTCCAAGTTGTACGTCAGCCATTTGTCCCTGTACTGCGCATCCCAGGAATGACATAATACCTTTTGTGCAATATCTCTGTGTTATCTGCAGTATCAGAATTGCATCTCTAGTGCCGCATGAATTTTTCACCCTGAGACCGCGCTGGCTTTTATCCCCAGAGCAGTGACTGCAGACATGGTTAGTGAAGTGTACGGCACAGAGTGCTTCACGGTCCACAGTTCACTCTGCCGAAAGGCTACCCCCCCAACCACCACCACCACCACACCTCACAAAACCCCACCCCACTCCACCAGTCTCCCCAGGCTGTATCCTGTTCTCAGAAAGCTTCCTTTCGATTTCCTTTCCTTAACAGTCAGAGACCCTTGGCTAGACACAGGGTTGTCCTTGACCGATCCCTCGGCTGTTTCTCACTCACCGTCAGGGATTTTTGGGGACTTTTTTTAACATACCCCTCCTTTTTTATTATCTAGGCCGAGCAGGACACAGCACTCAGAAGGCAGCTTCCACCTTTGCTGGTCTCCCTCCTCCCTTGGCCATCTGTGCGCCCAGCCCCCCTCCCGTTGCAGCCATGACGGCCACACATGCAGTCCGCCTGAGCCACTGTGGATGAATCAATCCATCAACTCCAAAAAAAAAAAAAAAAAAAAAAAAAAAAAAAAAAAAAAAAAAAAAANTGTGACATGTTTGCACGTCCACAAATAAAATAAAAAAGTGTTACGTTAAAAAAAAAAAAAAAAAAAAAAAAAACAAAATAAATAAATAAAATACAGAGGGGGGGAAAATAAGGAGTGGAGAAAGGCAAAAAATCTGCCATGAAACTTAATCACAAAAAAGGTCATGTTGGGGAGTGAGGAACAGATTAAATTAGCATAGTATTAGATATGGAAAATGATTTCTGTCAAAATCATCCTTACCACAATTATAATATGTTAATTACGTATTTCATTAAGGAAGCTGATTATGGTTCGCAGATGAAATCATGCAGGCAAAGACACCTGGAAGGAGCCACCAGTGCCTGAATCAAACTCTCTGTCTCACTCTCCGTCTTTCCCTCCCTCCCTCTTTCAAAATTTCGAATTAGAAAAAAGTTTCCGTGTTTTTCAACATAAATTAGAGCGTTATCTTTAAACACCTATTTTAAGGACAAAGTATAAACTTGCACAAACAACAGAAAAATATTCTGACACAATAAGAATAATTCATTCATGTTTATTGACTAATTTATGGAAATTACCAGTAGTAACAAACACACAGAGTAACTGCTCCTCTATGGCTGAATACTGTTGGATTGTTGGCATAAAATTAACTTAAAATCATACAGCTCATGATATGAAAATTCAAGGGACAGGACTTGTTACTAGAAGACACGAAAGTCAGTCTTGCCATGCAGAAATTTGAAATCCCAGGAGCAGAAGCGATTCTTTCCTTTATTCATGCAGCAGATATTTAGACGTGTAAAGTGGTACAACTTTAAGCAAGAGTGAGCAGCTACGAACCAGATTCCTGAAAAGGCAGTAAAGTAAATAATTGGTATAATTATTACATTTTACTGCTTCTCCTTCCTTCTTTGGCATGTCAGGCCTCGACAGTAGAGGTTTCCCTGCAAATCTAACTCACCTGTTTCTGGAGGAGTGGAGCCACCTGTTGATGGCTGCCAAGCAAGCCAGGCACCTCTGTCCTGCCACCTCAAGTTCTGCTGATAGTGGAAGGTCTGAACAAAAAGGGGGGAACTGCTGTTGAACCCATGTAGGCCACACTGATGTACTGCAACTTTCAGCTCGCAAATATTACATAAAATAAATAAGGAATCAATCCATATATATTAAAAACCTTGGAAGGTTTAAAATGTGTTATTTGTGACTGTACCACAGTGATGAAACGAAAATCAAAACATTCTCCATGTACTTTGGTTGTGCTTACAACATGGCATTAAACGGCAAATGACCATTATCAATAACTGTTCTTCATTGTCACCTAACGTACAGTGTGTTAGACTGAAGGGGCTAAAGAATTTTGCTGAAGCCGTATTGTTCTAATACTGCAATAGCCGCATAGATAGAGTTGCGGCTACTTCTCTGAAGCATTCAGAGTACAAGGTTTATATTTATAAATCACAAGGGCACCAGCACACAAACCGGTGTAAAACCTGACCTGCTCGGTTCCACCAGAACAGACAGCAAAGAAAACAACAACTGACATTGACATTGTACCGAAATTAGAGTTCAAACTCAGAAATACATCACAAAGGGTTTGGGAGAAGCAGAAAGGTCTGCGTGGAAAACACCCCAGGTCTCATGGGAGATATTACCTATTTCATTATTCCTCTGATTGGCCTTATTTCATTCCAGCATTGCTGAATATTCGTCCTGATGCTTGATGAACAGCTTCATGAATACACCAAATGATCACCCGGCACTGGGTTGGCGCTGATTGGAAAGGGGAACTTGGCAGAACCACCCCGGGCTCCAGCACCACAAGAAAGGAGAGAGGAAGAGAGGCCACTTACACTCCCTGTCCCCCCCTCTTCTGCCACCGCATGCGCAGTTAATAGGTTTGTTCTTTACCTGAGATGTGTCTCAGCCTAACTGGGTATTGACGCGACAGAATGCGTTTACCGTAGGGACGACAGGACGCATGCGCACGCAGGAGAGCCACCGAGGGTCCCACGTAAGTGATTTCCGCGGACGAACCCTGCAGTTTGCTCAACATATGTGTTGAGCGGAAAGATCTTTCTCTCAAGGCCCGGGCTGAATGCGAGGAAATGAATCTGCGCGCGTGGAGAGATCATTGAACTCATTAGAACAGGAGGCTGAAGCTGCTGTTTAGTCTGACAGTTTATTTTCATTACAGCCCCACGAATGCTTCTCCCAGCCTTTCACGGTGGACGGTGCGGCCTGTATCAGAAATGCAACCTGGCTGTAAGGAAAATTAAATTATAAAAACGTTGTCTCCCATTTTCGGTGGCCAGTTAAAGCAGCTGCAAATTAATATTGAACTATGCAGGCTGCACTATGAATAAAACATAAGAAGATTATGGAAACAACATTCAGTAACACTAAGAGTACTCAGTAACAGTGTGCAGTATTAGGGCTGGGGTTTGGCGCAAGAGGTTTGGGTTAGACTGTGGGAAGAGTTAATTTTAACCCTTTCTGATGAAAAAATATGTACTTTCTTTCAAACAGTTGCATGACGGGAAGCTGTGCCCTATCTGAAATAAAATAAAGCATTGACTTTGTGGGTTATGTACTAATGAGATGCTAACCACATTCATGTACAGTCTGCATGGCCATCAGACTAAATGAAAAATAATACTTATGTACACTTTGTCTGCCAGCTTTTTTTTTTTATTCATATTGTTAATTTTTCACACCTTTTTGTTTAAATAAGAACATTCGCAGCTGCCTTATTAGGTATGCCGCCATTTCCAGTGAAAAATTACCTGAAGGGAAAAAAGTATGTGGCCTGCCATTGCCATATTTCACATTTAGGTAAAATGTTGTGACATTTTTTCATTCAGTTTTTATGTTTTCATTATTCAGATTGTTTTCAGATTAATCAGGGGTTTTAATTTAATCACAGGAGGGAGAGCAGCCCCTTAGAAAACACACTGCTGCTGTTTAGAAAGGAACAAAAACATCCTTTTAATAATTATGCAAAGTAACAACATGACATATTTTTGTAATTACTACAAAAAGTATTATTTTTTGACAAATAACACTAATTATTTTGCTGGGAAGTCCCAGCAGAATGCAGATCTAGAATGCATGATGGATATTGCCTATGCTACATTTTTTTGGTGTGTGGCTCTGGTTAGAAAAATAATATTAATAAATGCTACATGAATTATTAATGAAGTGTAAAGTTAAAGTTTGTTAACAAGATTAGTATTGTGTGAGTATAATTATTGTGTTACGATACCATAATATATTATTATTTTATTGCAGCGTGCGCGTGGAAAATGTCTCGCAAAAGTTTGACTCCTTAAGAGCAGCGGTTTTTTGCATTGTGACGGCACACAGTCATTGTCCTTTGGGTATTTTCATATAAACTCATTTTGGAACTAACAGCGTGGGCACAACTAGCTGTATATAAGCAGGACATGTCTACATTAAAAGTTCTTGAAAAATACACCGACAGTGACAACAATAATATCAAACAATCCGCACAACTATTTCTTTTAGGTGGGTTATTAAGGTACAACAAACTCGCTCCGTTAAATGAGCAAGTTGAACTGGGTACGTAAACATTTTTCCCAACTCTTGATATTGAGACTCAAGATCACATAATGTTTATGTCAAATGACATTTTTAGAGCATGAATATTTTAAATAAACATTTTTTATGTTTCCAAATGAGAAACATTTTTAGAAGACATTCTTATGTTATTTAGACCTTTTGACTTTTATTTCAGCGTAAATAATACTGCTCCTTTATTTGAAACCCTGGGCTGTTGCAGCATTTTAGGTATAAAATATAAAAAACTGGTACAATGGCATTCCATACCAGTTTGCGTTTATCTATAGTGAGGGAGAAATCCAAAACAATGTTCAAAAAAATACATTAACCAGCCACTTTATTAGGTACACCTGCTCATTCTTCATTGCTGATTCTCTTTTGACTCCAGAGCAGCATGGATTCAGCAACAAGGTGCTGGATTTTTTTACACGGGGTTTTTTTGTCCTTGTTAGCTTTGCTGTTTCTGCAGAATATTTTGATGGCACCTTCATTGGGGCAGTGCAGGCTACTATGGTAAAGTAGGCCACTGTAATATTTGTGAGTAAAACCCTCACAAAGTTTGAGAAGATTTCAAAAATGCTGGAACCAGTGTGACTGGTACCAATGATCAGTCACATTCAAAATCACAGAGACCACATCTCTGTTTTTTTCTAGTGTTTTTTCAGCCAGTAACTGGACCTCCAGACCTTGTCTGTTGTGGGTCAGTTCTGACTCGGTGGCGGCCGTGGCAGAGGCCAGTATGAGGAGGAAGCTATAGTCCAACATGGACAATGACTCACTTTCCTAAATGAGGTCATAACCCTCAGCTCTTTTAACCACTGGTTTGTTCAACTTAGAGGACCTAAGAAGTGATTCTGGAGGTCTTTTTTTACAGCCGTCTGCCTCCATTTCGCCACACAAGGACCTGTCAACAATCAAACTGTCTTCTGCTGTTTATTAATGTTATTTTTTGCTTACTTATCATTTTTTTGCTTTTGATACTTATTTATTGTTGTTTGTGTTACAAGTGTTTTAAGTTTTGTGTCCTGTGTGTCCAACTGATGTACGCCCAACGTCCCTGCAAGGATCGGTCCAGTTCTATTCCATCCAATCCTCTCTTGTCCTTTATATATTGATTCAAAACCTTGTGTTGTGCAACTGTGCAGTAGGCTGTATATATAGGGCAATCTGTACCGAAAAAAGTGACCAGTGAGTATAAAAGAATGAATAAATAACAACAGTATGTTGTTACATCGATTGCAGCATGAAGGGTTTGTGCTGATCAGTATTGAGAAGGGACTGCTTGCCAACCTGCGTCAGCATTGCATCTTGCTGTTTACACCGAACTGTCTATTTTAGACCCTAAATGTGGACAGTTCAAGCCTATGAACACTTGCTAAAACACTCTCTGTCCCACGAATTTTGGGCCTCCACAGCAAAATAAGCCCATTTACATTCTGCTAGTTAATAAAAGATTTTGTCCAACTGTGTCTTTTAACTTTTAAGGGCACACGGCAAAGGCATAACAGCGCAGTTTCGAGAGCAACTGCCTTAGAGGAGCCGCATGCTGAACGTAACGGAACTTTAATAAGTGATCGGCGTGCGCACTGTTACAGCATGTTACCAGCTGCCACAATATTAATGCATACACACTGTATTTACCTTTTTGTTTGCACAGAGGGAAATGACTTCTCGGCAAATACTTTCTCGGCTCATATTACTCTTTAATTATGAGGCTGCAACACGGAACACAGTGAACCGTTTGCTCACTCGCTCCCAGATAAACTTGCCGTGTCTCCTTGGCTCGTCTGTTTGCCTAGCAAAGTCTGATGGAAGTGTACCGAGTGCGTCGCACTTTTTTGCGCTCGCTCACAGATACGGATTTCACAAGTTGACAAAGACAACAGACGACAGAAATAAACAGACAGCACGTGGGTGCAGTGTTGGGAGTGTTGAGCGAGACAGCTGTCCCCGTTGCTCCAGTCTAATGTATGTATTTTGCTTTCTGATTCACAGGGAGGTGATGGCTAGTTGTTTCTTTTTTTCAACACGGGGTGTGAAATGTGAGGATAGAAATGGAAATCTGCAATATGTGGGGGATGTTAATGTGTTCATAAATGGCAGCTCAAAGGGAAATTTAAATATGTCCCTGTGTCAGCTTGAACTTCATTAACTTTATTCATGTATGCAGCAGTCTTTGTAGAGTTTCAAGCTTTCCAAACTGTGGTTGATGGGGTTGATGGATGGATGTGCCATTGCCTCAACTCCAACTCATTGTGGCCACTTGCATGATTTCCAAGGTGGGAATGAACGAAAAGGGTTTGTCTTTGCCTTCTCCCTCTGTATATAAACACGAGGAACATGCAGACTGCACACCTGAGCTGGATTTAAACCCCATGGCCGCCGCCGAACCCGGGAGCTATGAGGCACCGGCTTAACCTGCTGTGGCAGTGCATAAGAGTGCTAAAGAAGCAAAATAAGAATAAGAACAAGAAAAAACAGCTGATCTTGTGTCAGCACATGTCAACAAGCCAGCGGCCATCAATCATTTTAAAGAAAAGGCCTGCCCACTCCACTCTAACATCAAATCCAATCATATTTATTGGTGTTTCAATTGAGCTGTGCAGAATTTAGAATCCTCACATCATTCATCCAGCATCAATAATCACTTGTCCAAAGGTGGGTTGTGGTTGTCAGGAGCCTATCCCAGAAGCACAGGGCAAGATGCAGGGTACACCCTGCATGTCATCAGTCTATTGCAGGACAGTCACACACTCTCATCCACCCATTTAGTCACCTGTTCACCTGAAACACATGTTTAAAGGTGTGTGGGAGGAAACCAACATAGAGAGAAACACAGAGAGACCGTATAAACTCCACACGCAAAGTGAGCTAGATGCCAACCCTCACCTGATCCTACAGCCTAAAAACTGAGGCCCAGGAGCTGTGCACCACCTAAAGTGCAGAATTATAGACACATTATGCCTGGGCTCTGAAATAAAGAAGTACAACACTGATGATACCCGCAGCTGAAACTAAACACTGTAAATTTATAAGCTTAGTCTTACCATAATTTAATTATACTCTGAGTATTCTATTATACTTCCCTTTTGAACTGAATCAAATTGTTATCCTGTTTTTGTCTTGTTTAAATATATTCTGGTAGCCTTCCACTTTCTGTTTATAAATGAAAATGTAATGAAACCTAAAAGACAGAAAATTATTTTACAGCCTTTTTAAATTTCCTATTTCAATATCCTTAAAAGGACCAACTGAGAAAAAAATAAACTTTTTCCCTTGGTGCAGAAAAAAAAAATCTAAATCTAAATCTACCGTGTGTCCTAGCTACAGGATCAGACCTTACAGACTTCCTGAAGGGAACATTTGTCTTTCTCAGTCCCAGAGGGTTTCAACCTGACTTCAGTGTTAAACTGACAGGCCGTACAGAAGATAGATTTTACCTCCAGAACAATACATGGCCCGGTTCCCACGAGCGCCTGGGGTTTTCTGTGATGAGACAAGAACCCCAGCAAGCAGTGAACGGGGGTCAGGTCAGGGAAAAGGACGGCGACCCCTCCAGATGAGGGTGCAGAGGTCACTGTCTGCAATACAGAGTTACATCCGGCCTGAAAAAGGTGGACTGGCTGGGGGGTAATGTTAGTGGAACAGCGGGGAGTCACTTTGTCCCTTTCTCAATCATGCAGATGACAGTCCCTCCAGATGGCTGTATGGCAGCGATGGGCAACAAGCTTATCATGATCATCATTACCGGTTCAAGTCGAGTGACTTGAACTGATTTGTCACCAGGTGGAGGAGGGTGAGATTAAAAGAATCACTTCCAGCATTTGTCCACGGTGCCTGATCGGCTGAGGGACTCCAACCGTTTAATATTCACTGTGAAACAAAGGACAAGAACTTCCAGTGACAAAGATTTTGGGTGTTAATTCTTGCTTTTAACATAAATCAGACTGCTGCTACTGTAATTTATATACATTTATTTATTTTTTTTTATTTTTGCTTCACAAACACTTTTATATAAAGCAGCTTGAATGTTTACTGATATATCCAGCTGGATGTTTGGAGTAATTCAGGTTACAAACTGTGCTCAAGGGTACTACAGCAGGGCTCCTCCTGGGACTTGAAACGGAAATATTTAGGCTGTAATCTTGACTGCAGAACTGCTGCTATGCTGGAGAAAATGCTGAGTATGTATGTAGATTTTCATAAAAAGAACACATAAATAGCTCATCCAAACTTCAAGCCTGCAGTGTTTTCATGGTGCTGGAATTAGCTACACTGTCCTGTCTGACTTTGAACGGTGTTTGACCCCATGAACCCTGCGGTAGCCAGCCGAAAAACCCGAGGCCAGGGGCATGGAAGGTTCAGGGGTTTAGAAGAGGTCACTGTCTGACCTTAAGACCATGAGAACACTCACAGAGATATGGATGAAAATAGATCCTTCTGGAACACGGTCCCTGAAGGACAGAAAGGTATATTGCATCACCAGCTTGATACTTCACCCTTTTCATTGTAAAGTCTTTCCTGGAAATAGCTTAGTATCCTGCTGTAACTGTTAAAGAGGAGCACAATGCTAAGATTTATAATAACACTTCTAACAATATGTATAATATAATGGATTCTATAACATGTACATATAATGAAAATGTGAAAATCTCTGTAAAACCCAAAATACATCTCATTAGTTTTATTTAATAAGACCGAGTAATACCATGCTGAGTGGGCAGAATTCCTTTTAACGTGGAAATGTGATCAGCACTATTTCCAAGTGTTTGATGGACAAAACTGCGTAGCCTGGAAAGGTATTATTATTTAGCCCACCTAACAGTTTCTGCCTTTGCATCTGTTGTTTCGTAAAAAAAAGAGTGAAAAATAAAAATCCCTAGGTCATTACAGTGTCAGACAAGAAAATGACAAAATTTGTGCTGTTGAATATGCTAAAAGCTGATTTGCATTTGTGTAGTATGACGAGGATGAGGAAATACTGCAAAGTGATGAGAAAAGTATTAAGAACACAAAGAGGTCCCTTTTTTTGCTTTTTAAACATGCTGATAACACCATGCAGGAGGCTGTGGGGTGCTGCGCTCACACCAGCAGCTGGGTGGGAGGGACTGCAGCTTTTACGTGCCCCCCTGCAAGTCCCTCTTCTCTCACACCTCCCCAAAGGTGCACACAGGTGTGCAAACTGCACGCGAGAGGCAGCGTCACTAACTGACCGCAGACACCTCCCCCTGCTCTTGGCGCCATATGGAAAGTTCACGCACGTCCCACTCCTATCTGTATAGTCTCACAGAGTGCATAGAACTAAACACGGTGATACCTTTAAATATCTGCTGATTCCTACGAATGTCCTCAAAACAGATAGTTTTAAGAAACCTACAATGAAAGCTGTGGGGGCTGGGGGGGGGGGGTTGTTTTTACTAATAGACCAATTTCTTATTCAGAAAGTTGAGTGTTTTTAATCATCTTTGTGTAACGCAGCATTTTAAATGGGATCATCTTTTAAACAGTAAATCTGGGAGGTCTCGATTAAGGTAATATTTAGTCTGGTGACTTGTCAGGCGACCAAATTTAACTGAAAGTATCAGTCTACATGAAACATCAAGCTATATTTTTTTCCTTCAGTTACCAGCATCTGAATGGAGACATTAGATATTAAATTAGATAGATTAAACGGTCAGTGTTTACGTGGTGACCTTGGTAGATTCACGGCATCACATCACTAATAACAGAATAGAGTAGAATAGAATAGAATAGAACAGAATAGAGAAGAGTAGATTCCGACCACTTCTTCACTGCAATGTGAGGTCGTCATGGTCAAATACCTAACTTGCATGTCAGAATCCTGAAGGACATCTGTCATTTACTGGCAGAGGGTGAGCATTGTTCTGTGTCGCTCACAGCCGCTTTCACTCTGTCAACAGATTTTATCTCTAATTACTGCTGCTTTTGATTTTTTCCTCAAGGACAACAAAAAAGCAAAATCTAAAAACTGCCAGTATTGCTTTAAATAAGGAGCTTTGCAGGACAGCACCGAGAAGAACAACCGATGGTCCAACCACAGCCCGTGTCAGAGAGATGTGGTAGAGCTGTGTTCAGGGTGGCCGGGCCTTTGCCAGGTCTTGTTCTGAAGGTCCACAGGTCCATCCATCAAGAGCAGCCCCCACAGCCGGCAGGAGCTACTCCCGAACAGGGGTGAACCTCAGCCTGGGGTCTAGACAGGCCAGGAGCATGGCAGGCGATCCATCAGCCAGCCCTCTGACCTCCCTCTCACCCCACAACCCCTCGCTCAACCCAAAAAGGGGCACGACGCAGGTCCAGGCCAAGACTGGGGCAGATCGGGGTTGGGGGTGGCAGTTTAGGGGCAGGCGGGGCTTGTCGACAGATCAGCTCTTAGCCAGTGGATGATCTTAGCGTCTGCTTCAACAGTAAGTGCACATGATGTGCTGTGTATGGCTCTGCTGGCACTCACACACTCCATTACTGTGCATGTCTGCACAAGGCAGCGACAGGACTTCAGCTTGACACTACAGTGCTGAGGGTGGGGGGGGTGGCTTATTCTTAGACCACTTACTGAGTGATCTATTACTGTAATAGATATTATCATTATCAGACAGAATGCTTCAGAAGAAGCTAATGAAGAATATTACTTTGTTAATTGTAATATAGGCCTTATTATTATCAGTGCAGTCGAGCTGGTGATGTTTCTTGTACAGTAGGGGGAATTTCTGACAATCTGCCCGACGATGCCATTGTTGTTTCAAAAGACAGACTGACTGACAGGGCCTATATGCTTGCTTCTCCTTAACTGGCCCTCCTGGGAGTTGCATTATAAGAACAGCAATATTTTGCATAAAAATGGATCGCGAGCAGTAATGACGGAGGGGATAATACGCACAGGGCGAAGGCACATCAATCAGCTCGGGAAATAAAACCTGAAGATTTTTCATCACCCCCCCCCCCTCCAGCCCCCCATCCCAGTCTGCTTTGTTGTGTTTTGTTTTCCCCTTCAGGTCCCCCCTCCTTCTTTCTTCAGACCTTCTCTCGAATCGTTACCTTAAACATTTGAGTTTAATGTAAACTCCTGGCTGTTTTTATTTTGCGAGCATCTGAACAGGCATCATAAGAGCCGTTTCCTCTTGTCTTCAAATCTTCTCTCTCTCTCTCTCTCTCTCTCTCTCTCTCTCTCTCGCTCATCTTTGAGGAAACACAGCCTAAACAGTTATTTCACTGCCTAGCTGGAATCAAAGCAGCTCAGCTATACTGATCGCAAACTCGAGGGTCTTTTGACAGCTGCAATTAAGCAAGTTAATTAGTGAGGGGGCACAAAGAATAATATTTGCTGTAATGAAGTATTCTCCTCTTCATGTTTAAATCAGATCTGGAGACGTCTGCAGCCGAAACCCCTCTCCTTCAACCCCCCAAGCCCAAACCAACCCCCCTTGCCTATTGTGCTTGTCAATTCCACCTCGTTGTCATTATTTATTTTGTCCTATGGAGTGTCACTGCTTCACAAAAAAAAAAAAAAAAAAAAAAAAGCTTTTCGCACTCGGAGGGATTAACTGATGTCTTACAAAATCTAACCCGTTCCTGAAAGCCAGCTAATATCTGAGGGACAGTTTCCTGGTGCTTTTGTACGCTGAACTTTACATCAAAGTGGTTGATTAATTACTGATAAGGGAATAATAAAATATTAATGCGTTTTGTAATTAACACACTTCAGAGCTATGTCCTACAACCCCCAGCTAAGTCTAGCCTTTTTTAAGTTATATTTTTCTGTCTCCTTAGTGATTACTCCTTTTTTCCTCTTTACGTAAAATTATTCAAAATTTAATGATTATCCAGGAGGGCATAAACAAAAGTGCTATTTTTCAGTCAGTTTAAAAGTATTAAATTGGGAGAGGTGAAGGATGAGGTCAATAGAGAATGACAGGACTTCTTTCGCGCTGCCATTAATGTAACGGCTGATCATCATCTCATGTGCCCTATTTAGCGTCGGGTTGCTGGCCCCACATATTTGATGGATTTTCTATGGAAATTTTGGCCAGTTTTTAATCCGACTCTTCCTCTTAATAAATGTTCAGCTTTTTGGCTTTCACTCATTTTTTCCCAGAAATAATGGATCCCTAAATGCTTGCGGTACAGCACCTCTCTCTGAATCGGAGCCGTCGCGGCTCGCTGACCAAACTCACCCCTTACTTAACTGTTTAACCAGATGCCGTCAACTACCAAACATAGAACTGCTTATGTGTAATAAAGGCTGATTTCTGTAACAAGTGCTTTGCTTTATTTGCTGAGGATGCCCATGAGGGACTGACAGACTATTCTAAGAACTGCTTAGAGACCAATGAATAAATAACAAAGCTTTAAGCATCAGCAAAATGAAGCTATATTTGGTCGTGCGGGGTTAGATTTGGGTTATGCCGGCTGACTGCACACTAAAAACGGTACTTTCCTTGAACTCTAGAGCCATTTTTACTGTGTTGACTTTCTGCATGAAAAGGTGGAGATGGCCAAGAAACCCAATGAATTCACGGAATCCCAAATGTCTTGAGCTAACCTCTCCTTTAATTTCCCTCATACCATTCCAAATGTTCATTTCCTTGCACTATTAATCTACTTCACAGCCATGAGTAACAATACTTAAGTATATGTGGCTGCAACTGCCACATGTAGGATGTAAAACCACAACCCTGGTTCCTGGATCTTCTGCCGAGAGTAGGGACAGAATGAGCACCAGGTGCAGCCAGGTGAAGGTAACATTTTTAAACGGACTTTGGAAGATAACTAGAATGGACAGGAACCCCAGGGAACAACGTTTGGGGGATATGATTTGTGTTGTGGTCAAAAGTTTTTCTTTTTCGGTCACAAACTGCGCTGAATATTATTGCTCTTTTTTTTTTGGTCCCCCAGTACCTGAGCAGTTCTTACACCACTGATCTGTGCTAATGGCTGACCACACACCTCATAAAGACAACAAGCTCTGGTTAATAATGAAACATCTTCAGGTGAAACTGATGTGCTCTGGTTACAAACATATTCTAGGTGCATTTTGGAAAGTATTAAACAGCTGTGCGTGACTCTGTGCATATCAATAACTCAATTTGCATCCTGTACTCAGGTGTTATGCCTTCTAAAAAGAACCACCTTTGAGTCCTTTGTTCCACTTCCTCTAACTGGCAGGACATTTAACTATGTCTGAGTCATGATCCCATTGTGCTGAACCAGTTTTAGGAGGTTTAATGTGGCAGCCTTGATCTCTAACACAATGAGTAATGTCAGATATCATTAAAGATAGCTTTATCATTATACAAGTCTGTACTCTTCACTATGGTTGCTTGATGTTACCGAAATGGAAATGTTTTCCCAACAATACTCGTGTCAAAAGACTGAGCTGAGGTCATCACCACTTGTCTACGTGTACTGATCTGAAGATGATAATATTTCTCTGCCTTCTGAACTTTAAACCAGAATCGGTTCCATGTTTGGTCTTACCTGCAGATTCTGTTATATGATAAATGCTATGCACCTAATCTGTGTTCCGCTGTGTGAAATATGCGAATGTGAACTTTGAATTTTGACCGAAACAGAAGCTCATAAATCTTTTTTTAGACATAGTATATATCCTGTGTGTTTTGTTATTCATATAATACAAAATAGAGTTTGGCTTGCTGGTCAGAATCAGTGACTTGAAACTGACAACCTGTTATTTCAAATGTTTAAAGCGGTCTCTGATGAGCCCTTTGAAGACAAGTAGGCCAACCTATTGTGGAATCCCAAGGTTAGTTTTAATAATATGCCACATCTCTAATATGCAAACAGAGGTGACCTTCACTTTATGGCTGTACATTTATAGATGGCCCGTCTGTCAAGGGGTGTACCCCGTCATTGTGCACATGTGAATTTTGACACGGAAGCTGCTGAACAGGATGCTAATCGGGGATGCTAGTCCAGACCTCGGTGTCTCCTCCACATGTACTTGCCCAGCAAACAGTAGTTGAACACATGCAGTTAATATAGGGGTACATTTTTTAGTGTTGTCCTTCAGACATCAAACCATAAAACCAGTCCTCTGAAGCTGGTGCCATGAAAAGTTTGGTGAGAAGATACATTAAATATGATATGGTATGGAAATTTCAGCATATAATTATTAATTTCTGGGAACACTGGGCTATCCATCATTAAAAAATAACTTGCCCGGAGCTGAATAACAGCATTGCAAAGCTATTCGTGAAAGCATAGGGCATGAGGCACCTTGGACAGGAGACCGATTCACTGCAGGACATTCACACACATACGCAATACTGCCAATTTAGAGCCTCCAGTTTACTTGAAATGTGTGCCTTTGAAATGTGGAAGGAAATCCAAACAAAAATAGGAAAAAAAAAAATGATCTGGACTTAAACTCAGAGCCCAGGAGCTGTGAGGCACCAGTGCTACTCTCTGTGCCCCACATTTCTATGAAGAGTCTCATATTAAAATCTAATACTAAAACAGTTCTGTGTAACTAATGACAAAACCCAGGCTCAGGTCTGGATACAATCTAACTGACCTTTCTTAGATGTTCAGTGGATCTGGCAACATTTCCAGGGTGACAGCAGCGCTTTATTAATGGCACAAGGTAAGGTAACTTCCTGCAAAAAATAAAAAAAGAAGCATGCCACCATTTCTGAAGATGTTTTTCCCTTTAAACACTCACTTATTCCCACAGATGCAGCCATCAGTGGTCATCATCTGGGTACAAAATTTGGCGATTGCAATGTCATAAAATTTTAACAAGGAAAAGGAGCTGTCAGAACACATCTGTATGTGCGCACATCTGGAGCCCATGCATTCTGTGGCCAAGAAGTGATCAACAATAGTTCAACTAATCATGTGTCAATTACAAAAATTCAGTGGTGCAAGAGGGAAATGGAAATGCAGCCAGCTTTCATGGCACAGCTGGTGTTTGGGCTCTTATGTTGACTCCTAAACTGTCCTGTGCAGATGGATACTCGGCACCTCTTTATGAATATGTGTTTTGGTATTTTTTTTTTTTTTTGAAAACACAGAGGAATCCTATAGGCTGAGAATTAAGTTTCTGACAGTATAAGGTGGGTGTTTTGAATGCCTAAACAAGGGTCTGTTAAAGAATGAGAATGTTTTAGATCTACCTTTTTTCATTAGACTTTTCTCAGCTGCAGAAGCAGATGTCAGGACGTTTTCTCGCTGAATTTGGTGATGCCACAATGCAAAGTACGAAATGCATGTTTATATTTGTAGATATTGCGCTGTGCTTCTTAGACCAGTTGCATTCCACAGCATTGCTTTTTCTTCAGGACACTACTAATCTCAGCTGTGACTTCAGGATCAATTACGGATGCGAGTTCTTTTTAGGCTATCCCTGCACTTTCATTGTCTCGTATTTCTTCATATTTGCTCCACACCAGCAGAGCCATGCTTCTGAATACAAAATGGTAACCTCTGGGATCCAAGGTTAAGCATTTAGTGTTTGAGTATCAAACCCTTGCTTAAGGCACAAAGTGTTAGGTCCTTCAGAAGTTACTTGCCAACCTCTAGCTGCCTGGTGGTCTGCTTTTAACAGCATTCCTTTGAGCTTCTGGGTAGAAATGCAGCTGGGAGTTAGCTTCATTTGGCAGAAGGTGAGCAGCTCTGAAGATCCTCCAGGTACAGAAGCACACGAGTAGGGTGGAGACAGAGTCAGGAGGATGTTTGGTAACCAGCAACCAGACATGACCACACCAATGTGGCATAGAGGGACTTGTTGACTGGTGGTAGGAAATTTCTAGTTTCGAGAAAAACAAAGATTATGAGGGAAGATCTATGCAAATCTCAATTTATACAGATCTCCATAGAAGCCCCACCTGGTACTTTACTGCACCTCATGTGGGGCTCATAGACGTCTGAAGCAGTGATACCAGTTCTGTGGCAGTAGTTCTGCCTGCTATTGCATGGGTATGCAAGTTACACAAAGTTGGTCTTCAGTGTTTATAATCATATAATATTTTTAACCTTCAGTGTAAATCTCAAGCACATGTGAGCATTCATATAAATACAGAGATTATTGTTTTTTGTAAATGTTGATGCTTATTTTAGCATGCAATTGTCTCTGATCTCTGTGTCTGAGCCCCATGCTAACAAACAATTGTGCAAGGAATCAGTATGAAACAATTAAAATTTGAATTAAAATGACTATATACACACACACACACACACACACACACACAAGGTTAAATATGAGCTTTTTGGTTTGGTTTTCAACATCAACCACTATAATCAATAGGGTTTTGCTTATGGCTACAAAACCAACATGACTTTGTGCCTTAAAACTACAGTTCTGTCTCCATTTTAATCTTACAACTTATATAAAAAAAATCACAATCCATCAGTGACCAAGAAATGATATTTTGCAACAGTTTTAATCAGTTCTAAAAAGTACGGTAGTTTATGTCTTCGGTTCAAGTCAACTAGCCTTTTTGCACAGAGATAAGTGCACTACTACATCTAGTGTCTGTGTCCAAGGCTTTGATTTAAAACGGTAATTTAAGGCTGGAACAGAATCTCAAACTGCTCTCTTAAGTTCTGTGGAAGGCTGGTTTGAGAACAGCTGAGGGTAATCCTCTCTCCTTTAAAGGTAAATACCATCATGCCAAGCAAAGCTACACAGTTCCCACACAATAAAAGGTGATTTATTTAGTGTTGGGCTCTGTCAGCACGGACATGGTTCCATGAGGTTTAATTTATCCCTAAATTGCCTCACCGGAGGAGTACATCCCAGGCTAGGTGCACAGAGGTTTTCCAATGACTGAACATAAGCCCACCTCCCACGCAGATGCGACCCACCACGGCCGCCACCACCACGGCCTCTAAGATGGACCCTTGTAGGGCTACAGCGTAACGCGCTCCTCTTCAAGCTATTACCGTTCCTCAGGGGTGATAGGCTTTGCATTCAGGACTCATCTTGGGCACATGGGGGGAGAAATTAGCTAGAATGACAATTATACCCCTTTCACTTAACTGATCAAAAGCTGTCCCTGGGAGGCTAAAAGGTATTTTAAAAATCACTATTTTATGTATTTATTGGGACTGTCAAACAGGAGGAAAGAAATTAAATAAGAATTCCAAGCTTGCAGCCGGTTTCCATAATGGCTTTCAATTAGACACTTTTGCTGATTATATACTATGTCAACACTTAAGTTGACTAAATAGCTAATTTTGTGTATACAGGTCATCTGATTTAAATGTATTACTTTAATTTATGGATTTCCTTTCTCGCCCTCACCAATTCTAATGATTTGGCACTAGTTATCAAAAACACTTAAACACTGACCCTTTGGCTGCCTGTGAATAAATACATTGTAATGCAGGATATTTTCCTGCGGTATCATGGAAACGTGTCACTCTTCATCACGACAGATTTAGCCGTAACCGTAGTCTTTAACTGTACCGCAGTCAATTAGCATTCAAAATGCCAAACATCTTTACATTAACATTCTAATTAGCAAGGAGCGTAAACATTTGCTTTGTCTCTAATTTGCTGTAATGCCATTCTTCCGAGTGACACATTTGTCAGGTGCTGTTATTGTTCCGAACACCACAAAAGCACTCAGTCCTTGCAAAAAAAAAAAAAAACACCCACTCCAAGAGAACACCTCATCTTCCGCAGCTCAGGCAATAGTGCTTAATGTCTCCGGCACGCTAACTTCCCTGCGTTCCTTTCACATTTGATAACAAAGCGAATCATCAAAGCCAGCAGACAGGAGTCGCTTAGTCTCAGTCTGCTCGACATCTGTCCCGACACAATCTCGTGCCGCTCGGGCTCAGAGCCGCGCCGCGGAAACGCATTGCACTTTCAGATCAGGTCCATTTTTTTCATTAGCTCATATCCTTGCCCTCCTTTACAGGCGGCTGATCAGCAATCAACACCAGTTTGTTTCAATCAGACGGAAGTGGCGAGAACTTCTCATTTACAATCTGGCTCGCTGGAGAACACAATCACACGCTGGATTTTGTAAAACAGTGCCGCGGAAACAGCGCTATGGCAACATTTCACCCATCAGGGCCCTTCTTCTCATTCGCAGCTCCTCGGAGTGATGCTGAACTGTAGCCCTTGAAACGATCAGTTACATGAGGATAAATAATCAAATTGACAAAACTGAGGTAGGACTGCGCCAGCACCTTTGCGTTATTCCGTATCCCGCATCCGCTGCCTGTCTTGTCAAAGCATGTTGCCGAATGTTTTTCCATTGCGCCTTTTCGCCTTTGCGGGGGGGGGGTCCACCGAAACTGAACCAGGCGGCTGCGCTGCGGTGGACCTCTGGCTGCTTGTGTTCGTTTGTGATGCTCCATGGACCACGAACCCAAAACAGCTCCACGGGTTTGTTCTCTGTTTGTAACAACCCTCAGTTTGAGGCCTTTTTTCCCCTGGTGTAGCAGAGGTGATTCCAGCACGGGAAGGTGTTAGAAACAAGATTTTAAGCAGCTGTAATTTAATGTTTGACAGTTTAATGCAGTATTTAATGCTTAGATTCTTCAAGGTACAGGGGTTTGCTGACAAAGTTTTTTTATATCCCATCATCAGTGCTGGCCTCTAGTCCTATTTATAGTTACACAGCTTTTGCCACCTTTTGGATGTGCTATAAACAAGAAAAAATATATTATGATGCCTGTATTTACACCATTTGAAATGTACATTTTCAGAGCAAGCTTTTTCTTTCTCTTGGCCTACATTATTTCACCATCAGTAGAAAATGAAAAACATTCGTTGCAAGTGGGAGAATCCAACTGTGCGTGTGTGTGTGTGTGTGTGTGTGTGTGTGTGTGTGTGTGTTTATAGAGGGATCCAAGCGGGATTCGCCACTGTCAGACTTCCCTTTTACTTGCTCCCCAATTCCTGAAAATCACCAGTCAGAGGGACTTTTTTCAGATACCTTTCCCATGTCAGATGAAAAGGCAAGAAAATGTGCAGTATTTTTTTTTTTTAAAGTATCAAAATGTATTGAGGACCTCGTCCTCACTGGGAGATGCTTCGTACGGCACAAGCATACGCGTGGAGGTACACAAAGTGAGGTGTGTTGAATCTATAAGCAGTATTTACTCTGCTTTTGAGTGAGAAAGATTACCTTGCAAAGCAGTTGATTTAAGGATGGCAAAAGCAATTCCTTACACTCAGTGCAACAGACATCTCTCCTCCGTAATTCCCAGCATTCCTTGTCTGAAAGCCCTTGATACTTGGTTTGCCCTGAGGTGTAATATTTGATAATATAACTACTGCCTCTGTCACAGCTTTTTGTGCAAATGCATTATATGGAGCCGGGGACGCTAAAGATTTATGTACAAGCATGGAGGGGAAAAAAAAAATCAGCATTGATTAAAAGCCCTAGATAGACCATCCAATACTGCCCAAAGAACATCAGTTATTTTGCATTTTGACACGGCGATTGATAACTCATAAATGCAAGCAGGAATGACAAATGCAGATGGAAACTGGCTTTGACAAAAACGATAACAGCATCAGTCTCGAGGGGCGATGGAGGTATAAGCAGGAGCTGTTTAAAATATTTAATCATTTTATGAAGGCTGCAAGATGTTGTTTGACCCTGAAGCAGTGTGAATGTCATATGGATCAGAAATTGCTAAGTCTTTGAAGTGAAAAAATAAGCTGTGTTATAATGGATCTTCCTTGACGTATTTTAATTTTCGTACGTGATTTTTTTTTTCCTAATGGGAACGTATATAAAACATCTTCTTCAAGACAATACGGGGAAAAAGCAGGTTCCACACAACAAAATAAAATTTCTCAAGAGGCTTTTTTGCAGCTTCAATCATTATTTCATATTAAATTCTAATAAAGGGAGGCTGTTGTCTAATGTCTTGTTATCCAGAGGAGAGTAACAGGGTCTGATCTATCAGCTGACATTGGGCACACCGAACTGCAGGCCATTTCACAGGACACACCAGCTACTTTGGATACCTTTATTGTCTTGTTTTGTTTTGACGTGCACGATGCTGTTACCATAGGCAACCGAGTTATGAACTTCTTTACTCATTCTTTTGTTAATTAACCGGGTCCACTTCACTTTTGAGTTTTGCTATTTTTTTGTTCTCCCCACAACCGCAGCTCTTCGATCTCTTTGCAAATTCATTTCATTCATCCACGTTCCTAATCGTGTCACACATATACATGCAAATGTGTTGTATAGTCTTCAAAGTGTACAAAAAGGAAAAGAAAAAAAATTAAGTAGCCTTTTATTTTCCAGTTTCAAGTACTCTTTTTGAAAACTGGAAAAATAGGCAATAGATGATGTCATTCTATGTAATTTTCACATCAGACGTGTAAATGTTACTTAACCCACCAGCAGCTCACCTACCAGTGGTCAGATCACTAATGTTTTGCCGTGCCTGTATTGCATTGGCGTGCCAGTCACTGTGAGGAGAACACAACCTGCTGTGACACTGAAAGGGCATAAATCTAGAATTAAGCTGTTGAGTGGTAAGAGTTTTCAGAGAGTGACATCACCCTCTTAGAGACTAACACCACCTCCTTTAAGTGAACTGAAGCTGTTTAGCCTTAGATGTGAGTGGATTAAATAATACTTTATCAATAATACATCTAACCCCTGTCTTTAAAAGTGCCATTAAATATGAACGTTTGCTCAAAATGACTGGGGTTGTGAGGGCGTTCATTTTAGGCCTTTTTGAGCACTGATGCCAATTTAGTCATATTCCGAGATACACGTTCTAACCAGAACCTCACTAGCTGCAGCGTTGCCCAGAGGGCAGAAAGGAGTCTACCACAGCTCTCAACTCACATTGCCATGCATTGAATTATATTTTGTGTTTTTCTTGCAATACTGATTGAGAGCAACTCCTATGTCCATTTCTACATATGAATTTGCACTGTATCACATTTGCTAATCCAACACGTGCAGGGAGGAGTCTCTCATCTGGCTACTCAAACCTACACCCCTATGTTTACAACGTGCCTTAACCAGTCATCAAATTTATGTGTGCTTAAATAAACAGCATCGAAAATAAACACTAACTGCGATTAAAAACGGTGCACTCGATATACTGTGTTTTTGAGGCCCATCCAAATTCAGCAAAACTCAGTCTGCATGGTGAGCACAGCATCCTATGAGTACATTTTATTCTGTTAACAGCATTTTTCCAATTTGTTTGAGTTTGTAAACAAATCTTATCCTATAAAGTGACAGGAAATCAGTTGTAATCCCATGAATTTACTTTTGAGAATTGCTGCCCTTAATAAAAATATTGATCGATAGGCTGATGAAGGGTTTATTCATCAATGTGATTTGACCATTTCCTCAACCGAAAGGATGATATCTGGTGAAAAGTAGAAGCTAAAACTCCAGCAGGGTAAGCAAATACAGTCAGTGCATTATGGACTCCACAAGTATGTGTCACTCAGGCCACAGAAGAAGAACCAGTGCCCCATTCTCACTTTTCCTCTCGCACAGCCAGGTGGTCACTGGCCCTCCACTGTCAATCTCGCTTTTGCTGCTCCATTGCACCTTTGACCTGTTCCCATCTGATGGACTAAATGCAAAGCAGCTCCTGCCCCATATGGCACAATCCAACAGCAAAACCAGTGGGGTGCTGGCAGTAGCACAGAATACCAATCCTTCACTTGTACATTGTGGTGGCCCTGGATTTAGTGTCTGTTCACCTTAGTGAGCCTGCAGGAAAATCAGTCAGCACGATCATTTATTTATTTACATTTAAACCTCCAGTAAGGGGGGGGTGTTACTCACACTGTCGTATGTAACGTGTTCAAACAAGCTATCCGATAGGTTATTAGTACTCTGAAAAGAGTAACGTGTTTTAAAAAGTAACACTTCTACTAACGGCTTTGAAAAGATCTACAGAATTCCTAAGGTTTAAATGCCCATTCATATGTTGCACTAATGCATTAAAAAACCAAAAGTGACTTTCTGCCTTACACTCGCCTAGGTTCAAGCCCCACGCCTGCTGCGTTACCTTGGCCTGCGTCGCCCCAATAAAAATGACCCAGCTCTTTAAATGGGTAAATTATTGCAAGGTGCTTTGAAGAAAAGCATTAGCTAAACAAAGAAATGCAAATGCGCCCACGAAAACGGCAAGCACAAATCGGGCAAAGTCGGTAAAAAGTTAAAAAGCACCCGAACAAATAAGGGTTTTCAAATTAAGTAAACAGACTTTGCATCGAGACAATGCAACACATTTCGAACGCAGCCTTAAGCTAAGTTGATTAACATGTACAAGTCACATTTAGCAATTTCCCCGCGTACTGTATGTCCTCTAACTGTAGATATTTGCTGCATATACCAGTGGGATATTCACTTTAATATGCAGCCATGTCGTTTTATAGCCTAGTAACAAGAGAAGCAAATCACAGATAATGGGGACATTTCAAGAGAGAAAATAACGCAACATATTCAGAAAAAGTAATATTATTGAATCTCATTACATAGTGCACCTGTTATCATTAACCATGTAAACATTACAGTAATGTGTTACACTCAGTACTGAGCGAGTAAACAAGCATTATTATTAAATGTTATTGAAGAAGCAAATCCAAACTCCTACATGCAAACATCAGCTTCACTTTTAACAAAATGCACCACACTGGTGTGGCCATTTGCTGTGATTTGACAATAAATACATCGAAACCACAGGTGAAGAAGATGATAGACAGAGATCACTTTGCACCCTGATCTTAAGGCAGTCTTAAAAATAAAGTTAGAACTTGTAAAGAAGTCGAACGGCTATGCTTTTGCATAATCCCGGAGTGCTCTTTTAAGCTGTACTCGGTACCGGGTTCAAGCAAACCTGGAATTTCAAGGCGGGACAGCTGGGAGGTGACAAGGATCACTTATGTAAATGCATCGTGTTAATGGAACAAGTTTATTTTCAAAACTGTATTTAACTGCATGTTAAAAAATATTATCCCGTACCACACTGAAACAGGTACTTTTTTGAAACACACACTGCAACATGCTTGCTTATGTGGGTACTTTTTCACTTTACATTTTTTTACCTCCAGTGGAGAGAGATAAAACCAACTGCAAGCAAAATAATTCCCCAACTGAAAGCTGTGTCACACAGCAAAGAGATTAAAAGGACTCAATCTCTTTAGTAGAGAAGAGAAAAGACTTTATGGGGATTTGGTTGAGTTTCTTTTAGAATCCCGATATGCATTTACAAACTTAACCCAAACAAACACTTAGAAATTCAATGATCCAATGCACACCTCTAAAACATAAGGATTATATAAGAAATTGAAAATGAGGCAGTTCTGTTACATCTGCCACTGCGGTTTTCATGACTGCTGACTGCAGCGGTGTTGGGTTTCAGAGATTTGGTTTGCAGCAAGAAAAAAAAATGTGCTGGTTAAGTATATAGGATGGTACAGCTGAATGTTGTTGTTGTGGTTGGGTGTCACTCAGTCACCGCCAACCCTCGGTGACTCGGTCCCCAGAAACGTCCGCCCTCCCTCTTATGTCCGCGGTGTTGAATGGAATTGCTTCTTTTTCCTTCCACTTTCCCAGGCCCACTTTCCCACTTTTTAGGGAGAATCTAACCTCTACATGCTAAAGTATCATCATTTTAACTTCGAATGAGAATTCTGACCCAATGAGACCCAGTGTCTGCCTGTTCCCTGCCTTGGCTGCACTTGGTACCCGTAAAAGTCTCCTCCAGCACAACACTTCAGATAAATCCATGTTTTCCTAACCTTTTTTAACGTCACTTTCAGATCCTTGTAGCAGTATAAAAAATAGCACTAAAAGGCAGCAAGTGCTAAACGCTGCGGGCAGCTGCTCCACTTTGAGCTGTAAACGATTCCAGCAGCGATGCCAATGACCGTGTGAGATGTGTGGTTCTCTTCTACTGGGCACAGGTGCTCTGGAGGGACTTTTTCCTCTCTACCTATGAAACCCTAAAATCGTCCTTGGTGGATTCACTAGTTTTATGACATATTTCTGGGGTCCATTTGTATGCTATGGTATCAAGCACAACCGGGACTTTTTTCATGTCTCCCATCATGGAGGATCTCCCGTCCTGCATCAACCGTTGCACAGCCACTGCACTGCATTCTTCACTCCATCCTGACAGCTCCTGGGGGCAGGTATGACTGAACAGGTGAATGCATCCCTATGGGCCTCCAGCCTTGTGGTCACCAAAAATAAGTCAGATGGCTTGCGCATCTGTGTCAACCTTGAGGCAAAGAACACAGCTGTCATCCCTCACAGACACCCCCTGCCAACAGCAGAAGCTCGGCACTTACTTCCGTGGCTCTGTGATGCTTGACTTTTACAGTTTACTTAGAATTTCTGTTAATTCGCTGGGGGCTGCCAGCGGCTATTAGCAACAACAATGGTCCTCAGTTCACTTGTGCTGAGTTCCTCCTTCTTGCTACAAATGGGGATTAAGCACATATGCACTGCACACTACCACCCTCAGGCAAACGCGGAGGTGGATCACTTCAATCAGAGAGGATCAGAGCACACCTAGCTGATGGCTGTACATTTGCATCAGCCCTGTTGCACACAACTCTTCATCACAGGGCCACACAGCACTCAACAGGCAGTCTACTAGCATCTGTCGCAGCAGACTGAGAACTTCACCCACCTCTGAATTGACTCCAGGATCAGGTGCCTCCTGTAACAGCAAAAAATTCTTCGCCCATGCAGTGTTCTCAAAGGCCCCTTTTTGGGCAGGTGCATCTTACTACAGTGTCTTATTGGGTCAGAAACCAGGAGACCGTGCAGCATTCTAGGTGCCACTTCTCTAAGCACCACAACTAGCATGGTGACATTGCACCATGTAGACATTTGTCCTTGACTCACCAGCCACTTGTGTAGAATGCCAGAATTTTAGCCTTAAAACCATGAGCTTCTCCATCTTTCCCCACAGAATGTGTCTGTTGTTCCACCACCTTGTGCTCTGTGATACTTACCCAAGCTGACAGAGTTTGTGCCAGGAATTGTGAGTGTAAGTGGAGTGATTTATTTACACATGTGCACCAAAACAGAGGCTTTGTGAAGGGGTGTGTGTGCAGGGAACAGGGTTGAGCCTGTAGGTCAGAAGGATGAGCTTCTTAGGTCTTCTTCTTGCGATTGTTTGCTCACTTGCTGACTTCTTCTGTCACTCCCCTGTGTAGGGGAAAAGTTAAAGAGGGACAGGTCAGGTGGAAAGAGGTGCGCATGTCCCACCTTTTCCCCGCTCTCCCCGCTGTGGCTGCACGTGTCGTACACTCCTATGGCTTCTTAGGACACCACTGCGAGACCCCTAGACCCACCCAAGTTAGGGACTTCACAGCACTCGGAAGCTCCTCTGGTTTGGAGTTTTCCGTAAAAGCAGTTCTGCTTTGTGAAGCAACTTGTGTTTTGAAGGAGATTGTTGCCATGTGTGCAGTAATGTCAGCTGAGGTGCTGCCAATTGCTGTACAGGAGTTTTGCTTTATATGGGTACAGTATGTAGCTGTAAAGCTCAGTGTCGCAGACCTGCCCTCCCACTCAAATAATCTACCAACATAGCGTCTGTCAGTATCCTAGCAACGGGCCCTGTGGCACACTGCACATCTGAGACCTTAGTCAGCTCCGTTTTTAAACACACTAATATCTCTTACCTGCACTTTGTCTTGATGCTCATTTCACTTGTTCTACATCTCCAGATCTTCCTCTGGATGCATGGTGTGGATTATCTGTTTGTCGTCTACAGTGTTTTTTTTTTTTTTTTTTAACTATTCCACCTTCTGTGCTTCTAGCTCCTGCGGTTTAAACCCTGTTCTATGGCCAGTTTTTAACCGGCAGTGAAACACATTTGAGCACAATACAAGTGCTGGACTGCCTTCATTTCAATTCCTTGCACAGTGTTTACAGCCGGTATCTCGTGCTGTCAGCATCGGTGCTCAATAACATGGCGATAAATGTCACATGTTTACAGAATGTGCCAGTCAACAGTTAGCACCAAACAGGAATTTGTGTATAAAAAAGTATTTTGATGTTAAGGTGCTTTAAATCAGTTTTAATTTCAGTGTAGCCAACATTTAATAAACAAGTTAAAGCGTTACGTACTGGACTGCTGTGTCCCGAACCAGGATTAAGCAGCTATTGGTAATGGATGGACGGATGGATGGATGGATGGATGGATGCATAAAATGTAGCCTTATTTATTATAGCTATAGCCAAGATTTTTACAGAAAGTATCCAATAAATTAAGTGAAGTACATTGGTATTATTAAGCTTTCAGGAATTGTGTAGATAATAAAGAAAGCTGGAAGTAACCAGAAGCGGATGAACATTATACATGTAGGATGAATTGGTCAGTAAATGGGATTAATCAGGCTGTGGAGATAACTTTTTATTTGTAGTCATTTTAAATCAGTTTCATTTTCAGTGTAGTTACATTGCAGTGGATAGGTGCCCTGTCCAGAGTGTACACTGCCTCACTCTCTGTGCTTCTAGAATAGTCTCTGGACCACTGAGACCCTGCACTGGAATAGGAGATTCTTATAAAGGATGCACAGACTGATCGAAGTGGCTTAAATTTTTTTTGTGTGTTTATTTAGAAGTTCTTCTTTGTTTGCTTTTCCATTTTTTTTAAGGAAAGGTCTACATTGTTATGGAGCAAAAGCAAGTCTGGCTGAATGTGTCTGTCTCTTAATCTTCTTCACTCCATTCCTTTCGAGTACCATGAGTTCTCTTCTTACTTTGTGGCAAGTTGTGCATTTGAAGTACAGCATTTCATTTCATTCAGTAGACTTACTCCCTAATGATGTTCACTGAACAATTTTTTCTCTTAAAACATAAACACACACACAAAAAAAACTTTATGTTAGGAATTTTTATATGAGTGCTGGTGTTTAATGTGTAGCTTTTTGAAAGGTCCCAAATCTATATTATTTTAATGGTTTATCTAAAAAGTAAAATCTATAAATTGGATAGACTTTTCACACAAATAAGACATGATAACAGAGAAAACGCTGGAGTTCCAGAGTGGAGATGAGCGCTTTAAAAGGAGATAACTAATTTTGCCTTTGGGCACAAACAGTCACTCTGCTGACGCGAGACAGTTCTTTGCCTTAAGCTTGATTTTATTACAATCACATTCTGCATTAAAAACAATTATATTCACTTCAGCCACATTTTAACCAACCTTATTTTTTCGCGTTACATTCCCTTAAAACCTCATTTATAATGGGACTTAGAAAAAATTGAGAATTTGACAAAAAATCTTAAGCTACAACTCATTGCTGTGTGGTTATTCTTTACGGTTCCATTAATGTGGTACATTAGCGTAGTAACTGAGCGGTATTCCCTTTAAACGGTCCACTACAACTCAGATTCACATTTAGGAATGCAAAGTGCAGCTATATTACTTAAGTTAACTTTATGGCAAGATCCAAAACAGCACTGGTGTGTTCCTAAAGTATTGCAATTTGACAGAAGTGCAGAAATACAAGCAGGAAACTGCTGAATAACAAGCATTAGGATGTGATTTTTTTTACAGTGACGTCTTTCATCTTAAGTATCACAATACGTTTCATACACAAGTGAACGAACACACACACACACACACACACACACACACACACACACCCTGCAGCTCACCCTGCCATTTTCTGTCTGCCCAGTGTTAAATAAATATGGTGTGACAATTAAAAGCCTTGGATAAGTTGGGGTATTATGCTAATTATGACATGTCATTACATCTTAAGGAGGATGTCCTGGGGGCCTACTGTGGAAGCTTCCTCATACAATTCCTTTACCCTATAGGCCCTGCTATTTTCCCCAGTTGGACACACAGGCTCGCAGCTTTTGTATCAGCTGCAGTTTTTGTCTCAACAGGTAATATGGTCGGCTTCTAGTCTGTAACCGCGACTGTAATTGCAGTGGCAGTTTGGTTGTTTTATGAAGTGGATTAAACCATAATCCGTAGTCTGCCAGGATAGACATCTCTTTAGTTACCCTGTGCGTTTGATGTCTGCAGAGTGTGCTCTAGATTCTGAGCATACACCATCTCTTGTTTTTTTTTTTTTTGTGTGTGTGTACCTGCCTTGACTTTTGCCCCTGAAAATGCTCACTTGTCTATACAGTTAGCAGTGCTGCAGATTTCCAGCCTCACAGGGTATGTGCCCTTGAACACTTTTTTCCCTCCTGCATCCACCTCGCTGTCATTGTACCTTGTCATTTTTTCCCAGGGTTACATGCACATATGTGATGAATTTTCCAGAGAACTGTGTTCCTTTACAGGCATATACTACCTTGCAAACATCTCATTGACTGGAATGGTAGCAGAAGGATGGTAATTAAAACAGTTTTAATTTAAAAGAAGAACATGGCCTTTTGAATTGTGACAGGCCTTTTTCCATTCGCCATCACGCCCTTTGGGTTGCATGAAGCATGTCCAACATTCCAGCTGCATTAAGAACAGTTAGACATCGCAAAAGGGAGTGACTACTTATAATCCCTCTTGCAGCTCTGGATTTATTTCCTCAGTGTGCCATAATAACTACTACTTATTATCTCCTCCTCTAGAATCCGTATGAAGTAGCCTGCAAGCAGACTTCCCATATACACAGAAACCAGCTCTTTGCAGATGATGCCTGCAAGAGGAAACTTAAAAGACAATTAATATCCCAAAACTGAGCTATTGTGCTCATGGCAAATGACAGAAAAACCCATACCTCATTCACAAGGCTCTGAGATGTCTGATGTCCACTAACTGACAAAGAATGTCTTGTGATAAAGGGATATGAGAAAGGCCCCAAGACTGATAAGATTTAAAGTATCACACAGTCCAATGTGTTCAAATACCTCCAGCGTCTGTATCCCCACATATATTTTGCATTCGCATTTACTCTGTCATATACATTCACTGAGCAAAGCATGTTCTAATAAAAATATTTATTCCGTACATGGCAAAGAAGGACGTCAAGAAGTCTATGCAGTGCATTTCTGTGTCAGGACAGGGTATTGTGTAACAGCACATGCCGTATGACAACTGCTCTGTCGGCATTAGAAACAGTGGTGGCAGTCTTTTTCTTCAGTGTACCTTGGAGTGAACTCTGGAAGTGTCATTACCAAAGATGATTTCTTCTTTTCTCAAAGTACATTTGTCCTCCTTGAAAGTATGAAGCAGCTTTGATCTTTCAACAGTGTCACAGTATCACATAACCTCAAGGTCTTTTGGGGATAACTAACATAAATAGAGCAGGTATGTAATGAGACTTTTTCTTACCCAAACGTTTCATTAAATTTGATCTGCATGGGTTCTTGTGAAATGCATACCCTACATGCTTCACAGCTTTATTTTTCAGTATTTGTTATGATTTTCACATCTCAGGGTAAGACAAATACAACGGCTCTCTCTGCATCAATATGATAAACCCCGTGAACAATGGAAATGCTGATGCACTCATCTATGCTGAATTTATATAATTTTTAACTTTTTTCTGCTTCTAGATTGCATTTAGTTTTTCATATTTCAAGTTGCTTTTGGCATATTATGGCCATAAACCAGAGAAGTGAATCGTTTCAACCACAATAACTGAGCGTTGCCAGGAACGTATTAGTTGTCACTTTTCGTCATCGTAACTCTAATTAGATGCTCCCTACAGTAATCTCCAATATAGCCGTTTGAGCATATGGAGATCTCTTCAAAACTCCGACTCCGGTAAACGCTGATAAACTCATGTTATGTTCTGCTTTAAAAAGAGTGGCATGTATAGACAGATAGATGCTTTACTCACTAACAAAGGAAATTTGTTTGCATTTCTGTGAACGTCCTCAGCTTCTCATTTAGTGACCCAGGTGTCTTGTGGGCTTTATGAAGCTGAAGCTACCTTATGAAGCACCTATATACCTTCACATCCCACATGCTAGAGGTTTATAGATGTGACAGACAAACAAGAGAGACAACAGTGCTGGCTGCCTTAGTGGTAGCAGAGTTCACCATGGAGCAAAGCTCTTTCTCTCTCCCTTTACTCCCTTCTCTCAGGCCTTCTTACGCACAGGCCTGTCTTTACAGTTACGATCACATGACCATAAGATAAGACAGATGAGGAGTGTACAGAGGGATATCCGTGACAACCAAACACTTTTCATCCCAGAGTAATTTCACTGCAGGGGTCTAGCACAGGCTCTACCTTAATAGCTCCAGCTGTCAATAGAGACAAGGGTGCTGAACTTCACAGCGGCCTGTCCTACTCCCCAAGCTCCGACTGCCACTGTAATATTGAATATAAACATGAACGGTCATTTGTACAGATGGGGGGGTTTGGGGGGGGGGGCGTGCTATTTAAACAGTACTTCTTCAAATTTGGCTCAAGGGGAAAAATAATAAAATAAGGTACTTCACAGCATCCTGTGATCCGGCTGTCACCTGAACGGCTCCTCTCTGTCGTAAGTCTCACTTTGCCGTTTGGAAATGTGCGACTCATTAGACAGCGCGGCCATGCTGATGTTTACGGTCACTGACTCCTTGCTAATGAGACTCCCTCACGTCTTCATCCACTCCCACACCAATTTCCCGAATGCTTCTAGCCTGCCTCATATGTCACGGCTCACGCTGTGGTACCTCCCAGTAATAACTCTGCAAAGATTGCGCGCTCTTTGTTTCTATAACATTTAGATAAAAGCATCGTGAAATAACCGACATGGAGATAAGCTGCTATCAATCGTTCTCCTTGAAAACCAGCAAAAGGGGACACCATTAGATATTTGGTATGAGAAACTCAAACTGATTTAAAGTTATCATTATAATAATTAAGAAAAATAAACATATTCCACTTAAGCACTAATAACGGCATGTTTTTTTCAGCACGTTGGAAGAGTATTATGTAGCTGCTCACTATACTTTCACCTGTATCTCACTCGGACGTTTTCTTTTATGTTTATTGTGTCGGTGACCCGTCCATTTTCTGTGCCGTCGAATTCTAGGAGACAGCAACGGGCAGGGTAGGAAGACAAACACAGCATGTTCATTGCACAGTTTTGCTATTCCAAAATATGGATTCCTACAGAACAAGCACAACAAGAATAAATGCACCTGTCAGGCATCAATCAGGCCTGCACTTTGCTATGTACTCCAAGAGGCAAATCCATCAGAAAGAAGTAAGGGTGTCAAAATGAAACCACTCGTTCTTTCTGCTAATGTCCCAACAGACCCCACTGGGCTGAAGCTAAGGCCTAATAATAGCACTGGATCAACTCAGCGACTCCTAGGAGCACAAAGGTCTGGCAGAAATTCCGAGGCTTTTGGAGAAACAGGGGAAGAGACAAGGAACACGTGCATACGCCTGTGCTGTAAACACTCAGATCATTTACCTGTCAAAGGTATCATCTACATACGTTCTAGGAATAACATTTACATACCTTGTGGCAGATTTAATGGTTTAGGGGTCCTAGTCAAAGATAGGTATAGGGAATCATCAAATCCAGTTCTCACCCTTTCCTATATTTATTGGTCTATACAATGAGACCTGGATGTAAAAATACATTTTCACCGGTCCCTGCGCTGTTGAGCAGAAGAGCTACTCTGAAAGTCCAGGTTGTATCGTACATCTATGCTAACCCTGTGAGAAAACAGTTATGGCCTCAGTAATTAATGAAACCTGAATTTAACAGCGCAGCTGCCCACTACAGTAACCACTCCAAAACTCTAAAATCCAGGCACTTCCTTCTTCACTTAGGCAGCCTGGACTGCCACGCGGGCGTTTAAAGCTAGCTGTCATTTACAGTGTTTTAATTTGCACGTGAGAAACGGAGGAGAATGTCTGATAATTAAAACAAAATCAAAGCAGAAACAATTTTCTTAGACGTTTTAAATAGTCCTGGTACCTGCCGTCGATCTCCTGCCTATTTGCCCTGATTCAAGACTTGTGTCCCAGACCAGGTTTACAGTCGGCTAAGAGCCCCTTTAGCCATCCGGCCTACAACAGTTGTGCATTGGTATCATTAAAATGCACATCGTACTATGGTGCAAAATACAGTGTATCTGAGATTACGAGCATTACGCTTCAAGCTTGTGTTCTGTTCTGTGTTGTTAGTGCTCTGTCAGGCTTCACTTTCAGTTGTGTGATATCTGGTTTAGTGATGGAATAGTCAGCCTCGACCGAAGGGGGCCTCACACTGATGGCAGGCTACACAAAATAATAGCTATGGCAGCAACTTCAGCATGTTTGATACGTTGGTTTAAGTTTTAATTAAAAAATCAATTTGTATATAAATGCAAATGTCTTTTTTATGCAGCTCTTGGGTAGTCGGGGCCCTAGGTTTGCTTACCTTTGCCTAATGGTCAGTTCATCCATGTACTTTCCTGCTGGTGATCGCGCGTTGATCAGAATTGGTAAAAGTTACAAGTACGCATGAAATTTTCTGGAAATTATGTTTTTAGTTAATTTTCACACGAACAAACATTCAACACTGTTGTACATTCTGACCTCGTATGTGACACAGTGTTGTTGAAGTCTTCCAAGAATCAGTGCCGAGCCCTGGTTTCCCCAAGCAGGACACAAAGCAGCCGTGATGCTAGGCTTCATCACCTCGCACCCGCAAACGTATGAGTTCCACTGAAAATATACAGTAACAATTTGAGTACATTTTTGCTAAAAAAGAGTATTTAACACTGAAATAATAGCAGTCCATCCAACAGAATATCCAGCAATGCTTGCATGTGTACAGTCATTTACAATTCTCAAGTTCTCCATGGTTAACAGGGTTTAAGGCATTGGTTCCGTTTTATATTTCTGGTACAAAATGTGCTTCTTGATTACTTTTTCTGTCCATTAACTTAGAGGATGGAAAACTTTTGTAAATTAACTGAACAAGGTAAATATAGCCACCACAGTGCAATGAGAAACTCATAAAGCAATGTTTGTATGCATACAATAAAATCAGGCTTTAATCAGATTTTAATTAGGAATAATACAATAGATATTCACAACCGAATAATACTTGATGCACTACGTGGGTAATATTTGCATTGTGTCCTCAACAGTAGAAGCTGTTTTAATTTCAGTCTGGCCAAAAGAAATGATGTGTAATATTGTACGTATTTTGTGTTTAAAATTCTCAAAAGTGGTAAAAAAAAAAAAAAAAACAATACTCGTAGCCAAATAATATTATTAAGGAAGTTTAATGAAAAGGGTCTGACAATATACAATATTTTGTTTATACATATTTTTTACCTCCTCCTTAACACTGAATGGCAACCGTAGGAAAGATGTGACAATTTCCTAAGCTACTTAATTAAATTCCTCCGCATGTTGTCATTGTTCGTCTTCAGAGGAAGAGCTGTCGAGTCAATACTATAATTTTTATGTATAAAAAGAAAGAAAGACAAAGACCCGAAAACAGAAAGTAAGAGAGAAAAAATGAAAAAAAGCAAAAAAAAAAGTCGCTAAAGAATCAAAATTGATTTAAAGTTTGTCAGTTTCAATAAAGATCGTATTAACCACAGAATGTCTGAAACAGTCTGTAAAGAAAACACATCATTAAGACAATAATAGGATTATTATTTGTGTTTGTTTGTTACGGTGGATAAAGTAAATCAGGGTTTAAAGGAGAGAAGATTAACACTGTGTGGTTATCACTGTTTTATAAATTGGCAACAGACAAGAGTGCTAATTTGCATATTCATAAATCTGAAGTATTGTTTTCAGAACTTACACATTAATTAGGTATCGCATGTAGATCGTCACTTGACTTACAAAACACTTCATTACGAACAGCGGCAACCTGCTTTTTTATTGTTTTTATTTTTTTTTTTTCAATACAACTTTGCCAAACGTGTGAATTTTACAGCATGCCAAGACATGCAGGGATGGTGAGTGTGTGGGAGGTGTTTTCAATCTTTCGAGTTAGTCTATTCACATCAAAGATGGGAAGTCAGGGGCGTGAACATTTATTAATAAAGTCACTTGTTTGCATTTGCATGCGGTGTATGCAAGTGTATCCCTGTTACATCTTAAGTGGATAATTAAAAAAACCAAGTGGAATTGTCATCTGATTTTAATTATTCCACGCAAATCAAAGCAGTCTTGCAAACAGCCGTTTTAAGAACACGTCGCTCGATATGAAAGGGTAACGTGACACCATGTTAATTAAAGCCACCAGTTTACTGTCATTCTCAGTAGATAAACATTTTATACACCTCTGGATGAGGATGGAGGCAACCGTATGCTTTCAAACAAAAGCGAGCGAGCCGTCATTTCACAGGGTAAACGTTCTGAAGCGAAGGCCAAGAGGGTCTGTTGTACTTTCATCTGTGCTGAGCAACTGTAATGAAATAAAAACATCTGAATATTAATCGTCATATTGCTCAGATCTCCAGTACAAAGCAGCTTGCCTTTGGAATTACCC
Source organism: Arapaima gigas (assembly GCA_900497675.1). NCBI lineage: Eukaryota > Metazoa > Chordata > Actinopteri > Osteoglossiformes > Osteoglossidae > Arapaima > Arapaima gigas. The sequence continues at coordinate 2,634,618 of UFQX01005271.1, read as the reverse complement.
AACTTTACGTTTGACACGAGCTGATCACAACCTTCCCCGCAACAGTGTGTCAGACCAGGCGGCAGCGCTGACAGATTGACACACCCCGGCCTGGAGGTGTTGCACAAGCATGCGAGCTTTGCTTCCAATCCATCTGGAAAGAGATCGACATGAATGATTCCTCTGTCGCTGCATTGTTGCAGCAGGAATATGTACCAAGCAGACAGATGCTCGTTTATGTGTAAAAATGCAGGAAATGTGCACATTTATACATCTCATCTATCAGGTTTTTAGAAGCCTAGTCCCATATTTGCAACTGCAGTGTGTCAAAAACATGCCGTGCTGTTTGTTTAAAATACATCCAAGAAGCTGTGTTATTTACACTTATCCATTCGGCTTACGGCTTTGTCCATGGCAAGGTTTGTATACTAAGATACTTATAATTATTTGCACAGCTTTTTCTCAAGTAATTCATGCTAAGTGTGTTTCTCAAGGGTACCACGCGCCTCAAACTGAACCCAGGTCCGTGGATGGCAGGGCAGGGAACCCAAACCGTGATGCCACCTGCTGCCCCATGAACTTTACTTAGATTCCTGCACAGTCCGTGTGAAGAATTCACCAAATCGGCGGCATTTCAGTTGTAATATACAGCATCAAAATATACTTTGAGACTAATCGCATTAGGTATACACCAGGACCATGACAGTGCTGCATGTGACAGTGACTGGTATCTAATTCAATCAGTCAATCTGCCCTAAGGCGGCAGCGTCTTTGCTTTGAGTTTAAAACCAAGACATTTCAAGTCCTCAGCAGAAGGTCCAGGGATTAATTTGTCTATTTTATTTTTCCATCCAAATCTTTAGCATAACATCTCTGTGGTCTGTGAAGTTGTTATTAAATGAGAATGATGGCCACCTATCTCAGATTAACTTCCCCCCCAGGCCCCCCACCAGCAACTACAAGTCACTCATTTCAGATTTCCATAAGGGAAGATTACATTTTAACCAAATAATGTGTTTTTGACAGCGCTTCATTAATAGAAATTCTTGAGGAAAAAGGAAAAAGAAAAACAGATTGCCTCACTAAGCCCCAGTTCCAACCAGTGTCCAGTGTGTGAAATGTAAGAGAGACAAAAGGCAAAGCCGACCGTAATATCAAAACAGACACGACGGTGCAGCACAAAACTCAAAATCCCAGATGCCCCAGTTCCTGAACCCTGTTTTAGTGCCCAGTGATAGAGAAATGATCTCTCCTACCTGACACACGCTGGACACCAGCCTCCTCCTGCTCTCATCCATGTCAGTTCAAACCAACTTCATTTTAAAATACCGGTATAACAACACTAGTTCCCCCAGAATGCTGTACAATAATAAAACAGGTGTATGTAAGAACATTTAAACATCAGCTCAGGAAATTAATAAAAACCAATTATGTGGTCTGGGAATTTTGGTTCAAGTTTGGGGGGCTGCGAGGGCAGTGACCCTACACCCACAGGAGACTGGCCTCCCTCCTGACCCATTTGCTGTGTTATTATTGTAGTTCCAACAGCCTAGGGCTGTTTTCAATAGTTTTTATTTCTGCATACCTTAATCCAACTGATATTGTTTTGCAAAAAAAAAGACATCAGCGAGATAATACAGAGTAAAATACGGAACCTTTTCGATAGGTTTCTACGCAACACGTACACATAATAATCCCTTTATTTCCAAAGGAAGAGATTAGAGCACCGCTAATCTCTTTGGAACTGCGTGAATCGCTGTATTGACAATAGAAAGAGTCAGAAAATGTAAAGATTTGTAAAAGCGTAATCTTGCGCTAGCTGCAAATGTTCAGCTAGATTAATAACAATGTGCATCAATGATGCACTTACACATATGCATGTATCTTCAGGGGGTTTGCTTCCGTTTATTGAATCAAAACCTAATTCTCACCCATACTGAGCACGTGACTTATGGAAACACTTATCACCGACACCTCTTTTTAACACAGGTGGAAAACCTGACTCATATACACTGAACACTTCAATAGCGTGTTTTGCTTCTTTACAGTGATGCTGCCAATCTTTTAATTTGACTGCAGAAAGAAAGAGAGTAATTTCATGCAGTGCTATTTTTATTTTCGCTACTTTAGCTGTACTTTATTTCCCCAGCACTGTGCACCTGTCTTCTAAGCTCTCATCTGTTTATGGTCTTTGGTCCTCACCCAGCTATGGTTTCTCTGCAGTACTGGTGCATTAATATAGTTTTTTAAAAAGTTGTTCAACATTTGTGCTATTATATTTGTGTCATTTCATTTTGGGGGGCTTTTCATCTTATACTGTGTGACATTTCTGTCATTGTTGCGGGGAAAGTGTGGATTTTCACTGTCATTCTTTTGATTCACATGTCAGTGACAGTCCTGATCCATGCGTGATGACAGGCCGCGATTGTCAAAACACACACATCGGAGCAGCTTTGGTGTGTGTCGCAGCCCCCCTCCCCCCCGTCCCTCAATGTCTTTCTGGCAGCCGGGCTGGCTTAAAGCAGCAGTAAAACAGTTGGATGAGAACCTGCCTTCACTCTCTTGTGACAGTATCGCTGTGTCACACACCACAATTCCCTGTGAGGAGCAAATGCCATATGCAAAGGATGAATTACCCTTCTTGTCCTTGCCCTTCTGCTGAGTACTGCTCTGCTGTTTTGCATTATAAGAAAAAGGTTTCACACTTAGATACCCAAATGGTCATAAGTACTGGACTGCTTGTTTCATTTCCATGCTTTAACTGAGATATCAGTTTTCTTTAGATGACCCTCTCGTGTTTTTTTTTTTTCCCAACTGGCCAAATTTAAAATATCAATGACTCAGTGATAATAATCATTTGCTAGTCAAAACATGCAGTATATTTGCAGATCAGAACTCTTTCCCAATTGTATTAAGTGCCATCGTGGGTGGACCTGTATTTCCTAGAAAGCACATATTTGGGCTAAAAACCACACAGAGAGAAGATCACTAAAATAAATGGCAGGCTGCAGTACCTACCTGGTCCTTAATTCATCCACTTACTTTTATATTCATGAGTGAACACACTTCAGTGCATTTAAAGTTATTGCTAATATGAACCTTGCCCCTTTGACAGCTGACAGAGAGATTACACAGCAAAAGGGGATAAAGAAATGTCACTTAGCGCACTAAATCAACGGTTGGCCGTCTGCTGTGAAATGGAGGCTCATTGCTGGTGCAGTAAAAACAACTTTCGTCCTCACTTTGAGCATTAAGTGGATTGCCGCTTTTAATGTCGCTTTTAAAATTGCCCGCCTATTGTTAGCATTAGACAAGTTGATGGTGACACTGGGACAGAGTTTTATTTACACAGCCCTGCTGTTTCTCCTCTGGACTGGGGGGGACCAGTGTTCTGCTCATGTAAAAGACCAGCAAGTGCCGGAAAAGCTCATTTCAAAAGCAAGGCGGCAGTTAACCTATAAACAGCTGGATAATTCCAAATGGGACAGTAAAATTAATAGACTCTAAACAACAGCTTCTGAGGAAGTCCGAGATACCGGCCTGCCCATTGTCCGCAACTCAAACATCTTCACTTCTGCACATCAGTCCATTTGTAAAAATGACCGGGGAAAACAAAATGATATGATATGTTGAGGAATGTGAGGCTTTTTGTTGTATGTGCACGCTGCCAGACAGCAGGGCTCAGCTAAGGTGTTCTGTTCTTCATAACACATCACAAATAATGTCAGTGTATTATATTACCATGGCTGAACAGAGATCCCGCATTAATAGAGGTGCATCATTCTCGATTTAAGGGTGCCATTGAAGTCTCGGTGATATACTGTCCTGGTAGAAGACTGTGGTGACTCGGTGTCTGAAGTCAAGCTCTCAGGCACGAACATCGGCCACTGGACATCTCTCAGGCAGCCTGTTCTTGTCAACTCCTATGAGGAGCTCGGCTGAGGTTAGGCCCAGGAGCCTCTGGCAGTGGTGTCAGAAGCAATCCCAGGGTATGGAACAGATCTTGATGTTTGGGTCCCTCAGGCTGGCATTTAACCTGCCGCTCAGGGTCCTCCTTGAGCACCTCCATAGGCCTGGGCCCAGATACTGTACCCCATTGGGGCCCATTGGCATCCCACTTAAATACATACTCTGCACTTCAAGTTAATCCTGTGTCACAGGGGAGAAGCATTAAGAAACTCTTTGTAGAGGTAGTATTGGGTAGAAGATGGTAAAATGAATATATAAGTTGAGTTTGTGAATATTTCAGGGACTGCGACGGCCTTCTTCTATTTTGTATTGCATTTAAAACAAGAGATTCAACAGCTTATTGGGTTTTTTATTATGCCTTCACACATTTTGTAACACTGCCACCCAAAGCTCATGTTAAATGTAAGGAATTGAAAACATTTTCCCTCAATAAGAAATCCTGCAGACGTTTATTCGGCAGGTACGCATTCCAAGGGACCATCGCCCTGTTACACAATACAGCTGAGACCTGGTGGTTTGCCGTCGTGTTTTTGGTAGCAGTTCCACGTCTCGCCAAAATTTTCCCCGTTGCGAGACCTGCTGGTCCTGTAGGAGGCGGTGTTGTTATACAAGCTGGACCCCCCACTAATGCCTTGACAGCGAGATGCGTCAAGAAACCCACGTCACTCCCTACATGTTGAACGGTGTGGTGTCTGTGTTGGGTTGGCACGCTTACTGCGGTGTGTGTGTGTGTGTGTGTGTGTCAGAGGGGCACGCGGCACATGCTAATGACATCACACTGTGCATCCGCGGCCCCTCCCTTGCACACACGTTAGAGGACATGTCACTTTTGCGAAGGACTCGCTTTCTGTTTGGGAGCGAAAACGAGTGGCAGGCCCAGCTATGTTAACACGGGACTTGTAACGCCTGAAGAAGTAAGTCACAGATGTGACATGACAACGTTTCCTTTTAATTCTGCCCTTCCCATCTGCACTCCATCATCAGAGAGGAACATTTTTTATTTATGTTTTTTTCTCTCTTATGCAAATATGTCTTATTTGCCTGGATTAGCTGTCTGGACCGTTGCTTGTTTTTTATTGTCCTCCATTCAAAATTAATGAGCATTGCATTTGGTCCTCAGTATGTATCGTGCAGTTCCGCTCAGGCCAAGCCGAGTTTAGCATAAGTAACAGAGTTATCAGGAGGGAGTATGTGTAATGGAACGTACTGCTAGAAAAATAAATAAGCAAAATAAATACACATGTATATTTTCAATAGCAGTATACAGGGTGATTTGAACAAGCAGTCGAAACCAATTTGCAAAGTAACTTGGTTTTTTATTAGTGTTACAAATATAGCACCTTATACTACACGTTCATGAGGTACTTTCTGAGCAATAAATTTGCTCAGTTTTTTTTCGAATCACCGTGTATGTGTGGTTACTTCACAGAGTCTTACTTCAAACAAGTTTGTACAATAAAGAATTGTCTATACCGTAAGAAAACGTTGCTAAACTTACACGTCATATTACCTCTGCGGCTGGTCTTAAAATCACACGTTAAAAATGATGATTTGGGGACAGTCACAAAACATGTACCGCATGCCTCTTCAAATAAACCCCGTCGTGCCTCACTTTATACCATACGCAGTACGTATATATGGAGAAGACAAGGAGGCTTTTGATGTTAACATTTGAAACCCACACATCTCTACCAGGAAGGACCCATTTGGTCTGAGTTTTGCCCTGTTTATTTGGGGCTAAACCGTGCGTATACATGTCAGGCCATGAATTTGTGTACACACACGTCAGCCTCAGCTGTGCACCGCGTTACTCTCCCAGGCACGGAGCGGGCACAGCGGTCCATCACTGTCCGGGTAAATGGGAGCATTCATTTCAATCTGTTTGTCTGTCTGCATCTCCTGACCTGCCACCCAATTAATCCGAGGGATTCCATGCCTTACCTCTTTATTCAATAAGAACTAAATGATTATTGCATCAGGAGAAGCCAGGCCATCCTTTATCAAAAGCAGCCCGGGCTTTCGCTCAGACGTTCCGAGTGTCAGTGTGCAAATTCAGTCAAAATCATCTGCTACACATGCAAGATTGGGTTAGCAAATGCAAATTGGTTATCTGGGTAGAGTATTGCATTACATCTCAGTCGTAATGAATATTATTCAAAGCAATTTCACTGCAAATGAACACAATGACTTTTTTATTCTGCATTTGCCATGTTTTGTTAATCCTTGTCTTTTTTAAATATTTGACCTGCTTTACCCCCTTTATCATGTTATTTGTTAACACAGCCTCTCTGGCTGAGAAATGGGTATTTAGGCATTCGACTGGGGGGGACCTGTCAATGGAAAAGTAGCTTCTTTCTCAGGACACTCTGCTTTCGTGCCTGATATTTATACCTTGCTTTATTATTGGGGAAAAATAACATTTCAAAATTCAAATTCTGTTTTAGTAAAATATATATTTATATTTTGTGCGTGTCTGTAGGACGACATAATAAGCAGGTTTGCATATATTTGAGTAAATGCCTTGAGTAAATTACAGTACACAACATAAACACTAATCTGTGGCCATATAGGAAGCTGTACCCAGTAATATCCTCAGTTAGCCTTATCCCAACATTAACTAAGTGATAGAACACTTCTCTAATAATGGTAAAATATCATTTCTCTGCCGCAGCACAAGGCATTTGGGGTGCAACAATGTCAGCGTTTAAGAAGACAACTGAAACAGTACTGTGGGCTTAAGGAGCGAGTTTAGGACAAAGTTATCCTTAAAATAATGTGTTCAAAAATTTTGTATAATTGTTTTTCCCTCAACCTAAAGGATCTTCTTGTCTATTAATAATAAGCACATGTTACTGATTACTATTGGTACTTACGCTATTTGGGCTCAAAATGATTTTTTAATTTTTTTGTAGCCTCCACTGTGAGATTTGTAAATTTATATATAAACAAATGTATATTAGGGTGGCATACAGGGAGACGAAATACAGAACATAGCACTATATATCTGGTACCGGCAGGGTCTTGTTAGTGACAGCAAAAGTCAAGATCATGACAGTGATGATTATTATTTTTTGGCTCTTGTTATTTCTGTTCATTCAGCTTTTATAATTTCAGCCCATACCTGGAAGATGGTCACCTTGCTTGATTTTTAATGCTGGCATCTATTGAACATTCGCCCCATTTACTCCACCACCTGACTGGTAAATCAGACCTGTGTGATTCATGTGTGATAATCTATGGAGCAGTAAGATAAAACTATGAAAAGCTGAAAAACTATTAAATGCTTAAATATCCCCAACTTTTGTGGACGTTAGATGATTAGTGCTTTCATCTAAATTGATCCCAGTCACTAGACCCAGTTATATGATATCTCTGGCTAGAGATTCACAAAAGAGAATTATGTTCTGTCCAGGTTCATGTATAGGGCCCAGATTTAAAAAATACATGTATTTTAGAGTATGGCTATTCAATTTAACACCTGTTGGTACTTTACTAAATAATTGATTTAACTGATAAATTTGTGTAATGACCAGTTCAGAAAGTTTCATTTTATTTTGGCAATAAGCATATTAATGACCTGTTCGGTCAACATAAAATGATATTCAATATTGTCCAAACAATTTTGCCCAAAATAAATGTAAAAGGAACTGTTAAAGTAGCAAAATATGTCTCTTTTTTCTGTTTTTTTTGCAATACACAAAAATACATCCATTCATTTTCAGCAATTCCACATTCTGTAAAGGTATACAGTGTCATGGAGCCCATCTCAAAAATCATAAATCCTAAGGCAGAGTACACAACAGATGGTATGGCAGTCAACTGCAGGGCAATCGCTCACACACACACACATACACACACATACACACACACACACACACACACACACACACACACACACACACACACACACAGAGGGTTTAGAATGACCAGTTCACTGGAAATGCACATCTCTGGACTGTGGAAGGAAAACCTACACATACACAGGGAGAGAATTCAAACTACTGCACACAGACTGAGCCCAGATTTGAAACATTTAGAGAACTATTACTTAATTTATTCTTTTTTACATTTTGAACTTGAAAGTTGTGCCAAACTTTACTAAGCTGTAAACCACCCCAAGCACATTAGTGTATTTAATATGCACCACCATACTTTTACATCAATGAATATAGGAAACCAGTGCTGAAAGGATTGCTTTCTATATACACATACAGACATTTTAGCAGAAAAGCAGTTAAAACAGTAACATGATGTTCACATACATGGCACAGTCAATAATTTCTAATACCGGTCACTGCACAACACTGCAATTATAACTGCATCCAGTCTTAGAAATTATTGACTGCACCACATGTACTCACTGAAGTAGATTTCAGCTTTGATCTAATAAAACACCTTATCTTAATATATTTAATGTCCTTACTTTTCTTCACAACGCTCAAAGACTGTCACATGAAACCTAATGATTCTCCACACTAGACAATTTCCGTTACTATTAATTTTCGGCAAGATGCTTTTCTTATCAATTTAACACAGCAGAGGCAAGAAATCCCTCAACAGCAGCAGCGCTGCTCTGCTTCACCATGTGCCCCTTTGCAATTACTGGGTTGTGCAAATATACTTCATCCCAGGTAAAATTCAATCATTCATTCCAGAGCACAAAGAAATGTCTGCTTTTTACCACCGGTAAAAAGCTCGTGTGAGAATGGCAGGAATTTATAAATTAAATGTTTTAAAATACTTTTCCCGTTCGTTGTTATTGGAAGGTCCGGATCACGCTCTCACAGATGGTAGACTCCATGGATTTGCTTCGGCTTTGACACAGAACAGGGTACTGAAAAATGCAACAAAAAAGTTCTCTAAAAGAATGTTTTCAGAATTTTCTGTTTTGTAATGTAACACCTAGACAGACACCTGCTGTCATGTTACACCTGTAGGCCCTGTACAAAGCAACTGGGATCAGGAGCAGGGGCTCCGCAAAGATTAAAACATTGCATTCATCACCTTTGTTGTCAGCCATCATTTTTCCTTAAAGAAAGATTTTTCCACATCTCCATTTTTTGTAGGAGTGGAGTTTCAAATTGATGAATAACTGAAACATTCAATCTAAAACCTTGCTGACTTTGACAGTAATACACTGTTCTACAAGAGACCTTTCAAATGTTTCTAATGTCACTGTGAGTTTAAATAAATAACATTGCGCTGTTCGAGGTATCATCTTCAATATTTCTATATCTTGCTTTGATGGCTACTTTCAGTTTTTTTCTCCTTGTTTCAATACATATGTTGATTTACTTCATTACATAAATGGATTAATAAATAAATGGTGCCTCAGAGCACCTGGACTGGTTGTGTGTCAGTTCAAATCTGGCTCAGGCTATGTGGTGTTTGCATGTTGTCCCTGGGTCTGCATGTGTTTCAGGCTTATTGTTCACTCTAAATTGCCCACAGTGTGTGTGTGTGTGTGTGTGTGTGTGTGTGTGTGTGTCGTCACTCTCTGTTGGACTGGCATCCCATCTGGAGCCTGCTTCCTAGCCCAGTGGCCTCTGCTTCTGGGACAGGTGCTGGACCCCTGCAAAAATCCTTAGGATAAGAAGTTACTGATAATGGGTGGATGGATACCTTACTGAACTTAAAATAATTATAAGCTTTCTGGAAACTCAGAAGTGGATACAGCTTCTTATATTTTGGATATAAGAGTCATATAAGGCTTATTTCACTGCCATATCAACAATTTCTTTTTTTAATCTGCGGATTGTTGTTTATGCATCCATCCATCACAGCAGTAACCACTTTATCCTTGGTCAGGGCAGTTCAGAGCCAATCCCAGAATTACTGGGGTCCAGGCTAAGAAAGAAACCTGGGAGGGGTCAACAGTCCATCACACCGCGGCCGTGGCCACACACACACACACACACATACACACACACTAGAGCCAACTTAGAGTGACCAGTTAACCTGAAATACATGTCATTGGAGTGTGCGAGGAAACCAGAGCATCCATACGAAACCCACACAAATACAGAGAAAACATACAAACTTCACACAGACTGACCTGGATTTGAACCCACACCCAAACAGAACAGCCTGTTAAGCCACCGTGTTGCCCTGGCCATTTATCATTTATTAGTAATAATTAATAGCAAATAAAACGTATTCTTTCCATTTTGGCCCCACATAAATCTACCTGGCTGCTTTAGAAAAGATTACGATACTTTCATTATCTTATATTATATTGCCATACATTAGTTAAATAAACTATAGAGTTAAGATTTGTTATTTATTTAGTTGCCTTCTATAAAAGAACAGTATCAGAAATATGTGACATATGGGTCAGACTCGAATAAGTACATATTTCACAGATTCCATGTGCCATCACTCTACTGGCTCTGAAAGAAAAAAAATACTTTAGCTATGTTTTGATTCATTCTTTTAAATATGCTGGCGACTGATACATATTAGCTCTACATTTAACATTTCAATGACACTCACTCAGGCAAAAACTATTGCATTTTCAGTAGTATAAATAATACAGAAAACATTTTCATCAAATTGCGTCTACTCCAGTTCTCTCATCTATGTCTGAGAGGGTCTGGTAATAGTGATGAAACCAAGTCAGTTTTTTCTTTATTTTTAACTTTAAAGCTAAATTATTTGACAGGCCCAAGCTATCCCACAGAGTACACACAATTTGCATGTTAAAATAACATTTTACCACAGACATTTCTGTGTGTTTTAATCTTATAGATAAAACATTGCTGTAAAAGAATTATTACCTTACATTATCTAAGGTAACTGGGAGTGTGAAATTTATACTTTTCCAAAAACAGCTTGAAACACACGTCACAATTCCAGATGGACCACAGACTGTTTACATTTTATTGTCCTGCAAACGTTGTCTCTGGTGAACTATTGCAGTTTTGACCGGTAATGAAGTAGGTTAACTCCTGGGTCTTTATTCTGATGGTCACAAAAACAGTCACCAAGCATCACTGACCATGATGAACAGTGCTGAAGATGTAGAGCCCAAGAAAAACTCCCAATAAAAGATACAAAGACAATATGGAGGTTTGATGGGGAAATTTATAGCAAAATGGATGTACTGCACTCCACCACTCCCTTTTTAGCCACACCACACAAAACAGAAGAATTTACCGCTAGACTGTTATATTTGAAACTTGCGTTCTCTTCCAAAATATGAAAAGAACCCAGAAACAATGAAACTCACACTGGCCTATAAGCTGTAAACAACCAGTTTATTACAGTATTAAAAAAATGGCTTAGAACAAGACCAAAAAATAACCTGTTTAAATTTCAATAAACATAATAACCCCCCCCCCCCCATAACCCTATGATGGACTGATGTCCTATTCAGGGTGTGATCTCCTGACCAGAACAAGCGGTGAAGGATACTGGATGGATGGATGGGTCATCCTGCAGTTATTTTATCCAACCAAGACTTTTATTCCTTTGGTGTAATGCTCACCGTGTTGAATGTCTTGAACCTTAGTGTGCACCAATAACCTATGCTATATTTCAAGTTTAAAGTATTTATGCAAAATATGTTTTCCAGGACTTTGGGGGGGGGGGTGTAATTCATGTCACATGTACTTCTCACTCTACCCAAGTATATTCAGACTGCTTTCAGTTCTCAGGTTCTTTTCTCTTCACTTCACTCTTCGCACAACCTGCCCCGGCCACTTTATTCTAGCATGTTTCACACCTTAAATGTCCAAACGCCACAAGACCTATTTTTAACAATCCCTTTGCACTGGAACAAATACCTGTGTAATAATTTCAGCCAAAAACAAAAAATTAATTAAAAAGGTAGTTGCTTACATTTTACCTTAAAATGTGTTCACATTTTAGTGTGGATTGGAGAAATATCAAAGGCATTTTTGGGAATGTCATAAACTGAGACACGATGAATTTAAAGTTGTTCTAATCAGTTTTATCTTTTTACTTTATTTAAAGTTGCACTTGACCCCAGATCTTGTTTGGCAGCAGGAACTGTCATGACTCAGTATGTCAGTTTAACCTGGCAGTCCCTCCTTTCACTGTCACTGTTCAGGATCTTCTCACTCACGGTGGAGTTCCAGATGTGTACACATCCCTCAACAGGAGCAGCACACCTCCGTATGACATGAAAACTTCGGATATTCTATTTTGTTATATATTGGTACAAGGTAGTGCTTTTGGAATGATTCGCAAATAATCTCTTTCTGCTGAAGACCTTTACATTGTGCTCCTTAAAAAATACCATATAATTTATTTAAAAATAGGAAATAGCTTAAAATTGTTGCAAGGTATAGGAGCAGAACACCATGTGTGGCATTTCAGAACTTGTATGAAAGTTCAGGTTTGTTGGAACAGATATCTGTATGTAGTTGCTGAGCCTTGTTGTGCCCACTATACACAGGGCACCTGTAACGGAGACCTGAGACGTCTCCAGCAGGGAGGGGATTCATAGTTAACCAACAAGCACCTGACAACATCCTTAGAGTCACAAGGAATGCATTTGCAGGTGATACAAAAACCTATGCAAATCTGCTTAAACAGCATCTGTCTCGCAGGGTTTCTGTTCACACTGCCGCTACTGACGTGGTATTTGCCCAGATTACTGTAATTTACATAGAATACGCACTGGAACCGCGTTAACGTTCTCCCTCAAGGCCTCGGCGGCCAACGGGACGCCCGTCTGACTTACCATGACGCCAGGGGAAAAGCGCAAGGTATTGTGCTTTCAAAACAAGCATTCCTTGTGTCCTTTACATATCTCCGCGCACTTTTATGTTTAAAGGAGTCTTAACATTTGTTTGAAAGCAGATAAAAGGGCACACTAGCAAATTGATGGACTACAAATATACAAAATCATGAATGCAACTGAGGAGTCACGTGTGCCAAAACTTACTTTCATCTATGAATCTAATATATGTTTTTTCTAACTTGGAAGTTGCGCTGCTGTAAAAATACACAGCTGTAAAATTTGTACATCCAGCTGGATAAAAGAATTAGCTCTGCAAAGAAATATGTCTTTGGGCTAAGGAGATGGAGATATAATTGACTCTTGTCCCTTAAACAGATTAACGTTGCCCACATTTTTCAGGTTTTATTTTTATTTTCGGCACGGTACATGACTGTTAGTACATTTACTCGCAGCCCAGAACCCATGTGGAGTCAAATTATACTCCATTATGCATTAATCATGAAGATTTTAAGATTTCAAAAAAAATTGTTGTTAGAGACTACTCGAGCCAAAATTTGATGATAAAAAACAGCTCCTATGTTGCTTTTATCAGAAGTCTTCACAAAATAATGCTTCCAGATCCAGGATTATTACGTTCAGTGTGTAGCAAACAAAGCCCATCACTGAGGAAACATCACCCCTACTGTCAAGCGCAATGGTAGCTAGATCACGCTACATGGTTTTTCCACAGGAGGAACTGGGAAAACTGATGTTGAAAGCAAGATGTTGCCAAATACAGGCAAATTCTGCAGAAAAAACATCTGCTCTGTCAGCTGGCAGTACATCTGAATTTAGGGAAAAGGTGCAATAGGACAATGACCCCAAACACATACAGCTGAATCTATGGTAGGAAGGCAAGTGTTTGGAAGCGACACAACCGAAGCCCAGGATCAAGACCCAAAGAATTGGTTTTATGACCTCAAAACTGTGTTACGCTCAGTCTGTACAAGTTGGCAGAGGTGGGGAAAATATAGAAGAGCCAGAAACTCTGAAATATAAATGTGTGTTACTCATAAACCCTGTACTACTGCCATAGATGTAGCTCAAAAATACTGACTGGGAGGGGGCTTACTTTTATATTTGTGGATATTATTTTGGAGGGGGGGCGCTCAGTGAATCAAATTGCCTAATTGATGTTGTGGGGAAAGCTGTGACTGCCATGTATTTCGAATATAAAAAAGAAAAAAATAATAAATGTGAACCCATTCAAGCAAATTTAATACTTTGTGGAAGCAGTGAATGCATGTGTGTATAGGAACCTATATATAGACACAGACAGACAGAGAGACAGACAGACAGGCACCCTTTCTTCATGACTATTACACCCAAACATGAAACAATTCAATGCATCTTGAACACATAAAACATTTAGGAATAAAAGCTATTAATCAAGAATTGCTTTAGAATTTATTTTACAACTGAGGGAAAATGAGCAAGCCAATGCTTTTATTTCTTACACTATTACTGATAAAACATTGAAATGTGTAACCCATTGTGCATTGCTCTTATATTTTCACATATCATGCATCAAAACAGATGCACTCATATTTAAATTCATTTCTGTAAACCAAGCTTGAGGACCTACTTTGTTATTGAAAACAAAAAAGGACGTCTTGTGGCTCTGTAGTATACATACATATATATATACATACATACACACACACTTTTGTTTCTGATTCCTATATATAAAATGACAATATAAAAGTTAAATGCACACAGCAGAAAGAATGCTGAGTTGTTGCAAATGGAAAGATATCAGATGTAGTTTCAGAATGTTGCTGATTTTATATATGTATATATATATAAAACCAAATGATTTTAAACTTTATTTTTACAGGTTGAAACTGAAGCAGCACACTATAGAAAGATAAACTTGTACCAAAGCATATATTTGCAAATTACTATAAAGTGATACTTTACAATGAAATTCAATGGCATTATGAACATTAAAAAAAGATCTTGCATACTTTGTCCTTCCTTAAATGGATTTTCTGAACCAAAATGCATCAATTTAAATATCTTTTCTTTCTAAAATGTTTAGAGTATCTGTTTTTTTTTTATTTAGTACATATTAGTCAAAAGATCATTTGCAGAACTAAAGTGAATATGGAACTTAAATGTAACAGAATACCAGAAACCCCTATTAAATTAAAAGCTAAAATTAAACTGAAGTGATGCGCACTTAAAAAAAAAAAAAAAAAAAAAAACTTTACAAAATAAACTGTCACTTTTTTAAAGTGCAGAAATGCTACTTCAGTCTTCATCAAAAGAGCTGGCCCATGCTTTTTAAAGTATACAGATAAATTCATCACGTATTTTACAAAGCCTTCTATGCTTGCCTTTTGAACCATTACGCTTTCAAAAACGAAAAAGACAAAAAAAAAATTGTAGCGCATGAAACAAATTGAACTGAGTGTTAAATCTGGATTTACAAATTACATGCACAATTTGGACACAGATTATATAAATACATTACAAAATTAGTGACAAAAATAAAAAGGGAATCAAAATAAGCAACAAAGTCATGGTCCAGTTAGGCAGTTTTACAAGAGAAGTAAGACTGATTTCAGAGGCTCAGTTCAGGCCCAGTGCAGTACTGTGATTTAGTGCAATGATTCAATCAGTCGTACACAGCTGCTCCACACACCCCAGAGTACTTAGAGTTTCTCTAACTTTTCTAGTTCGGTGACATAGATCAGGTGGTCCTCTGGGGACTTGCCGTGCGTTTTGCTGAGGTGCAGTTTGACTGCGTGCTTGCTGACAAAGGTCCGATTACACAGCTTGCATTGGAATATGGAGCTGGCGTCGTCCTCAGTCAGGCCGAGGACCCCAAACGTCTTGTCAGTTATGACGCTAGAAACAGCCTGCTGCTCCCTTATGAGGTCTATTGACAGTTTGGAGAGGTCCTTGAGGCTGAACCCTAAGTGTGACTCTAGGTGGTTAATATAGGTGGAAGGAGTCCTGAACTGTGATGCACAATCATTGCACAGAAAAACTGGCTGACCTGAGTCTATGTTCTTCAGGAACTTGGTCCCACCTGTCCGCCTCAGTTGGTATTTTACATTAGCCAGCCAATGAGAAATGGTGGTCATGGAAAGACCAGTGAACTTGCAGATGTGCACCCGTTCCTGGGGGCCCAGGTCAGTCATGATGAACTTGCCTTCTGCAGTCTCCCGCAAACTTGAAGCAAACTGGGCCTGCAGGATAAGGAGGTGCTGGGGATTCCAATTGGACTGTCGGCCTTTCCTCTTCTGGACAGGGGACAGTTCCTCTAGGCCATCTTCGAATGCGCTGCCGTCTGCATCCGACCTTTCTGAGATGGAGGATGGAGTGGAGGATTTTGGAGTCAAGCGCCCAGTTAGATTCTTGACCATGTCAGAAATGTCCATCAGTGCGTTCTCTCTCAGCGGTGATGAAACTGACTCCGACAAACTAGACAGAAGGGTCTTGCTGCTGTTCCCACTGCTGCCATTGCTACTGCTGTTGTTGGCTGTGATAGAGGAACTGTTGGTTGTACTGCTTGTGTTTTTGGATTTTGTCAAATCCATGGGCTGGTCATCATTATCGTAATAGTATCTGTTAATGGATTCTGTTTGCTTAACCTGAGTTGGATTATAGATTGGCTTTTCCATCATGCTGTTGCTGATTTTGTACAACATAGCCAGGGGGTCTAATAGGGGGCTAACAGGTTTTAATGCTTTGCCTAAATGTGTGTTCATTATGGACTGTAAGGCGCTGAGGGGATTTACAAACGGTTGCTCTGGTGAATGGTCTGTGATGATGCCCAAACTGTTACAGCCATTGCTAACTGGTGATTTGAGGGCATCTGTACCATTCTTCATGTGGTTGTCAACCTGGCTTTCTTTGGCCTCTCTCTTGCTGACTGACTCCAAGTCCACACTAGCACTACCATTTTTAGCCTGCTTCATGCTGAGGTCATCTGGCTTGCTCAACTCCTTTTTCTCTTTTGACATCGGAGAAGGAGACTTTGCTGAGATGGGCTTGCACTTGTCAGAAACCTTCTCCTCCTTTTTCACAGAGATTTTCCCTGTGACCTTTTCCACCAGTTCCTCCATGGCTGAAACATTGCTTCTGTGGTGTGGAGGAGGGGAAGGGCTATCAGGAGTTTGGATTGCTCTACTTACATCAGACAACAGTGGTTTCATGCTGCTGTTAAATGACGACTGCACTTGGACACTTTGCACAACTGGTAAGGAGGATTTCACTGAGCCCTGGAGCTGATAAGCAGCATGGATACTAGGATATCCACCCCAAGTAGGTGTGCCAGTCTGGGCCTTGCTGATTGCACTGGACACTGTGTTTTCAAGGGACTTCAGGATATCAATCCCCCCTTTGGGGGTCTCCTCCAAGTCCTCCTCTCTGAGGTACTTATAGGAAATGTTTGTTTCAGTCTTTTCACTAGGCTCTTCTTTCTCTTCTTTGATCACTTTCTCAGGTATGGTAAACTCCATTTTCTCTTCTTCTGGCTCCTTCCTCTCGTCAGAGCCTGAAGACTGTATGGGAGAGTCAGGCTGGGATTTGATGCTAGAAACAGGAAGCCGTGTTGTAGTAGGAGGCAGAGGGATAGACTGAATCTTTTCTTCCACCACAGGGTCAAAAACCAGCTGCTTTCCCTTTTTTGAAGCAGAATTGGTTACTTTAAGAAAATGTCCTGTGACCATCATGTGAGCAGTCAGCTGTTGCAAAGTATCATGTGAACTTCCACATTCCATGCACTTCAATATCTGTGCCTTACGTGCTTCAAATTGCCAGGTGTAGCTGGCACCATTCTGATAACCATAGCGGTTGTTAGCAGTCACGTAAGGATTTGCCACCTTTGAGTCTTTTGTGGCCTCACCTAAGGGGACACCAGGTGTGCTAATAATAGACTCTGGGGAGCAGGGAGAGACCAAATCCTGGAAGGCTCGTTTTTTGGTAGAGGGAACCAGCTTGGATGCAAGAGCTGGCATTGGTTCTTTGAGAGGCACTTTCTGGTAATGTTTCGTTTTAATCATATGGACACTCAGGTCTTGCAGGGACTCGAAAGAGTGTCCACAATACATGCACTTAAGTACTTTCTGTGCATCCTCCTTCCCTTCCATCTCCATCAGTGACCTCTTTCTGGGCTTAGACCACTTTTTTCCCCTGTCATCCTCTTTGTCTTTGTTGTCATCACGGTAGTGGCCCGTCTCGTTCATGTGGACAGTGAGGCCCACCAACGTGTCATAGGCAGCACTGCAGTCCTTGCAACGGAATTTACTGGCACCAGTGAAAACAGGACCATAGAGTTTATTATTCTGTCTGTACAGCTGCACAGTGCTGAAGAGGCTGGGCTCAGGGAGAAGGTGGTAAGGTGTATGCTGTAAGGTTTTTGCTAGAGCAGCCTGGTGCCAGTCATAGGCGACACCACCGCCATTGCTAGTGGTACTGTTGCCATTACTGTTGCTGCTGCTAGCTGTGGTGGTGGTAGTAGTGGTACTGGCACTGCTGCTGCTGCTGTTGTTAATGAGGCTACTGGTGATGCTGCTGCTCCTATTGGTGCTGCCGCTGCCATTCCTGCTGGTACTGGTGCTGGCTTGGCTGGCTTTCATGATGTCCATGGTGATGCTGGACCAGGAATTGTCTGAAATCAGGTTTGCATAGACTGCTTTCATTTTTGCCAAGCTGTCCTGTATAGCAAAATCACTGTCAGTTCCCCTGACTTCCTCCTTGTCTTGGCCTTCCTTTGAGGAGGTGCTTCTGAAGTCTGCCAGCTGATCGCTGGCATCGCTGAGTGGCGAGCCATAGCCGGCATCTGGGTTAGTTGTGTTGCTAAGTGGAGAGTTCTGGTAGCTGGGCTGCTCTTTGCCCTCCTCCTCTTCGTTGCAAATAAAATCTGCGTCCTGGCCATCAAGGGACAGGCCATCATCCTGCAGCTGCTCATCATCAATCTTGGCTGCCTTGAGCTCATCCTCAGGCATGTAAGCTAGAAAAGAACACACAAGGTTAAAAAGTTGAGAAAGTGTCATATAAAAGTAGTACCCCAAATAACTTTTATTTCATGTACAAGGCCTTTTGTCTGTGTGTGTGTGTGTGTGTGTGTGTGTGTGTGTGTGTGTGTGTGTGTGTGTGTGTGTATTTAATGATTCTAAGAAGATTTCTTTGTCAATAGTCCTGGCAAGGGACATGGGTTTGCAATTATAAAGCAGCAAATATCCATATCTTGACTATGACAGATCGTACCCTTCACTAGTCAGAGTTGCAAAGGTATTGAACATCACAGCTCAGCAAAGGTAGAGGGGAGCAAAAAGCAGCAACAGCAGTTTCCCCCTTAAATGTGACAATGTGGGACACTGCACCACACAAGGACATAAAACATACACGGTAAACTTCAAAACATGCAATACAAAATGTTAGACAATATAACATACCTAGAGTGCTTATACAAAAATAGGCCTTCATTTACAGTTCTCTCAAAATGTATGCACTCAAATGTACACAATAGTACATACAACTTTATTATTGTGTTAGTGCATTTGCAGCTGTGGTTGAAAGCATACTTTAATGCTGTGGATGCAAGCACAATATTGCCTGAAAATAGTTAAATGTCTTAAATGAATAATGAATTAGCCCTCAACCAAATGTCATATAATATTAATGTTAAGTGTTTCTTATCAACCCATTCACCTGTCCCTCTGTGGTAATGATTCATAGTTGTTTTTCACAATGTGGGCATGAAACACTCTCACAAATTCATACATGTCCTGATGTAATTATCCGGTCAACTACTTTGCACGCACATAGCTATTCAGTATTAAATTGCAAGTGATGCAAGTAAGATGCAAGAGGGGAAAAAAGGGGTATAAAAGTGAGCTCTGTAATATCAATTAATTTTCCAGCTTTTCTCTGAAATATGGAAACAGGTATATGGAAAGAGGTACAGGTACATAATGTATTATTTTTTTCCACTTTGCACTATAACAACATGACCAGAGTCACTTGTAAAATAGCCAGCAAATACTCAACCAGCAGAAACCCTCCCAGTTAAACAATGCTAATTATCTTCCTCTTCTGCCAAACTCCCGGTCACAACCAGCAGGAAACATTGCTCAGACATGAAGCACGGCCTATGCTGTAAGACTCAATCTGCTGTATGGTTTGGAAAAGGGCCTACACCGGCTGAGCTACGTTTAAGGACTGTACATGAAGAAGTGAAAACGAGAAAACCTCTCTCAAATTCACCTCCAGTTTAAACACAGAAAAAAAGAATCTCATACACAAAAACGGATGAATGCAGAACATAAGACTTCAGGCCTGGATGTTGCTATACCAGCAAATGTTCATTTTTAGTAATAGAAACAGGCCACGGCATTAGGCTGACTTTGATCAATTCTCCTTTCCCACTGTGGTGTTCACAAAGGCCAGTGAATTATTGCAAGAGATGTGGGACTCTGCTTACAGAAGTAGAGTTGGCGATAGAAGGGAAAGTTCTCTCAGCGTGTCGCACAGAAATTTAAGTGGAAATGACATGTCATGTTGTCACGGTCCATGCTGTACTAAATCGCAAAGCGTCAAGTGTTCACTGGTAGATGGAAAAGAGGGAGGGGAACCAGCATTTTACCTTTAGAGCCTGTCTACCCATGTGTGATCTGTGAGCACATTACCCTCTCATTCTGTTGATGTCTGTCCATCTGTCTCTGTATTTGCACATACTGTTAGGTCCCATCCATTCATCCAATTTCATATTGAAGCTGTATTTTCTTTTCACACTGAAAAATTAATTTATGATGCTGAGCTGTAAAGAAAACATCACTTCATATTCACATTTTTAAATGCTAAAAAGCTTCTCTATTTCAGAATTCAGGTAAGTAAGGGTATTCAAGTAAGGGTTCGTTGGTGTTTATTTTCTTCAAACTGTTAAACTCAAAGATTTTAAATATGAAAGCACATTCCCGTGGTTATAAAAATAGCAGAAACAGAAAATGCCCCTTGACATAGTGTATGTCTTAAGAGAAAGGCAAAAAAAATTACTTGAAATGCTCATTGCCCAAAATGTAGCCGTAAACACAATAAGCATTTTTTGTGAAGAATAATGAATTTATATGATCAGAAAAACCCTAGTGCTTTAGTCCTTTACATTCCCTTAAGTAGCTAACAAACCTGCTGCACGCTTCTGATCTTTTACCGGAGATGGACTGGACATAAAACACCACCTCCATCACAAAGAGAGCAATAAAGGCAGATCACAAATGTGTTCAAAACAAACCCTCCAGCCCCTAGCTGGATTCTTATTGCTCTGAGAAACACAATCAGATGCTGTGATTAAAAAGAGAGGGAGGGGAAAGACAGAGGAGGGGGGGAGGGTGGGAGCTAAATGTTGGTGCATTGCACATCTAATTACCGTTACCATAACGCTTCCTATCAGGAGGTGTGTGAAAGACAAGCAAAAAAAGGGCCAATTTAAGAAAAACATGCAGACAAAGAGAAAAGTTATAAATAAGCATTATACCTCTATGATGAAGGGAATAAAAATGGGAGCCAGCTCCTCCCTTGCATCCCCCAGCATAAAACTGGTGTCCAGGGATGCCAGCGCAGCCTCTTCTGATGAAACAGATGTGCTGTCAGCTTCAGACAGCACGAAAAGCCGTCATGTCCTAATCTAAGTGGACATACTACCTGGTATTTGCAGGGCAGCATTTTGAGGGTGCCTGGGAAAAGCTACTCATAAAAAAAAGCTGTTGCGGCTGACCGGTGTTCCACCACATTGCTTCTGTGTGCGTTCACAAGTCTTGTGTGCCAACTTCCTGTAAATAAGTCAGCCATCACAAACAAGAGCATGAATCCTAAATTGGATGTCTTTTACCACCACCTTTCAACAGCCAATCTATATTTTTCTAAATAAATAAAGTGAATAAACATTAAAACTGAAACCATATTTGGCTTGGTATAGTTATTGAAATTTTTTAATTTACATGAAAACACCTCCACTTATCTACATGCAATTCAGGAAAGAACTTAACTACAATAATAAACAATTTTAGTATTAGGCTTCGCTCTAATTGGGAAAACCTAACATCAAAAGTAGAGTCTTCAAATTTGATAGGGGTTTGTAATTTGGCGTCAGAACCCTCACTGGACAATGAACCAGAATGAGGCAATTTCATTTCTCCAGAACAGCCATATTAATACCACAGCTTACTTTAACAACCCAGTCACAAATGTGAGTGCTGACAACGAATAACAGTTTGAAACTGTCAGAACAAAAATATGAATTCTCTAAGAGGAACTACAATGCCAATGAGCTGCAGAAGGCTGAATTGTACTTCAGCATGAGCGTTGTTTGGTTCAAGTCTCAAAAAAAGGCCTTGCAACAGAACCCTTCACAAAGATACTGTATTTGAACTGCTTCAGTAAAAATAAGCAGCACTAGACAGACCGGGGAAAAAGTAATCAATAACCTAAAATAAGCTATAATAAACATTGGGGGGAGGGGGAAAAGCTAGTAGTAAAGAGCCTTTTGTAACGAGCAAAAAAAATGTACAGATTTGCAGAAGTGCTAATGTACAATAAGCTACTGCATCAGGCCTGAGCAGGGAACGTGAAGGGGGAGGAGAGAGGCATCATTACCGCCATAGGCCCAGCGACGGCTGGGGTGGCAGAGCGCGGGCCATCTGCGTCCCAAAAGCGGCTGTCACTTCAGCTCGCGACGGTCAGGGTTGAGCCAGACAGGTGACACCCCGGCAGGACATGACCAGGCCTCACTGTCACAAGCCCCAGAAATCAGTCCAACAAACTAGCTGGGTCAGCCACCGCCCACCCCGGCTCAGACCTTTGACACAAAGTGAGGGCAGCACTGCATTGGGTTTGCCACTTTCTCCTTAAAATATGGATGTTTTATATTATTATTAAAAATATTTTAATGTAATGCTGTGTGTTCCCATGATGGAACAGTGATATAGAGATGCTAAAACAATTCAATATTGAATTTAACAGCAAATACACATAGATAAGAAACAAAAAATAAAAGCAAAATAAGGAAAAAAAAAACAAACTCGTATTTACACAGAATAGGGAAGGAAAATTACCAGATAAGTACAAATCACCAGTTTTAATGCCTTTGTCTTGAACTTCTTGAAAGGAACAATTATGAGCGTTAATGTTCACACTGCTTTATTATTAAAGCAGCTAGGCTCTATTTGTGTGATGCCCAAGTGCAGAGGAACTGCAGTCTCTGCAGAGACAGCAACCTTGTTAAATGTTGCATTTTAAAAAAATGTCGAAATGAAACCAATCAGCCAGTAATCATTTGGGGGCTTAATCAAAACAACATGTTGTCACTCTGCAAAGGGCAAAATGCATTCAAACAGGAGGGGAAAAAGTACTTCAGAATAAATATCTGGCAAAAGTTGCCCCTTTAGCTTTGTTTTCTTCTTGAGGGTCTGCTGGTTATTAAATCAATAAAAAAATATCTATCGGACTCACACTGCTACACCATTTGGCTGGTGTCAAGCCTAAATAAACCAGATGAGAAAAATAGCAGGAGATGGAACAAATGCAATGAGATAAGACCATTCAAACTGTAACTCACAAGGTTGTCGGCCGACCTGAGCGTTTATTTATTTATTTATTTACTTACTTCTTTTGGAAGAGGGCAATCAGAGCAGTCATTTGTGGTGCTAATGTTCAATTCAGCCTGCCTTCATTCTCCTGATTTAGGTGGTCAGAGTGGTTTTGGAGCAGGCAGAGGAAGGCTGAGCTGTTAAGCAGGCATTTTAATGGGAAACTGGCAGTCTTATTTCTTTCCTAGATTTGGTTTGTCACTAGGTCTCCATTACATGCCACTCAGCTTTGATGTCTTTGGACAGGGCTGATCAAAAGATGTCATTTGACCTACACAGCATGGCAGAAACTTGGAGGAGGCTCACGGAGGGATACTCTGGCTGTAAATAAAATGACATTATTATTTCCTCTGTCCTATCATGTAGAAAAGCCAATTATGGTAATGCACTGCATGTCAGTGGAAATACAGCAATCGTTTCTGGGGCAGCTAATGCAAGGCTCTGCTGTGGTGAAGAAGCCGGCCTCCGGCAGCTCACGAGCCACAGAAGGCAGTGCTGCTACCAACACCTGGGACCGCTCACCACAGCTCACGTGCGTACTCCCGTATTACACAGCCATACTGTAATGATCTTCTGCAAGGTGCAGAAAACGTTCAGTTGCCAGCAGACTGCTTTATGATCACCAACTTCTGTAGAAAGTATGGAAAAAAATAAATATATGAATAAAATGAATAAATAAAAGTGAAAAATGTTTAACATTATGATCCCTCTTTTAGTCAGGTGATTCAACCCACATTTTCAGATCATTTTATACTTATTACCCAAGAGAAAAATAAATGACAAAACTCTTTTTAATTCCATGCAAGCTCATGAATTAAGGCTAGACTGCTCTGCCACTTTTTTCTACAGACAAACTTTAGATTTAACCAAAAAACCCCTTTGGAGTATATCACAGAGAATTCTGTACACTCAGGCCTCATTGCTTACCAAAACAAAAACAGATTTGCATTTCAGTGATATAGCAACATGGTTGCCTTACATTAATATCAGTTATATCTCGCTAAGCACTCTTGCAAAAGTCCACCCACCCTGCTTCCCTTTCCCATCCCCTTGTGGAATAATCCACCATATGGCAGAATACCTCCAGGGCTGAAAATAACTGGTGCGGCATTCCTGCTTGCAAATTTATCTTTGTGGCTTAAAAAAAACTTCCGGTAGCACAAAATATCGGCACATGCAAGCCAGAAACTTTGCAAATACATTGGAAAGTACACAAAATGCCATCCAAGGTTATACATCGTAAATACTACAATGAAATACCACAACTGAGTGGAACTGTAACGTAGTAAAAAGTGATCTTTGGACCATAACCGATGGAGGATTCATCCTTTTTACTGGACCTAATAATGTCTAGTATTTGTCGACATTACTAGATGCTCAAAATTTTCCTACTATATTGGCAAACCTTGATTCTGTACTGTTATTCAACAAGAAGTAGTCATCTCCAGTCACTCAGAATTACAATCTGTTACAGAATTATATTTTAGCTAAGTTTTTTTTTCCTTATGGAGAGGTGTGTACAACACTGAGAGCAATACAATATTAACAAAGAAGCTTACAGACAACCCACACAAGCTCTACAGGCTACTTATGCAAAATACGGCCTACTTCGTCATTTAATTTTTAAAAACCCTAAGGTCGTATAACACACTTTCTCCATCGTTTGCAAGTACATTAACTCACCGGCCATGTGACAGCTAAATTATGTTAATGGGATCCTGAAATGGGTCATATAGACAATGCATTCTACAATAATGTCAAACAATGGAGAGTAAAGTGCAAAGGGAAGTAACAGCATCAGAGGAGTGTGGAACAGCCCATTTCCTACTACTGTCTCTCCAAAATGGACATTTCAGTGGGAAGGAGCCAAGTGACACAAGAACTCAAAACACTCACAGTAGAAACGAATTTAACGCATGGACGACTGCAGCTTTCACAAGTGACACTAGTGGAATCTTAAACAAATTATGAGTTAAATCAACTAATTATAAGTAGTTTAAAAGAACATGGATAGCTGAATACGAGACGGTCTCCCTCGATGTGTCCCATTGCTCAAGTGCCATCTCTTCTCAGTGCAGTTTGGAGGAATTAGGATGCGATCTGAAAGGGTCAAGTAAAGATGTGCTACACTGCTGTTTGGAGAATTTCTGAAAGCCCTAAGCAGTATAACTGAATACTCTACAAACTGGACCTTTACATTTGTCTGAGGGCAAATTTATCGCCTTGGATCATGTGTACAGTACATCCACCTATAAACTAATAAAGCATTATCAAAAGCAAAACTATTCTGCTTAAATCTCAGATTATTACTACCAAATATAGGTATTATTGCTGACAGCTGAGTACGACAAAGGCTGAGTTGTAATATGGCACTACCATAAGCCATACACATTGTCTTTTTTTCAAAGCTTACCTTTTTCTACATTAAATCTGAAACAGACTTTTGTAAGGATTGCTTGAACATAGGGACACACGTCGTTTTACTCTCTCTGTGCAGTATATTGACTATTACAATGCAGTTCTTGTAGGATTACTTATATTTTCTTTCTCCCACCAGATTAAAAACTAACTGCATCAATGGCTCTTCAGGTAACTTAACACACTAAGATCTTTTGATGCTGAACCAAGTGCTCAGACTACAAGCTCTGTGAAATAATAAATCCAAAACTACAAGCTTTTATATTACACACATGCTTGCACAATAAATACCACAACAATTGAATTGATTTGTATAGTATGGATATCTCTGTGTAGCTACTTAGCCATGTCACTCATTTCAGTGTGACAGGGGTAGCAATGTAAGTCATGTTTGGCTTTCTCTGTTCACCACCACAGAGAAGCAGCAAGAGAAGCCTGTGTTTTATTTATGGAGACGAAGCTGGACTATTTATATCCCCAGAATGATCAAATCAACGCAACGGCTGGTGGGTGAGGGCCAAGACCATGCTGTGATAGTCCACACATCATACATGTGTGGGTTGGACAATGTGGCTACATCTGTGTTACTTTTGCTCGCTTGTTCTTTCTTTCCCACACAAACACACGCCTTTTCCTCAAAGACGACAGCATACTCTGCCAAGTTATGGGAATTTTATAGGAAACCTTTGTCAGCTTTGCTGCATATTTTCAATATTTAAGAAATGTCAATTACTACACTTCTAGGTATACTTTAAGGGGGAATGTGGCTTGAGTTAGTTACAAAGTGCTTACAGAGATGGATGTAATCCGCTAAAGGCATAGACATTCAGGCCCAATTGGGGGGGGCTGTGCAATAATGCATAAGATTGTTTAACCAAAAACAGGAATACAATCTTTCAGAAGGTATTCAGGCACAACACGAATAAATTCTGAAACACAAGGAAAAAATGCTGAAAAAGACTTTAGGGAACCACAACCTCGTATTGATAGTGTATATTGGAAACTATTCTGATCATACTCTGTTTACAAAAGGACACAGTCGTGTCAGTTAAATGAAATGCCAACAAATAAGGCCCAATTAGCACAGGTTAGTTAATTAAACTGTAGAGTTAAGATTAATTTGGAGAGAGCATTTCAATCTTCACCTTAATAGCATGACAAATAATTACCGATTGTAATTAGGGTTGTAGAGGAGGGTGGTTGCGTGCTGTTTATACAATGCATTATGACAGTAAAGAGATTAGCAGCTATTCACAAGGAAATCCTCGGCAAGACTTAATTAGCTAATGGCATCGTCTTAATTTCCCTCATCTCACTTCTTTAGGGTCTCGTGTTTTAAGAGACACCAGTACAGTTATAGTACCCAAATTCTCTGTGGGTACAGATTTTACTCCTACTACACAGGGATGTTGATCAGGGGCTGAGAAGGGGTTTTTTGTGAGGGGCGGGGGGAGGGGGCAGGCACAAATCAAAGGCTAAATCGTTAAGAGCTGTCCGTGATTTTGTAGAGTGCCAAGGACTGATGTGTTAGTACACTTTTGCACTCCACAATAAACTGCCTAGATAAAGGAGTCAACAGTCAAGACTAAAACTATATAATATGTACTGTTCTATACAATGCCTCTACTGCTGAGGTGTACCTCCAAAAAGAACCCAATACTAAGTATTTTGCAGCTGTTGTATAATTTTTTGCACTTCCCCTTAGGATCTTGCATTAGTATGACCATCAGTAAAAACAACATAAGTACTCTGAAGAATAAATATAATGAAACTTTCACTCCCAATTCCATTGTCCTGCTTGCAACTCCTGCAATGCAGCACTATTCCACCCCCCATCTCAGGCATGTTTGTCTGGCCTCCCCAGCAGCCAGTTCTGAGCCGCCATCACGACAGGCACACTCCATAAATCACCTTTCCCCACTGTCAGAGCAGAGCTGCTCAACAATGAGACAATGGCTATTATATCATAAGCACCGCAGTCCAGGCCCCATCTGCTCTTTTATGTGGAACCACTTTCACAGAAGTAAAAAAAAAGCACCTGTCACAAAAGGTTCCATGGGCGCGGGTTCCTGAGCTGGGTTTGAGCACACAAGACTGCTGGGGTGAAGGCCCGATGAGAACTCACAGGAGCAGACCTCCACAATACCGTGACAAAGCCAAGACTCACTACAAACGTACAGTTCTTACTGTTGACTCTGTTTGACCTTAATGATCCTTTACTGTTCCAAGACCATATTGCTGTTCTTCTGGTTTGCTGAGGAACATTATGAATATGTTGTTTCAGATTTGGAGTGCTGTATTTTGAAGCTAAAGCAATTCCTTAAAACTCAATCCCTTAGTATGGACATAGAATTTCTTGAAGCAGTCACCATGTTCACATCTTCCATAACTGTGATATAACAAACAAGTGCTCAAGACCAACTAACAAAGGACAGAGCTTATTAATCAACATTCATCTAAAGACAGTGTTTCAATGTTACAAATCAAGTTTGTCTCATTCTTAACAATGCTGGGACCTAAATATGTGACGACAATTTGTTACAGGAAAAAAAAGTCAAACAGTTGTGAAAAACAACACTGAGTATTGTCTGTTTCCTACCCCACTATCTACTACAAGGATATTCCCTTTCCACAAGTCTTGTTTTTAACCACACAAATGAAGCTCTACAGATTAAATTCTATCTTGATTTGGCTTACAGGCAACTCAACAACAAACTTGTTTTTCAGCTAGCACACAACACATAACAAAAAAGCTAACATTTTATGTTCCTTTAAATCCTCCTTCCTCACAATTCACCCAGAACATCACCTGTGTGCAGCCCCTGACAGACAACTTAGCAGCTGAAATCAACACAAATAGCAGCTGCTTCCATTGCCTAGCAACTACAAGTTGATAGATGACCCTAAAGATGGATAATTACCATAAATCACCCTCAGTCAGAAGCTTGCAAGGAGACAGGAGGCAGGAAGAGAGCTGAAAAACAAAGCGGTGTCACTGGCTGTGCCTGCACTAATGCACCTTGATGAACCCTGTGTTTCCCTGAGAGGCTGCGAGCTTGTTGCTGTAATCGGACACTTCAGGCTCCCTCAGCGCGGGTCACTCTTCTCCTGTCTGAGGTGCAGGGGCCCACCCCTTTGTGCACACACACAAACACCTGATGCGAAACCTCCCCTGGGCAAGTTGTACACAGTCCATGAAATATGCAAGTTAATTAGGCAGCAAGTATTAACCAGGAGAAAGAGGAAAAGGAAGGAGACTGAAGTCACCAGCTCCATGTGGTAAATGTGCCATTTCTGCTTGCCTTGCCCACTCTTGCATGTCCTAATAGGAGTCCAACATTACAGTGATAGATTGACAGAAGAGCAGGTGTTCGCCATCTCCTTCTTGTCCCTCCATTTTGTTTGTCCCAATATCAGAATATTTCTCAGCATCACAGGTTTTTGCTACAGATTTGTTTGCTGTGGAGGTGGGGAAGGAACAAGTTTCTCCATTCTACACTACACATTTTCCAAAACACACTAAAGCATATGGATTTTATTAAATATATTTAATGTAAAAGAAATGTTGCGTAAGTAGGCAAAAAGTTGTTTCAGTGCTTTACTAAATACTGGAATAAAGAACTAAAAATAAACAAAACCCACTGGATTTTGCACAGCTGCTAGTTTCTCACTTCCTGCCTCCTCCACATAAACAGTTTAAGCACCCAAGTTCCAACTATTTATTTACATTTCAATAATATCAATAAAGTCCCTAGGTAGCTACCCCTCTGAACTGAGTTCTCTTGCAATCAAGCTCCATTTACACTTTGTCTACTACTTAGAAGAAGGACTACAGTGTAAGCTAGTAGATTGATCCTCTATCTATCACTGAGAATAAAGAGCCTTTAATTTTATGAAAATAATACTGCAAAGAAGGTTTCCTTTCATAAAAATCCAATAAGGATTTAAAGTGGAAAAAATGTGAATATGTTTGTTGAAACGAGAAGGTAGAGCAGTAGGTGACAAACATAGAACAGGAGGAAGAATAGCACAAACAACTAGCAGACTGCAGAAAATGAGCATAAAAAACATGAGAGGAGAAAGAGAGAGTCATGGGAGTAGGGGGGTAACACTTTTCCCCCTCTGCAAAGGCCGCGACCTCACCAGCTCTGTCTAGCTGTGTCTCGGTTGCACAATAAGCCATCAATCAAGCTTTCTGGGCAGCATCATCCCAGCCATCATTTGCCAAGTAAACCCACCAGAAGTAAACTTCCATCTAAAAACAAACAACTAACCAGTAATCAGGCACCAGCACTTGTCATAATTATCATTATGTAACTTAGGTAATTACTATTGCAAGATTATTTCTAATTGTTCTATGTACTTATTAACCAGGGGGTTGCAAGGTTACTTTTCTCAAACTGAAAAAAATGGCTGAAAGTAAGAAAATGTGTGCAACGATTACAAAAATGTATTTATACTGCACAAAATGTATAACTTATTACTAATCAGAGGCCTTATATTACAATAATTTATTTTCTAGCCACCTTTTCTATCCATTCAGTATTATGGCTACTGTCAGCTCTACCTACTTAAAACAATACTACAGGGAACAGTAAGCATGCTTAAGATTAAAAAAAAAAAAAAAAACTTTTTTTGAATAATATTTTGGCACAGAATTTGAAGATACAAATGTACTCTAAAAGTAATAGGTTAAAAAAAGCTATGAAGAGGCTTCTGCTGCGATTATTGTGTCAACGCTGTTGATGTCGATAAAAACCACCCGCTGCTGTCCTGGTTATCAGCAACTGGACTCCTCCAGAGACAAACTGGGCCAAACAAGGCCTGGTCTCACCTTTACTAAGTTAAAAATATTTTCCTGTATACTCCACCTCAACAGAAACTACTAGCTTGCACTGTATGATCAGAATTAAAACGTTCCTCTAAAACCATGAAAACTGCCACAGAACAAGCTCCATTTTCACCTGGAGAAAACCCAGTCTGCAAAAAAACCTGGAGATTGTCTAAGAGCCCATTTCACATACATTATCAGGATTTGTTTTTATTAAATCCCCCTGAATATCAGCTGTCGCAGCGCTGGAGCAGTGGCACAAGCTGTCAAGCCTAAAATGCTTCCTTCCACTTGGACGGAAAATATCTAGGAAAAAAAAATCATTTTTTCCCCTTGTATAATTTGCAGTAATCCTTTGAGGGAGACAGTAACTCACATGGCATATCTGGATAATAAAATCTGTTTCTGGCAAGTATTCGTTTTATATTTATAACCAACTCAATCATAAAATGACGACATAAGTAGCAAGAGCAGGCGTGATTACTTCTTAATGTCGACAATACTGACATCACACTCTTACCATTCTCCTTTATGAAAGGTGTCCTGTTTTTGAAATAAATTCAAAAGCACACATAACAGATTATGTGAAAAATCAGGCAGCATAAATTACAGAACACATCAATAAAACCTCTTTTATTACTTCATCAAAACATTAAAAGAGAACAAACTTAATATTCTAAGTAATGAATGTGTACATGAAAATTATATTCTATGGCTGTCTCAAGCATGTAAGGAAAATACCAGTCACACATACTATCCTTAATGTTAAAGTAAATGCCAGCAAAAGTGTAATAAACTGAATCATTTAAGAAGAAATACATCAAAAATGGATACAGTGGCAACAAAAAACTCCCCTACCATTCTCTCTTTTTCTAGCAAATAAAAACCAAAAGAGACATAAGTTAAAAAGTATATTTGTAACAATTAACAAAAACAGCTTTCCTCCATACATAAAAATGCAACAAAAAATTAAATATTGAGGAAACAGTTTTATTAAAGAAAGCCCTTCCTAATCCATTAAACTTTCACGGCTTTCAAATTATCTGTTCCAAGACATGCTCTCAGTTTACACCACCTTGTTCAGGCCCTGGGTCTAAATAATATTCACCATGATAAATGACACCATAACTCTGATATCCACAATCAATCTCTGCTTTAAAGACACATCCATCTTCAATAATGTTGATGGGGGATTCAGTAAAATGGGGGAACGTGACTGTTTTGCTGACCTCCTAACGGTGGGGGAGAAGGCAGCTCTGAGTGATGCCTGTCAGCTCACATCTTGCTGCAAAAATAAATTAGGCTTATGAAGACAAATGAAAAGGCCGGT
Organism: Arapaima gigas; assembly: GCA_900497675.1. Classification (NCBI taxonomy): domain Eukaryota; kingdom Metazoa; phylum Chordata; class Actinopteri; order Osteoglossiformes; family Osteoglossidae; genus Arapaima; species Arapaima gigas. The sequence continues at coordinate 2,602,747 of UFQX01005271.1, read as the reverse complement.
CCTGCCATGTAGCGCATGAGAGAGAGAGAGAGAGAGAGAGAGAGAGAGAGAGAGAGAGAGAGAGAGAGAGAGAGAGCAAGTCAGGGATATAAGGAAAGAAGAATGGATGGAAGAAGGTGCTTGCTGCAAGAATGGGAGGGGGGTTGAAGTAGCTATGGTACTGCACAACAGATCAACTGTATGAAGCCTTCAGTCTCGCTCTTTAATTATTTATTTTCATTACATGAGAAATGCTGACAGAAACCTGCCAAAATCCCAGGCCTAGGTGGAACAGAAGACAGAGAAGCCATCGCCTCCATCAGCCATTTGTGTAGAGCACCCAGGTCCAACTATTTCTGACCCATCTCAGCAACCTTCTCACTACATCACAATATTGAATACAAGCTTTTATGATGTGCAGGACATTTTAATGGCAGGAGAGGGAAGGAAACACACCATGAGGGCCAGCATTTACGAGTTTCTCTCATGCCACCCTCACCTCCACAACCTGCACTTCACTGCTGCATCAGTTTAGGCATTTGCACAATGCACCCCTATGTTTACAGATTCAGGCAAGCTTTTTGTGCTGGCCTTCCATCAAGGTTCACATTATGCACCAAACAGGACACAGTAAGTAAGTCTTCGAAATAAAAAGGAAATGAAAAGCAAAACATACAATTAAATGCACCAACAAAGGGAGCATTCAACCTGTAAAAACTTTTTAATCTACCACCTTTTTGGCAGGAATTACAGCCTACAGCTTTCGCAATCAGTGGCATAGCAGAAATGACTGCATATATTTTTTAAAAATATTTCAACGAAGGTCTTCAGTTAGATTTGACTTTTGTTTACAGCAAAATGGTTCCACAAAAGAAACAGTGAGAGGGTTATGTAAGACAAGATGAGAGAGAAAGCCAAACCAGCACAATATAGCTGATTTCTCGGTCTAGCTCACAAACAGTTAAAATGGGGGGCAAAAAAGGCGAACAGAGCATTGGTGTTGGGATGACAGAAACATTACAGGCCGCTTTTTTTTGGCAACAGGCAAGGCAAGGAGGGGTGGGAGGGGACTGTATGGAATGAACTCTCTCAGGCTTTGTCATGTACGTTTCCCAAGGCCTGGCCTCTTTGATAAATGACACATGTCATTCTGTCAGGCCGTGACACTGCAGCTGGGAGGCCCGTTGATGTATGACCGCACTGAAAAAGGAAATCAACTTTTTTGGCATGGACTGAGTTTGTGCCCTTTATATAAGAATTCAATTTTTTAGAATGTTTTCCTTCACCACCACAAAAAAGCATAGTAATGTCCTTTAAAAAAACAGCTATTCCATCTCACTTGGGGGAAAAAAAAGCCTGTTCTACAAAAAGACAATGTTAAAGTCATGATTCATAGTTCAAAGTTACAAAAAAAAAAAAAAAAAAAAAAAAAAAAACAACGAANAATTGAATTTTCTACTATAAAACTAAAACCTGTTCCATTAAAAAAAAAAAAAAAAAAAAAAAAAAAAAAACAGCTGAGGCAAAAGGTAGTACCTCCAAGAAAAGGCAAATGATCTTGTGTGACTGTGACCTGTCTGTAAGCCACCTACAGCACAGGCAGTGCACTAGGAAGAGACAGGCAATGAAACTGCCAGACACGTAAACACAGTTATACAGAACACATCATAACTAATAAGACACAAATGCAGGTGATGTTAGCTTTGGAAAATCTGCAAGATGCGGGAATTTACACCACTGCACACCACAGAGACAGGGTCCTTGTCTCCCAAAACCACATCGCTACCCAGTATGGAGGGGTGTTTTATTCCCCTTCAAATTCAACCCACATTCCAGTAAACCAAAATGTCATCTACAATACAAACTAAATACACATCAAATTAATAGCTTCCCTTTTCAGGCTGTGAGGCCAAACACAAACAAGTCCGACTTTGCATTTTGATGGCTGACGGCTCACAGAGCACACTGCCCTGCTGCTGTGCAGAGCTGAGAAGCCATGCGGTGCTCCAGTGCAGCGCAGATCCACGTCCAACCCAACGTGTTGCTGATAACTAGCCAATCCTCACACAAACAGGCAAATGAAGGGAAAGATTCAATTCTTTTTAGTGTAAAAAAAAAAAATAAAGAGGCCTCAATTGAAGTCATACATTTACTTTTTTTAGATTATTCCTATGTATACATTGAAGATATTTAGATAAACTTTTCCAAATAATTTTATTAAATTTAGGTTTTATACATAAGGTTGTAGATTGAAAAAAAGCTGTCATATAAATGTAAAGAAAGAGAAACAACTTTTCATGGTCACACAAAATACTTAAAAATACATTTAGACAAATATTTCTAAAATTGTGTATTTGGGTTCCGTTATAATCTATATAAAAATATGCAGTTTTACAAACAGACGCATCTGAGAGAGAACTGTAAGTGTATACAGAAGTACAGTCCACTGAAGCATGTTAACATTAAGAAATAACAATATGTTGCCATGGGGACCTAGTCTGAAGGAAAGTGTTTGTGCCACAAAAAATATATATAAAGCCTATGAAGATTTTTCAGTAAATCAAACTAGTTTAAGCATTTTATGACGACACAAAGGCAAGCTGTAGACTGGTCTGAAGTTACACAACATTTCTAAGAGATCTGATAACAAACCAACTGAAAAAAAGAGCTCACTTTTCAAAAATCATGCTAAATAGCTAGGAGCAGATGGATAGCAACAAAAACATGTAGGCTGATGCCTGGAGGACCTAGGAGAGGAGTCGCCACCTGGGGGTCGTGAACTGCAGATGACCCCGTTCGATTTGCACTCTGCTTGAGATCCCTCAGAAGGCAGCAAAAAAAGTATCATTAGGGGTGAGTGATGAGTGGCAGCCATGGTTGACCTCCTCCAGGCTCGGTGCTCTGCCTGGGCAATAAGCAGCCCTTTATTAGCAGCAACACTCCATAAAAGGGGTGTGTTTAGTCACAGGATAGAAGCCTCCTAATACCCCCCCCCCCCAGCTCCGGGACAGATTGATTGGATAACATTCCACCCATTGCCATTATCAGGCAGATTAAAGAGAACTGTACAGGGAAGTAGGAGAGTCTCATTCTGAAAGTCTGATCACAGTAAAAAGACCATTGCACGTTGCGACAAACGCGCACATAAACCAGTGTACAGTAGTATACTTCAGCAATTTGTAGTCTGTGAGAGCTTTCACTGTTATGATTTTCTTAATGAAAAAAAGAGTTAAGTGAAAAATGTAGAGTGCTACCACTATAACTAAGATATTGACCTAAATAAAGGCAAACAAACCTTCAGTGTCTGCAGAGCCATGACTGTGAATACAACCCGTGTTAAAACTCCTATTCCTCAGATACTGAGATAAGCACTTTGAGTGCTGAAAAGATTTCTGTGCCCAGAAAAAAACTCAAACTTCTTCCACACTTGATTCAAACTCTATCAAACTTTTCTGATGTAGCATCCCTTCACCACCACAAACCAGTAATAAAAAAATTCTCAGCTGCAAACATTTACCTGCCCCAATGTCCCGTTTCAGCACTCATACTTCAACTTTAGCGCTGACATTTGTAACCTGCAGGTGGTAAAAAGAATTAAACATCTGCACACATAAACAACACGGACTCAACGACTGACGTCTGTTTTGCTGTGCTTGTGCAATATGTAAAAACAGGGCCTAAAAAAATCAGATGAGTGGAATTCTTATCTAATCCTAGGATCTGTCTAGCCTCCATCTCTGACACATGATTATTTCAGTTTCAATATTGTTTACCTTTATTAGACATGCTCATAAAACGGATAGGAACCAGGAATGATTAGCATGGGTGCAGGAGAGGTTGCGACTAGAAGTAAGGAGTTATTTGCCCAGTCAGAGGACCCCCCCCCTTCCCCCTCCCCATAGAGGACTGAACAGTTAAAGGTCCCCACAGGCAGAGCAGACAGGCTACTTAGAATGGAGGCTTAAGCTAGTGATGGACAATGTCTATGCCAATACTGTCTAAAACCCAGCTTTAACACCGTACCAACATGTGGCCACCTGGCATTCAAATGTGACTGTGCCACATGCTTTAAACAACCATAAAAATCCAATGTGGTAAACCCCAAGTGCTGAAAAGAAAATTACACACAAGCATACAGCTTTCTTTACACATTTATCCACACACTGGTGTGCCCAAAAATTCTGCAGCATAGTTATGTGTAATAGGTATATTTAATAAAAGCAAATATGCCTCCAAATTTTGGCTTGTAAGAAATGTTAAAAAAATTTTTAAAAAAATTAATACGTATACCGAAATAAATCAGCCACAAACTCTGATAAGAAATAGAAACTATACTTGAATAAATAATTATATATCAAAAGATAAAACAATTTCAGTTATATAATTATTTATTTTATATACTTTTTACAACACAGTCAGGTAAATACTCAAAAGCCATGTTCACAGAACCCTTAAAAAATTAAGATGCTTTTCACAAAAAAAAAACCAAAAAAAAACAGATTAAACAGCAAGAGAAAAATTCACAAAAGATGTCTAGCGGCTGAAATATGAGATGCTTCCATTAAGGCAATTTAAAATAAATGGAAATTATCCCATCGATATAATCCTTTAATTATTTACCAAGACACCCATAGACAGTGGTGTTACCGGTACTCTTTCTGAAACAGAAAGAGAAAGATACTGCACTTTACCATTGCAGAGGGCAACTTGCCTGGTGTCCGTCTCAAGGACAAACAATCAACAGCCACTATATACAATCCAAGATATCTTATCTGCCCAGTAAACTGTTGTCCAAAAAAATTATTTTCATTGCCTTTCAAAATGTTATCAGCTAAATAAATGCCTTTCAGGAGGTTGAAAATTACAGCCACAGTGTAGCACTCATCCGATCCAGTTTCCCCTCTTTATTTCATTCTGGGGACACAAGCTTTTATCACTGGGATAATAAAAAGTAGCACACACACCCCCAATCCCCCCACCACACACATCCACACAGCCAGTCTCCCAGTGTTTTCAACTTTCCATTTTCTGGACAGAGACGGGGGAGAAAAAGTACTTTTTATTTGCCTTGAGTAGTGACAAGCTGTACATGCACCCTAAATGCTGGGATTTATATCACGCTGCTTGGAGAACTACAGACAGTCCACTGCAAGGGAGAAAGGCAAACGGCATGGCAATGAAACATTTTAAGTGCACCTTTACAACGTAATGGAAAAATATCCCATAAAGATCCAGGACATCTTTCGTGCCTGCTGCAGTTTAGAGCATTATAGAACACATTTCCTTGCACTAAAAAAAGCCTGATGGCTCTGTCAACACATGTTCATGGCTCTTCCTTGCTCCCTATTGTATTACCAGCCAGCCTTACAACACCACCTATGGAGGAAGTTGATCAAATCAAAACAAAAAGACTCTCCAGTAAGTTACTTTTTTTCAACAAAGAACTGAACAAATTGGAACAAAGGTACCAATTAAGTGTTATGATAAGTTACTGTATTTAATTCCAAGAAAATTTTTAAACAGTCAAATATTTCACAATATCACACACTTCAATACTGGTTAATGTAAATATTTAGCCAAATATGTGAAAGTAGCAATGGACAAACTATCTTGCAAGCATCACCCATGATCCTTTTACCACACAATCAGGGTCGAGGCACCTCTGGAGCAGCATGCCACAGTCTCCAGGTAATACTGTTCCCTTTCACAGGCCTACACTGCACCTACATCAACATCCATTGGGGCCCCAGCCAAGATGGGACCGTATTTCATCCCTCCCTCCTTGTGCCGCACACCCTGCAGAGGTGCAGGGGCCTTCCCCCCCAGGATAAGCGAGGCCTGTCTTGTTAACGGCGAGTGGTGATGGAGAGGTTGAGAGGAGCGGCGGAGTCTGGCGGTAGATTGTTCTGGACCTAGGCCTCTCAGGGAACATATATTCACCCAGATACCGAGGGGTACGGGCACTTCTAATCAGTGGCTAATAACGGCACAGTAGGAGTCATTCCCCTTCATAAATCAATGTGCAAAATAATTGCTAATACACTGGTTATCGATTAGTGGCCCAACGCTCATTTTGAGGCTATGGCTAAGAACTAACAAAGTGACAAGGGTAAAGTGTTATTTCTTTCACACGCAGACAGCTGGGCAGGAAAAATAACTCCAGCAGGCAGTAATTCTTAATTGACACCTGTCAACTTAATGGCTGCAGTCACAGCTGCTGCAGGAGAATTTGTCCCTCATCCTGTTCCTCTGTCAGCTTTAATTCCCTCCGCTCAAACAGTTTTTATTCCCCACACCCTTAACAGCTAATCTACTGAAATAATCTTTAAAAGAAACAGAAGGAATATTACTCATTTTTTTAGAAAGTCTTTAATTTTCTTTTGGATAATTTATAGTACACACTTAAGGCAAATAAACCAGCACACACACCTCGAAAGATATCAGCAGACAGCTGAAGATCATACAGCAAAACAAGCTGGGGTACGTCATCGAGTAGTGTTCCCAGAGTAGGATTATTGTCACATTCCCTTGGGAACACATGCAAGCCAGCTCTAGGAGTAAATATGTTGCAAATTTGTCTAGTTTTAGAGAAAATTATTACATAACAGCAATGTTTGATAACACACTACATCACAATTTTCTACAAATGTCAGTTTAAATTATCAGCTGTTATGTTTGTCATGTAAAGGCATAGAAAGCAGAACTCTGGAGAAAAGTCTCCACGCTAATTCAGGACTGTAGGACTATTGGCCAGGCAACATTGCTTTGACTGTGTAACGATATGTGGTTTAGACCCCACTTCTATACACATACGAGATGGTTGAAAAGAGATGTTTGTTTGGAAAGAAGCTGTACCCTGGAGTGATTACCCAAGTTCTTTTATTCATACCTTCAGCTTAGCACTAAGTGGTCACAACCCCCCCCTAACACCACCTCAGTGCTCAATATGAAGAAAAACTGCCCAAACAACCCCCCCTAACACCACCTCAGTGCTCAATATGAATAAAAACTGCCCAAAAATTAACAAGCGCCTTCCAGCACTCATATCAGTGCTATTATGACATTTCAGCCAACTCATTTTTCCTTTTGATATGTGAAGTTAGGAAAATTTTTACTGGCAAATATCCTCAGATCAATGCACACCATTACATTTTTGCATATATGTGTTGAAGTCAAAGTCCAATAATGGAAAGTTCTCGCAAGGCTGCAAATCAAGCTGCAAATGAATATATAAAGACTGTTTTTACTAAAGCAGTATACGACTGTGCAGGCATACTCCTAAATAGACATTTTTAATTCATTTAGATCCATATTTCTCCATAAAACACCCCAATCAATCTTTGTGTGTCCCCTGCATCTCCTATCTAAGATGTGTAGAGGTTACAAGACTGGTATATAGGAGAGGTTCATGCCTGTACTTTGATTTCCTATAGGCAACTGGCCCAATTCCCAAATGTAAATTAAACTATTAGTTGCAAGGTGTAAGAGCAAACCTGACTATTGACTAAATGGGTCAATGTCACCTGTTAATGACATAGCGATCCAGTTTAAATAAGCTCTGGACCAACAGTAAACAAGTAACTAGTTACAGAAACAGATTTATATTTATTAACTTTGGTATCACAATAGCATCAGAAAAAATAATAGTCTGCTCTGGAAAGTTTGAAAAATGAAAGTGTTCTAAGTCTAGCATGAAATTGACGGCGCCAGGAAAAGGAAACCCTACGTGTTTCAGTATGATGAACAAGAGATCACGACTCTCAGGCAACTTGTGTGGGCCGATCAAAACCAGAGCCGGCCTGTGCTAGTAGCCCAAAGCCTGAAATGGGCGCAAAGATCATTTGATCATTCCGTTTTACTTTTTCGTCCCTCACGCTCTCTTTTATTGTACCCTCTGCGGGAAAATGTAGTGCAGCACGTTTTTTTGCTACACAGATGCTACTTCTGACAAACTTGTGCCAATGAGGTATAACTCAAATACATAGCAATAATTCCACAAATCAACTTTTTTTTTGGATAGGAACGTACATTTTATAGAAATAATTCCTTTTTATTGTTTTGCTTAGAAAAATTCCCTCAGGTGTTTAATTTTGTGTATGAAGCAGTACTAGTAGAGCAGCAACAGCATATTTAAATTATACATAGAATTGTTTTTGAAAATGGGAAAATAAGTTTAAGGCGATAAAACAATTAAATATATTCCAAATTCTGCATTAAAACAGTGTTGCTACAATGTAAGTGAATGACATCGACGTATGTACAAATTGTCAATGTATCCATTATATGAAATTTTGTTTTTTTCATTAGATTAACATAAAGCATTTTTGTATTTTGTACTATAAAGAATAAACTGTAAAAATAAAGGTAAATTGTGAAAATAAAAGCAGGAAAAAGTAGTCACACCGCTGGTTTTTTGGCATCTCAGCTTTAATGTCCTGTTAAAAGCAAGGATCACTGCGATCATTAGGTAAGCACCGTCTTTGTGACATGATTAGTCAGGTAGCAAAGTCCATTTGTCACCTGAACTGGCAAATTGAGTTAATACTGCACTATGGGCTACGGGGACTGTGTAATATCAAGTTGATTACATCAAAGCAGCTGCAAACTTGACACCTTACTGAATTTGTCAGCATTAATCGTTAGGCCTGTCACAAACCCATCAGATTTATCGTTAATTGGGGCCTTATAATGAAGCTGGTGTAACAACCTTACCTTTTCCCTCATAATTAAGAAGCCTGTAAGGCACAAAGGGGCATTGTATTTCCCACTCTAAACAAACTTCACTAATTGTGGATTGTCTATTTTGTTTTTTTTTTTTTTTAAAAGCAGAAATATTTTAGTCTCCTCTCCTGAGTTCTCAATGCTGAAAGTGCAAAAAAAAGAATTCACAGAAGGGGGGGATACAGGGTCTAAGTGTAGCTAACGTACGTGTCAAAGAAACAAGGCCCCAGAACCTTCTGCCCTACAGAGGACACACACACCGAGCAAGTGGCCTGTTTAAACAAATGACTGCAGCACACAACAGCCAGGGCTGCTCACATTCCACTGCAGACAGTAGTAACAAAGGCAAACCTAGTGTCTAACAGTAGATAGGGGTGCACAAGGGAGAGATGCAGGGACCCTCTCCAACATAGTGCAGCTGAGACACTGCCTCAGGGAGTCTTGCCTCCTTCACCCCCACCTTAAACCCATCCAATCACATCTTCTGGGACCTCTTAATTTAGGGTTGATGGCACATTTGGTGCTGATGAGTTCTCAACCTTTGCTTTGTTCTTGCAATGACCCCACGATCAGTTCCATGCCTATCGTTGCCTACCTGTTTCACATGAATTGTTTTGGCCTTTCAATACAGTTTTTTTCTTGCCTTAAAAAAGTGTTTTACCCTTTCAGCTTCCACTTTTTGTACAGTTTTGATTATGTATGCTAAATGTGGTGTAGAGGAAATAATGGAAAAACTGGGCCTGCCAACTTTTGATTGACCATTAAAGCCAATGATGTATATGCCTGTCAAAAGAGAGACAATTAAATCAATATGGTGAAGGGGGGAGGTTGCCTTGACGGCTTGTTTTCATGTAGTAGCTGCCAGGTCAGATTACCATGCACCATCACGCCTCTGTCAAATTCTAAACCTTTCATGAAATACATTTACAAAAAAAAAAACAAAAAAAAAAACTTTTAAAGCAAAAAAAAAACAATTGCAGTTTAATTTCACAACACCTACTGCTTGCAGCACTATCGTGCCATTTAATACACCTGACTCTTAAAAACTATAGTTTGGAAAAAAAAAAAAGCAAAAATTATTCAGTACCTGATTCCCCCCCTTCATCTGAGTTTTCAAATTATAAATCTGCCAAGTTCAAAGTCTTTTTCTTTGGCCTCGTGTTAGGTCTGCTTACATTTCATATTACAAAATCTGTTTAAAATTCTATAACTGTCTTTTGTTCAACTCCACTTAACGCCTAAACTTCAAAGGCAGTCCCTCATTAGTTCAGACCTACAAATCCCTGTCAATCATTTACATTTGTATAAAAAAAAATAGAAAAACATTTAACATCCAGATCACTTAAACCTTAACCTTTTTTAAACTTAGTCTGGATATTAATTAGCCAAAAAAAAAAAAGCTATTAGATATTTTAATGTCCTTCCAGCTGAATTTCTGCAATCTCCCCCATGTATACCCCTTAAAGTGTCCATTACATAAATTGGGTGTGGATCAAAGCAGTTCAACAAAAATATCTGCAGCCAGAACAACACAGAAGGCGCGTAGGAAGTCCGGGGGTCAGCAAGGGAAGAGGAACAGACAATAGGTGTATTTGCGAATTACCTACGCTGATTTTCTCTCCCTCATAACATTTCTCTCTCCAATCAAGAGAGATGAACACAACAATACTTTGCCCTTTTCATCCCCCCAAGAGACTGAGAGATCTCCTGTACTTTCTTATAAGTAACAAAACAGGTATCCTCTTATATTTGTTTATGATTCCTCAACAGTAAACGTATAAAATGCTGCTAGACACACCAACTAGTCACATCAAACCAGAGGCTGGCCTTTTGGAAAACAGGGCAGACAAAACCGTTTCCTGCCAGAATTTACTTATCTTCCCCAAGGGGTCAAGAGGTTTTTTTTTCCAGTGTCTAACACTGGACTGGTGTTCAGCTCAACTCGGTCTTCTCACCAAGTGCAGCATTTTTTCACAAGTTTGGCTATGGGAAAACATACAAGTGCAATGTAGGACACAAAAGTCAAATACAACCCTAACCCACTTAAAATAATTCAGTGTTAAGTTAAAAAATTACGCTTTAAGAAAAAAATGTATAATTTAAATAATTAGCAATTTTATTTGGAATGTTAAATGCAAAAACTTCCAGCAATTTTATATAGAAGAATAGAAAAGAGGATTTATAGCATTGTGGGGGGGGTCGTGTTATTCGGTTGTTGTGGATTCTTGTTAATATGTTTAAAAGCAGTAATTAGACGAGAGTCGCGGTGTGAGGGGTGTGTGTGCGTTGTGTGTGTGGTGGGCAGCGAGTGGCGAGGCGCGCTCCCGCACTGATGGTGCACGGCGTTACCTGCAGACCGCCTGGGCGCTTGCTGCTTTCTCCTCGGCATGCTGCTGCTCGACACTTTCCACAGGACTTTTCATACAGCAAGCTCGAAATACAGGGCGTCTGACGGTGGAAACCAAAGCAAAAATTCAAAACACACTGAGAACGGGAACTTTTCAAAAAAAAAAAAAAAATTACTGGCGCTTCTTCTACTTGGTTCTTAAATCAGTGTCTGTTGAATCGTCTTGAAAAGATTAGCGCGAAGTCCGTAAGTCGATGCAAATGGAACAAAAATATTTCTCCCGCTGGTAAGGGCTCAGGTAAAGGGTTTTAAAAAAAGAAAATTGCGCCTGGTGATATCAGCAAAAACCTACGATGCGAAGACTTGGCCAAGTCGCGGCGTTTTGGCCACGAAGAGACGCATCTCCGCTCGTCAGTTTCATGGCAGAAAGGCAGTCGCTCGTCGACGGCGAGTTTCAGTCACTCCCCTGCTTTCCATCGGAGCTCGGCTTTCGCAGTCGGCGTCTCCTTTCGGGAAAGAGGGTGATAAACTAGTACACAGAGGAAAAAAAAGAACTTCCACATGGGAACACCACCCGGCTCTACATTGTATTTCCGCCTCAGACGAAGCTGTGGAAAAATGGAGAAGAAACGGACGGGCGTTAGACGGCCGAGCGTCAGTCCGTCACTCAGTCAGTCCGTCCGTCCGTCACTCACTCACTCACTGCCTCCCTCGCGCTCTCGCTCGCGCTGATGAGCAGAGATCAAACAGCCTCACGGGCGCGCGCGCGAGCAGGCGGGCGGGCGGATACTTTTCGGTCTTCGCTCACGCGACCAGACTGCACGAGCTCCGGCTTTTTACATTCTACCGACACTCGGTGAAAAAAAGAGAAATAATAACAATAATAACGTTCGTCCCTCTGCTCCGGGTTCACGCGGGGGTCCTCGACGCGGCGCGTACTACAAATACAAATAAATGAGCGAAAGAAGGAAACAAAACACAGGACCGTCCGCCGTGGCGGCGCGGAGATGCGCGCGAAAGTAACGAGTCCTGTTTCAAAGTCCGGGGAAGCGGCGCAGCGCGGCGTCTCGTGTCGTGTCGGCAGCGCGCGTCGGGAACGCGGGAGCCTCAGACAGTCTCAACTGATAGACAGACACATCGAGTCGCTTTTCCTGCCCCACTTTTACTCCACCCCTCGCCACGAGCGTCACTCTGACAGCCAGAGCTACCTGTCAATCTTTTTAATTGTTCTGTTTTTTCCTTCAAACTGAAATGTCCGCCAAAAAGGAAGAGCCTGGACTCGCCACTCAAGGATCGCTTTTCGAAGCCGTCCATGTGCACAGCGTTTCAAATCGCATCCTCTTTATTTCATTCGCCCTGTTTACGGCACAATTAACAGTAACCTCATATTTAAGTGTACTAAAAGCAGAAAAGAGTAGCAGCCGTCATGAATAATTCAGTGTACTAGGGGTGGTGAGGGAAAAGAATTAAAATAAACAAAACACGCCAGATGTGGGATACCTTTCTCGGAGGTAAATGCACAGTTTAAGACAATGGCGTCAGCTTGAGTATTAACTAAAGGAGTGATGCGCAAGCCACGTGCCCAGGGGATATGAAAAATAATAGTAATAATACCTAACGGTGGCAGCCCCAGTCAAAGCTACGGAAGACTAGCACATTGATTTGCGATCTCCATCACTTCGCACCCTTTCTGTGGTTTATTTTACCTGTGCAACACTTTGTACGGTCCTGCTTTTACCATAGTACCTGATGGTACCGTGGGAGTGAATGATGTCGCGTTCGGAGGCGGTCACGGATTAACAATGGGGACAGTGTGTGTCTGCATGGGCAGGATACGCCCGTGTAAAGTCGCCGTGGTAAAACAGGGCGCGTACTCGGTTTTTACTGCGGTCGCGCCGCTGGAAAAGTGAGGATTGATTCGTTACACCTTCCTGAGGAAGTGAACGTTTCGTACGGGAAGGGGAGGGGCTCCTGGAGCGCGTCCGAGGCTCGGCTCGGCTCGGCTCGGCACGGCGGCGCGCTCAACTACCGCAAAAGGCGCACCGACCCGAGAACGCGCCGCTATAACGCGATTAAGCTATTTTCTCGGTGATGTGGACAAAAGAAAACTAGGATTTATTTTTTGGAGCCAGAATGTGTAACAAGGAGACCATGCAGCCATTGCGTAGTGCCCGTTTAACTTTGCTTTTTAATCTCCCTCTCTCTGTTTACTGGTGCAGTGGTGCCATTACCCTTTTTTATTTATTTTTTTATTATTTATTTATTTATTTTTTTAGTTTAGCTGGATTGTTCTGAGCCGCCGGGTGGGGAATGCGGAATGAGGAGACGCACTTTCGGGACGCTGCACCCTTTCTGTAGATCCCTCGCACACTTCTCGTACTCCACCCACTTCTGGGATTTTTTGTAAGGTTCTCCTCCACTCGTGCACCACCTAGTTAAGCTGCGCACCAAAAAAAGGCTGCTCGTGACCAGGTTTAGTGAAATGTGCACAGACAGTCCTTCAGTCCTTGCTAACGGTTCACCTGGCGATGGGGACCCCCCATTAGAGTGTGGTGAGTTCTGATACCTTATGATTTTGCACTATGTCTCACACGAGGTTGGCATTCTGTTATGGATGTGGGAAGCGCTTTGCCTTGTTGCAGTGCATGTTGAGAAATAAATCCTTACCTCTTTCCATCGCAGTGCATTCCTGAGTTACTGCCAGCTGCAATCACAGCCATCATTTATGCGGAATGGCTGTTGGAGGGAGCTAATAATGTGGAAATATTTCCAAGTTCCGCCCCAACATCTGTCCATCCATCCATCCATCCATACTGGGATGTGTCTGTCTGACTGTCTGTCTCTCCTCACGTCTCCTTACGTCACGAACGAGCCATCAGAAACTCCGCAGGAGGCCGATCGGGGCGCAGGAGGACGATGCTGCCGAGAAATAGTTCGTTTTAGTGTTTGTAACGTAAGAAATCGCCGCACACCGGGCTGCTTTAACCTTCTCACGCAATGGGTTTGCGGTCTAATGTCCCCGAGCCTCTGGCTTTCTGCTCCGCTCATTCAATTCGCTTTAAAACAAAATAATTCTTCAGTTCCTGCCTGCAGTTTGGTGTCGGCTTGCAGTAAACAGTTACATCTATTCTCCTTTGTCCATCTTTTCATTAATGATTTTTCAAGTTCCAGGCTTCAGCATAATCCAGAAATAGTGACGTATTTATTTAATGTCATTATAGCAGTTATTGTTATTTAACAATATTAGACATCGCGGGTCCTACAAATTGCTTTGGGTATATTTGTTTCTAAGGGCAACAAATGATAAATGGTAATGATTATTAAAATTACAGTAATAATCTATTGTGAAAACCGAGCGAAAGTGAGAATTTGTACTTTTCAGGTTTTAACATGACCTTGGTTGCACGTGTTTTCAAAAGTTTTACCGATATTAACACTGTGCTTCTAAATTGTGTTCATTATTTTATATATGTGCCGGTGTTTAAACACAGTTCAGTGTATTTACAGATTAGAAGTACAGCCTTCGGAGGCGCGGAAAAACGTGCGGCCCGTTTCTTAAATGCATTTTAATAAGATAAACTGTCTAAGGAATTCCAAGGATTACAGTTACCATAAAATTGGAAAGATGGAATATAAATCCGGTTTATTTAGGAATTAGCGGGAATTAGTCGTTGTAGCAATTAAAAGGAGTGTAATCAAAGCTCGCGCTCTTTATATGAAGTGTTTTAACCTTTGTTCCACCTTTTGGGAGCTGAAAGGAAGGAGACGACGAAGCCTTGGGCTCGAGACCGGGGCTCTCTGTTGTATCTCTTATATACATATTCATGTGCGTGGAGCGTCGGGACCGCCGGCTGCGGAAGCTCATGGACCAGCGAGGCAGCCTCGTCTCCTCCGCCTCTCCGTTACTTCTCATCATGTTTTATATTTTCGACGGTTTCACATAAAATGATACGTTTGGAGTTAAAAGATGCGTCGGGTGTCTTGGAAAGGTCTGTGCGCCTATGTTTATAGTACCTTTTTTTAAGAGTAAAGAGTTTAAAATTATGTGGAAAAAAGTTTTGCGAGCTACAGATCCGAGAGCGCGGGCGGCTGAGGATCCAGACTGACCTGTGTGTGTGTGTGTGTGTGTGTGTGTGTGTGTGTGTGAGAGAGAGACGAGGGTCACTTCACAGATTATATAAACAAGAGAACATGAGGTTTCACGTGCGCTTTTGCACCTTTCTTTCTTTCTTTCTTTCGTTTAAATGTTTAATGTTGCACACTTCATTGGAAACAGGAATAAGATCCAACCCAGCGGATGTTCTGGATCTTCTACTTTGCCGTTATTTACTCTCCGCACTATTAAAACACGACTTTAGGGAAAACTGTGCACATTTGGGCGACATGACCCAGTGTGTTACGCAACAGTGAAGTGACACCTTCAGTGAGGGTCTAATACACCAAAAGTCTTGCTGTGGCTACAGTCACTATTATTTCCGTGCGTGATGAGGCGTCACTCTCAGGGTTTCACCATTTTAACGACTCCTTTTTTTAAAATAATCAAAGCTAAAAACCTAATAAATAATCTGAGTGAAAGTGTCAGTTTGTTAACCTTAAAGATCTCTGCAGTTCTGACGTACACTGTGCATTTGAAATAATATTTTTTACATGACACAAGAAGAAAATTATGAAATGTAGTATTGGAATAATTGTATTGTTTATTGGGGTTTTTTTAAAATAAAAAAAAACAGTCTAGGCTTTTTTTAACTGGTCAATTGAAGTTATTTTACACAGATGCTGTCTATATGTATAGATATAATGTCTGTGTACCAGTGGTCTACCTGTACAGCAGTCCATGCTGTGGCAACTGAAAATCCTCAAGTGAAGGAGCAGAACAGAGGTGAACTTTGATTTTCTTTTAATAGGTGTGACAAAAATAAGTAGACCTTTGTAGAAAGCCTCAACCCCCCCCCCCCCCCCCCCCCCC